>JAMJFZ010002475.1:2082500-2440000 GCA_026225945.1 Cricetomys ansorgei | reverse complement strand
TATCCAACTTTATATTGCAAAGAGAGTATACGAATATATTCAAAGGCATCAGGAAAAAAAAATAGGACGCACACTTTATCACACCTAGACCCCATCTAATGTTCTTGCTTGGTTTTGACTGCATCACCCTAATTCAAAGACAACCCCAACACGAGCACATGTTCCTGAAGAAGATCCACGATGAAACACAAGCTGCTTAAAAACCGAACGCTAGAAATGTGACTGACGGGGAGAGAGAAGGCAAAGGGCAAGGCTTCTGATGAGCCCCACTTACACCGCGGTGTTCCTGCACTATAGGAGAGACCATACGCATGATAACTCTGCACTGCAATTCGGGAGACTCGTTTGGTTAGGTGGCGACACAATAAATGACAAACCACTGTGAAACATTAGCAAATGCTAGGCCAGGCTGTTTACTAAGAGCTGGCAGCTCTTGCAAAGAATCTCCAATGAAAACAGAGCCCTGGCTGCTCGCTGTTGTAAAGCCCTGAAGGAAAGCAGAATAGAGGTAGGGCGTGTCTGTGTGAGCCTGGGTGAAGCCTAATTTGGTACAAGTACAAAACAGGCAAAATAGCATTTAGTCAACCCTCACAGAAAGCTGCAATTTAGAATGCTTACATTACTTTTACTTAACTCGTTTATGAGCGACATCGAAATGAAACCTCTTCCTTTCTGTTTTATTTATGCTTCAACTTAAATACGATCGGCATGTCGCCAGTTCTCAGGTCACTATAAGCGCAAAGGCTAGTCATCTGTGTATCTTGTGTCTGTCTGTCCGTTCATGCATCCACCCACCCATTCGTACATACATCTATTCATAGCATGTGCTGTAATTCAGATCGTGAATTCTCCCGGAAGGCCCCTGTGCTGTCGAGGGCTTGGCTGCCATCTAGCTTCCGGTTCTATTGGGAGAAAGCAAAGCCTTAAGGAGGTGGGACTCAGTTGAACAAGTCACATCACTGGAATTGAGCCCTTGGAAGAGAATAACGGGACCCCAGCTCTTTCCTCTCTCTTGCCTCGCTTCCTGACCAGAGATGCACTGACACAGGTTCCTTCAGTGGTGTCCTGTGCTGCCAGATTCCAACAGTGTCTACCACAGGCTCCTCAGTGATGCCCTGGCTGCCTGGATCCCTCAGTGAGACCCTGAGCTACCAGCCTTCTGTAATGATATCATGTGCTACCATGGTGCTACCAAAGCAAACAAACACTGAAACCTCTGAATCTGTGAGCCAAATAAACCTTTTCTCTTATTATGTTGGTGTATCCTGGGTTTCTGTCACAGTGGTGGGAAGCTGACTGGAGCACCCTGATGCTGAAGGATGCGTCCTAACATGATCCGCACGTGTGCTGCAACAGCACGCGCACCTACTCGTTTAGAACGGGTCCAGTGCTGGTTTTCATTGAGGTCGATAAGGAACTCCCTGGCACAGAACCTGACCAGGTTTCCAGTTGCCCAGATCCTGTATTCATGCTGATTTTATCAATGCAGACCGTGTATTTATACTGAATTATTTGTGCAGGAATTCAAGGTGAAATTAAATATCTCGCTGTCTTAGTGTGAGTATTGCAGCGATGAAACACCATGGCCAAAGCCATTTGGGGAGGAAAGGGTTTATTCGGCTTAAGCTTCCACGTCACAGTTCTTGTCAAGGAAGTCAGAGAGGGAACTCAAGCAGGGCAGGAACCTAGAGGCAAGAACTGATGCAACAGCCATTGATGGGTGCTGCTTACTGGCTTGCCTCTTATGACTTGCTCAACCTGCTTTACTATAGAACCCAGGACCACCAGCCCAGGGGATGGCACCACCCACAATGGGCTGGGCCCTCCCCCATCAATTACTAATTAAGAAAATGCCAGACAGGCCTGCCTATGGCTCCATCTTATGGAGACACTTTCTTAATTAAGGTTCTTTCCTCTGACTTTAGCTTGTGTCAGGTTGATGTAAAACTACGCAGGACAAAGTATGCTTTAAGAACAAAACATATAAGGAAGTACACGTTTGTGCCACAGGAGAAAAAAACAAAGTTATTTCTAAAAGGCTCTCTTCCAAACTTTTATATTCCATGGGGTTTTGTGGCGGTGGCGGTGGTTTACCTGTGGATGCTTAACTTTACCCTCTGAATATATACAAGTTATTTTCTTTATCAGAGACACTGAGGGAGAAGTGCCTCCCCATGGTGCCTCCTGGGTACAGAGTCTCTTTGGACTGCTTGCATCCCTGCCTGCTTTCCACTGTTTGACAACAAAGGCATTTCACATAATTTGTGAATATTCCTTCTCCTCACTAGAATTCTTTTCTTTATATAGTATTTGGGGTACAGGAAGGCCAACAACCTGTGAAGTAGAGGGGATTTGTTTAGAAAAACTCTATCTTTTCTAAGGGCCAAGCAAAGTACATATTCCTTAAGATTTTTTTTCTCCTGAGAGTTTCTGTGTTGTAACTCTGGCTGTCCCGGAACTCACTCTGTAGACCAGGCTGGCCTCGAACTCACAGAGGTCCGCCTGCCTCTGCCTCCCGAGTGCTGGGATTGAAGGCATGTGCCACCACCACCTGGCAGCAATCTTAATTTAAGGTAAATGGAATCATTTTTACACACTAATTTGGAAGAGGTCTTCATCTGAAGCAAAACACAAAGAGCACAGACTCACTGATACTGTATGTCAGCCTCTGCTATCTTTCTAGTTGACAGGGACTATTCACAGTTAAGTAATGTCCTACTGTAAAACACTGTATTTTAAGTAAAACAGCAACTTACAATTGATTTTTTTAATGCTGCTACTAGGAGGATTGTGGTAACATGGCCGCAGGGTGCTTGAAGTAAAATGAGTATCACATATTCTCAAGGGGGCAACCTTGTATTAACCATCTAAGCGTATTTTTGGTAGAAATATCTGAAGCCAAACTGTCAGCACTTTCAAGAAATCGTGTAAGAGATATTGACTTTAAAGAAATATATATACCCTAGATTTTTCATACTTTCCCTTTAGCTAATTCAAAACACTTTGGAATACAACTGAAATATATCTGTATATCATACGTAGCCCTTCGGGAACATGACTTACATAACGCCATCTTAACCATGGGCAGCTTTTAATGGCGTTGTGCACTTCGTGTACAAACCACTGGGCAACCTCTCTGCCTACACTCAACTAACTCCCTGCAGTCAAATGGAGAGAAAGTTAAAGGAATATTATGAAGTTCCTTGCAGTTTGAATGGCTATTAATAAAATTTTTATGGAGTGATTGGTACTCTACAAGGAATCAGGAATCGAGCAATCCTTAAAATTCTTTTCCAACGCTCTAAGCAGAAACTAATTGAGACAATGTAATTGCTACATGATTTTTTTTTTTTATGTAGACCTCAAAGGAAACCATCACAGGCTCCCCCAAATGGTCCACTAACGGCATTATAAAGATTATAAAAAATCAAAATCCTCAGTCAAATAAACCAGTGGCTTTTCCAGTGTGGATTTTTCTTTCTTTTTACAGGGCTCAGTTCCCCACAGTTTGAGGTAATTTGATTTCTGGGAGAGATAAAACAGACATGGGATTAGAGAGGAATTGTCTTGAGGGTCGAATTGATTCCCCGTGAACAAGCCACTGGAGAGTTTGCCCCGATGGATTACGTTTTGCCCCGAGAAGAAGGTTTCCTTTCCCTCTGCTTATCCTTGAAGTAGTTGATAGGGCTCCAGGGTTTCAGCTTCTGTACAGATTACTGGATGTCTTTCAACCAAATAAAGCCTGTCTCTGGCTTAAAACTCAAACTACCTATTCGTAAAGACAGCACGCTCAGAGCCAAGAAAGTATACAAACGATGAACTTAAGCTGTTCCCTCCCTGACACAATTAGAGGATCTTTAGTCACGTGATCCCTGAGTCTACAAGTCCTGTCTCAGCATTCAGCTACTTTTAAAGCTTCTTTTTACAAGAGAAGAAAACACAGCAAGCTTGTAAAATAAGACAGTAATAACTGTCATCATCGATGACGCCACGAGGGACTAACCCGGTTTGACCTTAGAGCCATGCATTTATTTCATTTAGGATCATTCTTAAGAACTTTTGGCAAAGTACTCTTTAAAAACAAAACCAAAAAAAAAAGCCAAAATACTTCTACTCATTCTTTTACCCAACATTGTTTTCGTTCTTGTTTCGGTTTTTGGCTTGGTTTGGTTTGGCTTTTTGCTTTCATTTACAAGGCTGCTTTTGCGAGGAATTGTGAATATTCTGAGATTCTCATTATAGTCTAACAAGTTTGTCACAATTTCATGGATGCTGGCAGACGTCACAAACCTGGGGCAGAGATCAAGGCTACCATGAATGGGGCCATGTCACTCTAGCTGCCCTGGACGGTGTCTTGTTGGTGTGGTGGGGACGGTCTCGTGGATGCCAGGTCCCACAGGTGTGTGGATCAGCTGAGGACCTCCTGTAAAACAACTTCCTTCAGCTGGAATTGACAGGTAGTGGCTTCCATTGAGAGACCTTCAACTTGCCATCAGCATCAGCATCCACCATACTGGAGTGACCTTCAATGCCACGCCGGTTTCCCTGTATTTCGTTGGGTCCACGTTCCCAGCATTCCCAGCATTCCCAGCATTCCCGTGTACCCAGCAGGGACATGATACCTAGCTTCATCCGAGCTAGGCAACGCAGCCTCTGTTCTTCTTCTGAACACTGTGCAGCCTTCATTTATTCTTTATTCCATGTATTCCAGAGATCTTTGATGTCTTTAACACATGTTATTTCATGTTATCACTTGTTAAATCTTTCTAATGGGATTGGAAAACAAAAAAAAAACACAATTTTTAATCTGGAGGCAGAATTCACTGCTTCTCGATGATTTAAAATAGCAAGAAAATATTGTGCGATCACACCAAACAGGACAGTAATATTCCACAGCGGTTCTCCAGTGCCTTACAAATGTTTATAAGGGAGTTAAAGTACTAGCACTTCTCCATTGATCTCTGCCTTGGAATGTTTTTATTGTAATCCTCATTATCTGCATTGATGTTGTTAATTACATGGTTAATCTGAGTGATTATTTTAGATAGGACTTGGATTTTGGCAAAGTTCTATTTAATGAGATGAGGTTAGAAGTTACTGTCTTTGTATTTCTGCTAAGGAACACTACCACGCTCCTTCAAGTGTTTCTGTCCAACCCTAGATCCTTACAATCCATCTTGGACAGTAGAAAAGTCACACTTAAATAAGATGTTCTACAGAACATGTTCCCCCTTCTGGGCAGCTCGATGCATTTTCACAATCAAGCCTTATGGACCTAACAGACTGACAGATATCACACATAAACACACACACACACACACACACACACACACTGATACACACCAAGCACACAAGCAACTAGAGAACAAAACCAAACCAAATTCTGATGTTAAAATCAATCGTGCCTTTAGAACACTAGAAAGTCTTTTGATTTTCTACATCCTAACCAATGTTTAGGATAAATATTTCCAGCTACATTGTTTGCATTTGATATAGGTCAATTAGTCAACATTAGTTGGGTTCACATGTGTGAAAACTGACAGTTCAGACCACGAAGTTAACATAGTGGGTATTTGTAAATTACCTTTGCATTAAGGATCAGGCTTCTGCTGTTGGTTAAATCAAATTTGTTTCCCCTAGAAATTTAATGTTGTTATCTACATTAAAATAACTTCCCAAATTAATATTGGTTAGGTAAAATAGCTTTTCTTTACTCTGGTTATTTTTCATTCTGTATCTGTTTTATCTAAAAGACTACTCAAACTTTTTTTTTTAAACTTTTTAATCTAATATCTTAAGTTGGTTAATTAACATATTGTTACAATATATTGTTGTACTGCTATCTCTTATAGCCAGCCTTATTTATAGATGGAACAGATAAAATGAAAGAAGGCATATTCTTCCAGGAAGGAGTAAGCCTTTTCTGATGATTTTATATTTAAGGTTTCCTAAGTTGTAAGCCATATTCATATACGGACATAAACTACACGTGGGAAATATTAGTATTCTCATAATATGTCATAAATAACTTCTGCAATACATACATTGGCTACCTATTGATGTTATGCAAATATGCCACATTTACATAAGATGTTATTAAATTATCGTGAAGAATTTTAAATTGTATTTGTGATAATTATTACATTTATTAGATGGCTCTACAAGCATTTTAGCTGGTAATTGAACTTGTTTAGATATTGAAAGTAAACCATTAATATAATAATGTATGCCCTTGAGTGCCAAACATGTTGTTTGATTTTGGCATGTGCTAATAACTTAGATTACGACTAATCAGATGACATTGATTATGTTGTAAAACTCTCTTCTCCTGCCTGAAGGTTGTGCTTCTCCGAAAACACTCTTACACTAAATAAATATTGAAATCATCTTATTACAAAGATGAGAAACAGTGAATTCAATGAGGTGCTTCTAATGGATTTATAATGCTTTGATGTGATAATATTTCAAAACAGTTGGCTGAATTTCAACATATATTTCCCTCCCATTAGCAGGAGAAAATGAGAAAAACCAATGCAGCAGTTCATAGTTTGATGTTATCAAGTCTTATTAAATTGATTTCACGATCCTTCATCTGTGGCACAGCCTGCGTTTCAAAAAGCAGAACACGAACATGTGAGGTTTATGTGCAGGGCAGTATTTCCTAGAACGAGTTAGAAGAACAGAAAGCAGGAGAATCAGAAGAAAGAAACGAGAACCTTGCTGTCAGTGACGACTCGAGCTCCTCTGCAATGTTATTTGGGTTCCATGCTGGTTTACGTGCGCGAGTGTGACTGGTGGCGCCCAGAAATGGACTTACATTGCAATATAAGTGGAACGTTTTTAATAAGTCCATCAACGTTACATAATGAGCTTTCCGGTCACTTCTGAGAAATTACTGTTGGAGAGTTTCTTCTGATAATGGAAAATTTCAAGAAATTTTCAAAGAAAAAGGAAAGTCAACACACAAAACAATCCCCAGAAATGTCACCACAGAAACAGAAATCCTTGCAGGATTTCTTAAACTAACAGAAATACCGAGACTAAAATCCTCATTGGAGTGGCTTAAGTTTTGAAATCACATTTTTTTTTAATTTAACAATTGAATTTTGAAAACTTTATTATATGTGTTAAAATCATAATCACATTAAACCTGGAGAATAATAAGACAACAGTGAAATCCCAGGATCCATAAACATTTGATTTAAATGGTTTTGAGGGAGGAGAGAAATTATCTTGTACAAGTCCTAGCCATGGAGGGGGTTCCCTCTGCTGAGGTCTGGCAGGGCTTCCCACGGATGATAATGCCTCCCTGTCGTCCTTGCCAAGCCACCACAACAGTGTTATTACCACAGCTGCCTTTGATAAATGCCAGCCATGAGCTCCTTAACCTCACAAACCCATCTCTAGGTGGAGACTGCTCCATGTTTGTACAGGCAAGCCAGGTTACTTAACACCGGAGTAGAAATGACTAACCAAAACCTGACTAGCAACACACAAGGGACATGTTTAGCTGGGCCCACCTGCTCAGGCAATTGGAAAAACCCAATAAAGGATCGCACAGATCAATCAAGAGAGCAGTGACTCCCAATGGCACAGAACTTCACCTGCCCTGAGGTTTTTACACCTGCCCCCCACAGAAGACAGTTGCAGTCTGGCCTTCTTGGACCCTGACTTACATGTGTTCCCGGGAAGTGAGGTTCAGCAATACTTACATTCCTTAGATTCAAGAAATTCACGTTTCCAGTAAAAGTACTCCTGTGTTTTCTAGTCCTGCTAGGAACGGCCCCGACGAAAGCACACCCGCTCTTCAGAATCAGATTCTGAGTCTGAATCAGCCGACTCGATCCGTAGGCTGTCTTTTTTTTTTTTTTTTTTTTTTTTAATTTCTTTTCTTAGTGTTTGGGATGAAGGATTAGCCCGGATCCAGTAACTTCGCAGTGAGATTCCTTAGTAAGAACAGGCCAGCTGAAGACTATAATTTCCTTTGCCGTGGAGAGGAGCCTCCAGGGTGTTTCAATTAGTGCGGGGGGGGGGGGGGGGGGGGGGGGGGGGGAGGGAGGGATTCCACTATTCCAGCAGCTCTTGAGGTAGAAGCCGTCTCGGCACACTCCGGCCCAAGAACGCGTTCTCAAAGCGAAGCTTTTAAAGATTTGAACCAGGCTTGAATTTCTAAATGATTTCTTTCCATTCCTAACATTGTAATTATTTCTAAAAAAAATAATAATAATAAAAATAAATAAATAAATAAAGGATACAGGGGGAAATGTAAACAAGTCACGTGACATTTTGCCATGCGCAAAGAGGGTTGGAAAAGGATTCGGTACAGGAGGCATGTAAGTCCATGCGCTCACAGAAGAACGCTAGGGAAACCAGGAATGTTAAACGCACAGGGTTATCTCTTCAAAGGAAAAGATGTATAACCTGTTTTCTTCCCAGAAGGCTGGGAGCGGATGTGGTTAGTAGTCTGGTGACCTCTGCGGTATCTGTATGGCCAGGCCACGTTAGCTCCACGAGACCCTGATTATGAGCGTGTGTATTGTTAGCCTATTTCCTCAGTTAACCTACAGAATCTATCTTTATGGAAGACGCCACTTACACTTTGTAAGAGTTTTGATAGGAAGCGTTGTCTATATACCCATAGGACTGAGTTAGCTATCACCAGGAAACTTTTTTCTCTGTAACACACACTCCCAGATAACAGGGTTCATTGGTCATAAACCACAACCTGAAAATTGAGAACCAAAATAAATCTTTTATAAGGTAATTATACTAGGTGTTGTGTAAAAACAGCATAAAATTTGTAATACATGTGATAAGAGCTGAAATTGAATGCAATTCTCCTCCAAGCCCTCAATAGTCCCACAATAGTTCCACAATAGTTCAGTCTGATAGAGTCTGCCACGTTGGTCATGTGATCGGAAAACAGATTCTGGACCTACCTGACATCTTCCAAATCAACGCCCCCCTTTTTTGTGTGTGAAATGGAATTTTAAACTAAGTGACAGACCCATAAGGTAATACATTTTAAATGAGAAGCCTAGATGAAATAAATATGCGGAAAGAAATTGTAAAGTAGCCATCCATAGCAAGCAACATCATGTCACGATATGTCCATTTTGAATGTCTACTGTAAATAAGGTGTTTTGTCAAATATAAAAACCCTGAATGCCATAGGAAGCATGTCAGGTCTAAGTACCATCTGCATATCAAGGTAGACGATCTTTCTCAATCCAGAGTCTTTCAGCTTCTGATTGTTACTCTCAAGCAAGTGAATTAGATTACCACGGCTCCCAATTGTAAGTTGAAGATTCTGGTATGAGTTTTATATATATATATACTACTTTTGCATATAGTTAAATATATGCATAATATGTGCAGGATATATTTATTTGCGTGTACTATGAAAGAGTGAATAAAGTCAAATATATACAAAGTATTTGGGGCAAATGCTAATTATTCAGCCAATAAATGGCGTGGCGGCTATTTCAAATTCATTTGCTGGGTGCCCTATCCTTAATTCCCATTCCCCCGCCACAACGGAAATGATAAACAGTTGGTTTTACTCACTCTATAATGTGAACATTCTTCTATACATTACTAATCAGGGTGTCATCCTATCTCAACACACGATGAAAGACAATTATTAAAGGCAGATGGTTGACGTGTTGTAGAGTCTGTTTGCTTCCATCTACCGGTATTCAATAGCAGGTTGACGTACAACTTCCCTGGTGAATCTGCTGCTCACTGCTCCTCTCCTCTGATCATAATTTCTCCTACAGAACGTTGAAGGTCATCTGACAGCATGTATGTATGAGCGGCCACACTGTCGCCAACAAGATATCTGGGGTGATCAATGGAAGTGGCGGAAAGGGCGATTTCAGGCCACCATTTCTTGGTTCCAGTCCATGTATAATTTAGAGTCTGCATGACACGTTGGGGTTTGCTGTGAGGAAGGCACCCATTTCAAGACCATGGGGAAAGAGAGTCACAGGAAAGGGTCATTGTCCCAGTAGTACACCTGAGGGGCTGTGTAGTGGAATGCAGCTGTGTGTGCTCTCCAAGGAAGACATGGGGGCATTTTCATAGACACAAACCCTGCCAGACCTCAGCAGAGGGAACCACCGTCATGCCAAGTGCCGTACTGGACAACGGAACCCTGAGCGTCTCAGTGTAGGTGTTTTGTTTTATTTTGTTTGTTCTTGATTTTGGTTTTTGTTGTTGCTTTTTTGTTTTTTGTTTTGTTTTGGTTTGGGTTTTGGTTTTGGCTTTTCAAGACAAGGGTTTCTCTGTCGTAACACTGGCTGTCCTGGAACTCACTCTGTAGACCAGGCTGGCCTGGAACTCACAGAGATCCGCCTGCCTCTGCCTCCTGAGTGCTGGGATTAAAGGAATGCACCACAAGACCTAGGCAGCCCCTCACCCAACTGTGCACAAAATAATTATTTTATCCATTGCTCAAAATAAGCTTCCACAACAGGGTTGTCACTAATGACCTTCGACCAGATCCTATGCTCCAAGGTTGTAACCCACCCCAAGGGCACCACAAGCTGGCAGCCAAACCTTTAACACACAGGTCTTACCACACTCTTCCTTTTCTATATAAATAATCTACCTCTGGCTGTGCAATAAGACCGCCAGTTTACAGACTGCATATCAATGGGGGGGGGGGATTTCAACCTTAGTCATGTGTGTGGGCAATAAAACTAAAACAACAGAGCACCCTGTCAGTCTCGGAGCTCACGTACGGGGACTAGCTACACCCTTCAAACCAGCTTCTCCTGCCAGTCTCCGTGGCTCATCTTCCCGGGGTACACAGAAGATGATAGCAATGTAATAGGACTTACAAAGTCTACTTCTGCCATGTCTTTCAACATAGCTCTGATCTCAACTTCCTTGAGACACACCCTAAGATGCGTGTAGACAAGAAAAGTTCGAGAGACTTGTTTTCTTGCTTGTTTTTCAACGCTAGATCACACTTCCTAAGTAAATAGAATCAATGCAAGGAATTTGTTTAAATAGCTTCTAGAAGCCTAAGCATGGTGGCCTGTGCCTGTCATACAAGCACTTGAGAGATGGAGGCAGGAGCATTACCGTGAATTTGAGGTCAGCTAACTGACTGAATCTCAGGCTAGCCTGGGGCACCTTGTCTCAATCCTTCTGCCCTCAACAAACAACAAAAAAATAAAGCATGCAAATAAAACTAGAAATATAATCCTTTCCTTTTTCTAGGCAGGGAAATAGTAAGCGTGCTTTTGATGAGTCTACAAACACAGATTGTAAAATTCTTAACTAAATTAGAGAATCAATCAACAGTCATTATTCTTAAATGAATTACTGCTTCATACTTAGTACTGTGACACAATTAAACTCTACTTCTGTATAGTGTTATTGTTGGCGTGAGCCTAGGCTTTAATGTCAGGATGAGCATGAACAATGAATGTCCATTGCTTTTCAAAAACCAAGATTCTTTTTTTTTGAATAATCTCTTCCATTCAATCATTTCTAAGCACTCTTCCTATAAAAAAAGAATGATTATATTGTTCTTAGGAGGAGGTAACAAAACTGTCACAAAGTAACAATTCAATGGGAGATTAAAATGTATCTATTTCTCCTTTGCTCTGGAAGGCAGCTTTTTGTAGACAGGACTATGTATGATGAAATTGGTCCTTTAGGCAGGGCGATGAGAACAAACGTAAATAAATAACCCAACAGGGAGATGCTATTATACAAATAACATAAATCAACTGAGTTTTCCAAGGACAATTTTTCCTGCAAAGGCTTTGCATTTCAAGCTTAGGGGAAAGAAAGGAAATGTTAGTATTTCGGTAGAAGAAAGGGAACGCAAATTAATAAAACTATCATCTATAGCAGTGATTCTCAACCTGTGTGTCACGACCCCTTTGGGGGTCAAATGCTCTTTTCATAGGGGTTGCCTAAGACCATCTGCGTACCAGATATTTGCATTATGATTCATAACGGTAGCAAAATTTCAATTTTGAAGTAACAAAGAAAATGATTTTATGGTTGGAAGTCAGCACAACATGAGAAACTGTGTTAAAGGGTCACAGCATTAGGAAGGTTCAGAACCACTGATCTATAGTTTATATAAAATGCCTACAGTCTAAGTATTAAGTTTATTAATCCAAACCTAAACCATATTATCAGCAAGTCACAATTAATAAACATTACGTGGTGTCTGACAACTAATACATTGTATGACTAGTATAAATAACACACATTTTGAAATAAAATTTATATTAAAATTTCTATCTGTTTTTTTAATAACATGATTAATATCTACATCTCTATCAAAACCATCCCTGCTGCTGTTTGAAGGCCCACAAAAACAAGTCCAATTTGTAATTAAAGATGTAACTTATCACAGTGAAACATCAGAATCTCTCTGGATTCATGACCCTGAGACGTGACTCCGCCGTGACACAAAGCATTAATAAACAGGTGCCGTGGTGACTCTGCTCCACGCTATTCTACTGACAGGCGACCCTCGGTGGTACATTATCAAGGGCTCATTACACAAATGATGTATTGAGATGGGACTTCACCAGTCATCTCCTGGATGATAGACTGCAAGTTCCCCAGGCCTGGAGGAACCCGGAAATGAATTTCAAAGGCCACGCCTTGATCCTATTCGAGAATAAAACCTAATTCTTTCCTCATTGTTTTTAGATTGCAATGAGTATCTGTGATGGCTACAATCCCTGTCAACCCAAACTCATAAATAATACATTTTGCTCCTGTCATGGCTGTTCACATGAAACATAGCTCACTTTGGAAGAAATAACCTTGCGGTAAAGGCCGATGAGCGAGATGGCGTGTGAATACAGTCCGGGGGTTTCGTGAGCAGGATATACGAGTGCAGGCTCAGAATTACCATGAGGAAGCAATGACAAACCGAAGAGATTTACTTCGAAGTTATGAGACTGCCCTGCCAGGGCCTAAAACCTCAACCACGCTCGCTTATTTTGAGAGGGAAAAAATGCAGAATAGCACAGAACGAACGAGTTCGACGTGAACAATTTCGTGTGTTTAGCTAAATGTGAGCTACATAAAGGATGTGAATTCTGCTGTAGATTCACAGATGCCAACACAGGCTGGATCCTGTCCCGGGATGATCAGTAGGGACGACCAGTTCCGCTAAACACCGTATGCTGCGATGAACATAGATTCGTCCGTCCAGATGAGGGCCGTGTCCTGCAGGAGATGCTTGTCCAGACGTGGCTGCCAGACTCGCAATCCAACCACACCCGCAGTGTGCTCTACCTCACGTGTGTGCGCGTGCACGCATGCTGTATCTAGAGGTGTGAGTGTGTGCAGGGGCACATGTGTGCAGAGGTCAGACGTCTGAATCACGTGACTCCCTCCATTGTTTCTATTCTGTATCTAGAGGTCTGAGTGTGTACAGGTGCACATGTGTGCAGAGGTCAGACGTCTGAATCACGTGACTCCCTCCATTGTTTCTATTCCAGTGTTGGAAACAGACTCTCTAACCGAACTTAGGACCCATAAATTTGAAATAGCAGGCTGGACAAGGAATTCCAGGGATGTCTCTGTCTCCTCTCTCCCTCTCATCCCAGTGCTGGGGCTGCAGATGGGCTCCCACAGTGGGGGCTAGGGATCCAAACTCAGATCTTCGTGCTTGCAGCGTTAACCCTTTACTGACTGAGCCACGTCCTGTCTCCTTTGCTGCTTTATTTTTCCTCTTTGTTGTATTCTGCTCGTATTCCGAACTTTGCAAATGTTGTTTGTTTGGTTTTTTTGTCCATATATGTCTGCAAATTTCCAAGTAATTCTTCCCAAATATTATTAAAATAAAATTTCAAACTTACGATGTCATCGAGACGGTGAAGACGGTTTTCAGTATTATCTTCCACCGACGCACGTTCTTGTATAAAATGTGGCCAGACACTGGCCACAGGTTGTCAACAGGACTTCAAAATGGGTGTGCACGTGTGAGAAGCAGGAAAAGCCTTTGGTCTCACACGGCTTTCATACCAACAGTAGCATGAAATTTAGAGTTTATGCTCTCTCCGAAGTGGCTGTTTGGAGATCCTTAGAAGAGATCTGCTACAGTCATTTTGCCTGGGATCCTAGCCTGCCATCTGTAATGTGGCTTTTCCAGACTGTTGCCTAATGGAAGCCAATGTCCTTAGCTGCCAGTTCCAAGCGAAACACCCCTTTCTCGATCTCTGGATGCCTATTTCATTCGTCTGCACCGATTCTCAGCCTGTTGCCTAAACATTCATCTGGATTCCCGGTTGAACTTGCCAGCCCCAGCTCCCACCAATAAGCCTCAAAATGTCTATTTAGAGACAAGCCAGGTTCCCACCTCTCTCTTGGACGCCTTAGACAGTGGATGGGGATCCTGCCCTAAGCATGAAGGGGTGCCCTGGATTTGGTGGCTCTGCTGAGTTTCACATGGCTTTCTTCTACAGGTCTTACTGCTTTAGGCGAAAACATAAAAGTCGAGCTCGGTGCATTTTAATAAATGCAGAGGAAATTTCAAGTAAATGGCAGAACAGCACCTGGGGATGCTGTCATTGGCAAGGTCTGCGTGGAAATTTGGTGAGGAATTTGGTGAGGCCCGCTCAACCACTCTCCTTGCTTTCCTTATGGTGTCCTTGTCCTCTGGTTTTTTTTTTATACCTCTGATTTATTGTCTTAGGATTTTATGTCATTTTGTCTTCAGACACTCAAGTGAGAGAGGCAAAGATTCCACCTTAGTTTTTACTTAAGCACTCTTGCCAAAGTCACGGGGCAATTTAACTTTAACTAGATAGGTTTTTCAATATTTTCTTTTCACTTTAGGGTTTGGCTCCCTCTATGGAATTTGTTCTTTATAAATTATCCTTATTAATAACTCATTACCTGAAAATTACCTCTTTTTTTACATTTATGACCAGTATTTTTACTTAAAATTTTAGGGTTTTTTTTTCCATTTTCTTTTTAATTAACATATGCATATCAATGGGGCTCAGTGTGCAAGTCTGTATTTCAGTACATGAGTGCATCATACACTAATGAGATAAAGCTTGAAAAATTGTTTTTAACATTTAAAAGAATTTTAAGGGGGTTCAAAATGAAGCAAATAAAATAATGTTTATAAAACTAAGAGGAATCTGTATTTCCAGTAAAGTGATAAATATGTTTAATCCTATAGTTATTTTAATTAATTTAAAATACCCCAGATTGTGTTTAACCGCTTTCTAAAATGTTCCCAAGGTTCTAGTAGATCCCGTCGTTGGAGTTTATATATCCTTACCACGTAGACGCTTCCCACAATACCCTGGGGATTCCTTCATGCCCAGTTAATTTCACTGTATTCATTTGAATTTTATTTCTGCTGGGGTTTTTTTTTATCCTGAATAAAATTAAAATAATGCACATTTAGAAAATATAATCTTCTGTAAATAATAATTTATAATCATGCAATTATGAAAATTTGAATGTGTATACTTTTAAAGTTTTATAATAATTTAAAAATCACTGTAACCTCCAGGTGGTGGTAGCGTTGGCGCACACCTTTAATCCCAGCACTCGGGAGGCAGAGGCAGGTGGATCTCTGTGAGTTCGAGGCCAGCCTGGTCTACAGAGTGAGTTCCAGGGCAGCCAGGGTTACAACAGAGAAACCCTATCTCGAAAAAAAAAAAAAAAATCACTTTATCCTATAATAAAGATAACTCATAGCTGGTTTGAAAAAGCCTCACGAACAGTTCTAAATTCTGGACATATCACTGAGCTCCTACACTGTTACAATTCCACAGAAGCAAGAGCACACCGGTTAGGGCTCTACGCCAACAACTGCATAGCTTGTTTGCTTGCTTGTTTGTTTAATTGCAACCTCGCCCCCAGCTGCTGCACGATTTATGACAAAGCTGCCAAAATAGACATTGGAGAAAGACAGGCTCTTCACAGATGGCGTGGAAACCAGATACCCACGTGTCGAAGAATGAAGCCAGACCCATCTCTCTCACCTTATACGAAAATCAACTCCAAATGGACCAAAAGCCCTAATGTGGGATCTGAAACGGTGAGACTGTTAGAGAAAAGAACAGGGGAAATACTATAAGTTATAGGTTATAGTTAAGTTTAAGGTATAGGCAAGGGCTCTCGACAGGACTCCAGGCGCCCAAGAATTAATGCTAACGACTAACAAATGGGACCTTGTTAAGTGAAAAAAAAAAAAAAATCTTCTGGATAGCAGGGGAAACAGTTGATCAACTGAAGAGATGACATACAGATAGAGACAAATCTTTGCTAACTATACGTCTGACAGAGGATTGGCATCTAAAATATACAAAAGGAACCAAGTAAGGTATCAAACATCTTACTCAGCAAACGGTTAATGTAACAAATCGAGGGCTCTCAAAAGATGAAATACAATTGCCCCCCCCAAAAAAGAGAATATATTCGATCTCACTTGCAAGCAGAGAAAACACAAGTCAAAATTACATCAGGATTCCATCTTACCCCATTACGGTGACAATTCTTTAAAAAAAAAAAAAAACAAAGACCTAGAAAGACACGCATTTCGTGTTCTCGTACACAGAGGCTCACTTTTCGGCTGTAGAGATAAGTGTTTCATTTAGAATACCCAGAGACGCAAGGAAACCACGAAGGAGTCATGGAAGAGGGGGGAGGGTCTTTCAAGGGAGGGGAGACAATAGAATATAATATTATAAAGGAGAAAGGAAGTAATTGATCATGAAGGAGTAATTGGGGGGTGGGGGATGAGAAGGACAAGGGAAGAGACAGCAAATACTAATAAGTTTTTTGAAAAAAGCCATATGGAAAACTACTAACGCAGAAGCTTCCTAAAACATACATATACACATAAACATATAGATACACATATCGAGTGTACATGAAGTTAACCAACCATGCGAGGAGGCGGGCTGTGCACCAACTCGACACCACGTGCTGGCAAATTAAAGCCCACTCCACCAGGAGTGGGTCACGCCTTTTTAAGTTGTTGGCCAGCGTGATACCGTCAACTTCCAGACATTACGGTGTATTGCCATTGTTCTTGCAAAAATTTAGGTGGCTGAAAGGGACCGATGGGAATGTCGGAAGGAGAAGGGGGAGGATCAGAGACACGGTAGGATATTAATGTATAATATTTATTTATACGAAAATGCTCTTCCCAGGGAAATTAATCTACATAGTGAAACTTAAACTAAGTTAAATTGAGAAAAGAGGTGGGTCATTTAAAATGAAATACCTGTTAAACATAATGCCATCTAAACACAGGCTCCGCGAAGTGTTTTTAATAGTGAGAAGCTGAAGGGCCTCCTGTTTAAATATTGTTGATAGTCGTGAGTATTGAAAATACAAAAACTTAGGGAAATCAAAGTGGAAAAAAATCATCTACTTTATTTCACAAGTAGAGTCTAATCAGTCTAGAAGTTCGCACAGTTTTACATAAATATCATTTTAATCTAAGGAACGCAAGTGGCATTATGAGGCTAAAACACTACTGTTTAATTCACGTCTTATTGCAACTGTAACACATCAGCTACCGAAGATGAATTTGTCCGCTGTGGAGACAAACTGATATGCTCTCAGGTGATACTGCAACACAAATACTTTTAAGTAAAGAATCAAGCTATTGTTGTCTTTTAAAAAAAAAAAAAAACCTTTTGATTTCTCAGGTCATTTCTGAACACGGAGCTCTGTCTCCTTCTGTCTCCCCGCCCCCCAACGCTCTCGTAGGTGTGTACGTGCGCATGCGTGCACACTGGGTACTTAAACCTCTCCGTATGTACGCTGATGATTAAATTCTTCGGTGAACAGAGATTCGAGTTCTGTCACTTCTGAAATAAACTCTTCCCCTAGTTTTCCTTCCCAGCTCAGGATGTCTGCCTCACGTTTCGTGTGTAATTTCTTGCTCCGGGTGGATGTTTGACATCTCTAATTTTCCGTCAGCGACCACTGTTTCTCCGCTCCGAGTCCAACGGTAAGCCCAAGCAGGGGAAGGACGTTAGGACAATCCTTCGGGCGGTCCTAAAATAAACTTCAGTAGGCAAGCATAAAATGTAAGTGATGTCTGCTCTGCTTTCTCAAGAACCCAGGACAAAGAAAACCCACTGAGTTCAGCATGCTCCTGTAAAAGGGTAAATAAGACAGAGAAGACCTGTTGTTAGCTGCTGGTTGCCTCAGCGTTCGTGACCCCACTGCCTGTTTCCAGAGACCTAACAAGTTGATTCCGGAATCCTCTACTTATTTCACAGTGTTTCTACGGGATACGAAATTTGAAGCTTCTAACCTACTCCAGTGTGCTTTTTCTAAGCTATGATTTTCAAGATATTTTATTCATGGCGCTCCACTGCATTTGTTACATGCGATGCAGGCGTATTACCTCCTGTTCGCTTTTCTGGGTGGCGTATTATCTGATGGCTTGCCATTCAGCAAGTAATTTCACCTTGCACTAAAAATACCAACTTCTTGAACACAAGTATGTTCACAAATGTGGTACATTCTTTGTCCCCGGGGACCACAGTCGAGGTATATGGGTACAAGTAGAGGACTGAGTGGCATGAAGCTTTATTAACATTACTACAAGCTTCATGCCATCCAGACGTTTTCTTCATGTATCCTTGCCAGTGTGTCCGGCTTTTTGATGTTGTGACGTGAGGTTGCCATCTGCAAAGTCCGTGCTCGAAGACTGTGCAAGTGATTCTTTTAAAAATCACACACACACACACACACACACACACAACCTAATAATGCTTTAAGTAAGCTTACAATTTTTAAGGGGGGGGGCGGGGATAGGAGGAATTCATTGTGATGGCTAATCTTGGTTGTCAACTTGACTCAGGTGGAAAGAAGGATCCTCAACTGAAGACTTGCCTCCATTAGACTAGCCTGTGGATATGTATGGGGCATCTTCATGATCGCTAATTGACGTAGTAGCCCAGCCAGCTTCGGCAAGGACCACCCAAGGCAGGTAAGGTGGGCTTGAGCTATAAAGGAGAGGTAGCCGAATGTGAGCCTGCGAGCAAGCCGGTAAGCATCATTCCTCAATAGACTTGCTGCAAGTTCTTGCCCTGCCACAGTTCCACTGACTTCCCTCAGTGATGAACCATAACCTATAAGATGAAACAAATCCTTTTCTCCCCCAAGTTCTTTCTAGTCGTGGTGTTTATCATAGCAACAGAACTCAAACCAGGAGACTTAATTCATAGCTTTGCTGGGATTTGCGTGGCTGCTGACTTGCTAGTATTATATTACCAGGGCTAATTTCTTAATTTTCTAAGGACCATCGCTAAGTTTTAAAAATGAAATCTGTTAGGGTTTCATAGAACAAGCAGAATATTATAATCCCATCCGATTCTTTTCCAGATAAGTACTTTATTTCACGAAGGCTTTTGTCAAAACCTTTTTAAAATGTCGTCTTTGTATAGCAGGTAACGGAGCAGGGGAGAGTTCCTTCACTAACTGGTTGGGTTGCCAATTTTAACCAAGCCATAATCATATCAGTGACTATAATCGCACAAACTTAAATGTGATTACATTGAAATCATTTCTTTTCCAATCAGAATCTAATTGTGATTGACAGGAAGAATTTAATTCATCTTATCCACGGAAAACAAATTACAGGGTGTTTAAGTGTAGCTAAAGTATATCTGTCTCTTACTCAATAGTAATTTCGTCTCTATATCTGAAGTATCCCAAAGAATGAAGATGCTCTCAAGGTGGTACTTGTGAGTTCTTGAATAAACTTGAATCTAGAATATGCACTTCCCTAAGATTCTGTTTTCCGTAAATTTCAAGTAAGCTTGAAAAATCTGAAACCTCTTTAATACTTGTTCTTCAGATAATCCTAAATCTCAACTTACTTTCTTCTGTTTTCAGTCATTTATCTCTATGCATGCGGCCATTGAAAAATTCTGAATGATTACTGTGTACTAAATAATGTATTTTTGAGGTCTCGGATTTAACAATGTAGGTGTGTTGTCAAAGTTTATTTTTAGTTACATTTGCAATGTTGTTTTGTGCATTGTTGGGTGAGGGGCTGCTTAGATCTTGGAGTTTTAATTTGTTTGCAGGTGTTGGATTTATGTGTGGGATGTTTGATTGCACATGATCTGCACGTGCTATCAGTAGAACACCTGAGGAGTTCTGAATCAATAAAAACACCTGAGCTCAGATGCTTGGGGTTACACTGTCCAGTATGGCAATGACCATGATGGTGATTCCCTCTGCTGAGGTCTGGCAGAGTTTGCACCTGTGAAAGTGTCTCCCTGTCTTCCTTGCTGAGCCACCACAGTAGGTGTACAACTACATTGGTGAGGTTTTCTTCCCAAAAGAAAAATTTATCTTCAATCAAGACTGTGGTTCATATTTTGTTTACTATTGTACCCAAACTCAGACTGGCTAAATAATCAGTGATCTCATAAGTCATCGAAGCTTAAACTTACCAAGTTCCATTCTCACTGTCGCTGCTTTGAAGATGCCCACTTCCTCTCTCTGCCCAGATGGCCACTCCACGTGGGAGCCAGGCAGCTCTGCAGTCCAGTCATTCCAAGCGTGTTTGCTTGCTTATTAGGACTTCCTGTATCCTTGTTTCCCATGTGTTAGGTGTGACATTGTCTCATTCCTCTATCCCAATCCAGATTCATAATGTTTAAATTAATTGATCCTTTCTATCATCACCAAAGGTATGTTAAATAATAATTAGCGATTTCCGTCTTAAATACTTAGAACCTGTTCATTTTGTTACCTCATAAAAACCACATTAACTTTTCTAACTAAACTAATAATATCGATCTCTCTCTCTCACGCGCATTTTTTTTTCGATATGGGGTTGCTCTATTGTAATTCTGGCTGTCCTAGAACTCACTCTGTAGACCAGGCTGGCCTCGAACTCACAGAGATCCACCTGCCTGGCTCCCGAGTGCTTGGATTAAAGGTGTGCACCGCCACCTCCTGGCTAAACATTTTCTCTTAATGTATTTTTTTTCTTGAGGCAATCTCATTCTGTAGTTTAGGCTGGCATCTTGAATCAGCCTCTAAGATTTAGGGTTATTAGTCTATATATCACAGTGTCCGGGTCAATAATAATCCCATATTTTCTTCAATATAACTAACTGAAAGTAAAATTAAATTATTCGGCCAACTGTATTTACAAGCTATTAAAAAAAGTAATGTCATTTTTCAAATTAGAGGACATGGAATTATCTGTATTGGTCAGGTTAAATGAGTGAGCAAACTTCTCATCCCATTATCTGACAAAGGAAATGAGCTTTGTGTGGTTCAAATGCAACAGAACAGTTTTTCACAGGCTTTAAACGACTCTGACATCAGTGACTGTTATTTGGGTAAACTCAGTGGTTATGGTTTCTAAATTTAGGGTAACCAGTGACTGCCCTTGAATTGTGTGAAAACCTGCCTGTTGACTAATAACGCAGAAGCTTAAATTCTTCATATGTAAAACAATAGTACTGGTTCTTGCCTCTGCCTCACAGACCGTTTTGAGAATCCATGCTTTTCAACGATGGCTTTCTAGGTATATTTTCTTACCCAGAACCATGAGTATTACCTGGGAAAATCTTTCGAAGTGCGCATTCTGCAACAGACTCCAGACCCGCAACACCAGCAGGGAGATAGGGGTGAAGGTGAGCAGGCCGTGTTTTAACACGGCACGGCAGGCTGTGCTATGAACAGGAAGACCTGTCTCCACTCCTGACCGGGTCCCAGTGTGCTTGGCATGCTTGTTTGTGCTCATGCAATGTGTCCAGTCCGGCTAGTGCATCGGGGCCTGGGTAGTCCCGTTTGCACATCTGTGGTGTCCAACGCCACCATGTGGTTGGGCAGGCATGCATATTGGTGCACCTATTCCGTGACTGTGATACTTGGCATACAGGTACTCCTGTTTTGCACACTTCCTGTGTCCGGTGCCACCGCATGGTGGAGTCCTCACACCTGCTGTCTCCCAGGGCGGACACCCGGCAGCCTGCAAACATCTGTTTGTGTGCCTGCGGTGTCCCCAATGCCCCCATGTGGTATTGCGGGCTAGCCTGTCTGCATGCCTGCTGTGTCCAAGCAACCCGCAGTGGTGGCGCAAGCATGCCTAGTTTAGTGCCTTCTGAGTCCAGTGCCAACAAGGTACCTATTGGCAAACCTGCCGTGTATTGGCACCGCCGTGTGGTGGTGTGGGCATGTCTATCTGCACATCTTCTGTGCCCCGGGATCAACATGCTGTGGCGCGGGTATGCGTATATATTCACACTGCTGTGTCCTGGTGCCACCACGTGGCACGGGGATATGTGTATGCCTACTATATTCCCAGCACAGTGTGGCAGCGTGGGCATGCATGTTCCCGCCAGCTGTGTCCCAAGGCTGCCATCTGGCAGTGCAATCATGCCTGATGTTGACCCTGCCGTACCCGCGCACGAACGGTATGGGCACACCTGTTCCCTCACACGCCATATCCAAGCAACGCAGTGTGGGAGCAGGGGGACACCTGTTTCCAGCCTGCCCTGCCCCGGGGATACCATGTGGCAGTAGGCGTGACTCGTCCCATGTCTGCCGTGTGCCAGCAACACCACGTGGCACCACAGACACATGTGTTTGCATGCCTTCCGAGTCCAGCACCATCACGAGGTGACAAACAGGGCACACCTATTCACATACCTGCCGTGTCCCAGTGACACCACTTGGCGGCGCTGGTGTGCCCGTTTGCAGGCCTGCCGTGTCCCAGCACCCTCCCGTGATGATGTGGTTTTGCATGCTAGGTCCCAGGGCCGGCCGCTGATCGTGCACCTACCGTGTCCCAGCACCAGAACGCTGCAGCCGAGGCAGACCAAATCTCACACCTGCCAAGTCACAAGCACTGCAACGTGGCGGTGCTGGCACGCCTGTTCACATGCCTGCAGTTCCCAGCAAGGCTACAGGGCAAGTTTGCAGGCCCTCCATGCCTAGCACCACCATGTGGCAGCATGTGGTGCATGCAAGGTCCCTGGGATGCCACGTAGCAGAGCAGGAATACCTGGGCTAGCCTGTTCTCTCTCACACACATACACACACACATGCCGCGTGGCAGCACAGGCTCACCTAACCACACATCTGCCACGTTCAAGCGCTTCCACGTGATGGCGTGAGCGTGCTGGTGTGCGTGCTGGCCTTTAACGTCACCTGTTCACACGTGTGCTTGTCCCATCACCACAAACCGGAAGCGCAACACATCTATTTGCACACCTCCTGCATCCCAGGGATGCCTCGTGGGGGCAAAGGCTCTCCTGTTTGCACGCCTGCCAAGCCAGCACCATCTCGGCACAGCATGGGGGTGCCTACTTGCCTGCCTGCTGTGTCTCCGCACCACTCGACTGTGGCTCGGACGGGCCTGTTCGTGCCTGTTCGGGCCTGCCGTGCTCCAGAGTTGCCAACTGCTAGTATGACCTATCTGTGCAAACACCTGCTATTTTCCCCGAGCCAGCACACGATGGTGCAGACAGAATTGTTTGCCAGCCTACAAAAATTCCAGCATTGTCAAATAGCTGTGCCTCATGCTTGTCCCTGTCCCTTCTGTATCCCGGTGCCCCCCCAACATTGTGGCACCTGGCAGCACAGGTATGCCTGTCCGAATGTCTGCCAGGTCTCAACACTGCTTTGTGGCAGCACACGGGTGCCTGTTTGTGCCTGGTGTACCACGGTGCTGCCATGTGCTGACCTGGGCATGTGTGTTTGTATGCCTGCCGAATCCGAATGCTGCCGCATAGTGGCAGGTGCATGCCTGCTTGCATTCCTTCCCTACCCCATCGGTGACAGGTGCTGGCACAGGTACGCCTGTTTGCACACCTGCTGTGCCCAGGTGTGCAGAATACCTGTTTGCTCACCTGTTCTGTCCATGGACAGGTTTTTTTGTTTGTTTTTTAGATGTCTAAGTTGTTTTCTGACATTTGGGTCTGGGCTCTAAGGTAAGTGTTTCTTAAAGGCTGCAGCAGTGTTTCTAAATACTGTGTCTAAGCTTAGAAGGCTTTTGTAACTTACTTTTTCTCTGGTAACTTGACTCCATTCCCTCTGGTTCCTCTTCTCCCTACAGTTACTAAGAAAGACCCTAACTTGTAACTTTTTTAAAAAATCCGTTAGCTCCACTTTATCTGAGCCTTGTTTCTGCCTGTCTCCCTTGTCATCAGCTTCTGGACTCACTGTCTCCCCTATCACCACGCGACCAACTCTGGTGCTCACTCTTCCTCTGACACCACCCAACTGTCCTTTCCAACGGACACGCTCTCTCTTAAATACCTCCCCACAAGCTGTTCCCAGAAGTCCGAGTGGCATGTAACCATAAGGAAGGCTGCACAGTACAAAAATAAACTTCTTAGCAAAGCATCTCACTACATTGCCATACATGTCGATGTGCTTGATGGGCCCTCCCAGAGCCACCACCTGATGGTGCAGACACATCTGTCTGCTGTGTCTCATCATACCTGTTGGCATACCTGCCATATCAAATCACATCCCAGGGATGGCAGTGTGTGCACCTGCCATGTCCCAGGGCTTGCACATGGCGGTGTAGGCGTGTCTGGTTGCCTGACTTCTGTGTCCAACAAGCGGCACCTGGCATCACAAGCACACGCATTTGCACACCTGCCGTGTTGCAGCATTCCACATGGTAGAAGGAGCATGCCTGCTCACATACCTTCTGTGTCCTGGCAACGCCACGCTGTGAGTCAGATATGTTTGCGTGCATGTCAGTGCCACCATGTCAAGCATGAGGATGCTTGCTTGTAAGCCTACCATGTCCTGGTGCTGAGACATGATGGCACTGGCATGCTTATTTACACACCTACCATATACCAGAACTGCCACATGATGACACGAGCATGCCTGTTCGTGCCTGCAGATATCCAAGTTCCGATACATGGTGGTTCCGACAGGTCTGATTGCGTATCTGCTGAGTTTCAGCCATGCTGCCTGGTGGCGTGGACACACCTGTTTGCATGTCAGCTATTTCCCATCACCGCCAAATAGGGGCACAAGCATGCATATTCTCATGCCTGCCATTGCACGCCTGCCGTGTTCTGGAGATGACGTGTCATAGAGCAGGCATGCCTATTTGCATACCTGCCGTGTCCAGTGCTGCCACTTGGCAGGCTGAGCACGCTCGTTCACGGGCTTGGTGTGTCCCAGAGCCACCACCTGATGGTGCGTGCATGCCCCTTTGGGTGCCTGCTGTATACCCTGGAGTGGCATAGGCATGCCTAGTTTGCACCCGCTGTGTCAGACAGTACTGCATGGCCACAAGAGTTTTTTTGGCCACATATATTTTTCTGCCCTGCTCCACATGTCTGCATGGCACATGCATGTGCATGCCTGCTGTGTCCTGGCACTGTCACTTGGTAGGAAGCATGGTCACACGTGTTACCGTGCATACCATTCCCACAATTCCATGTGGCAGAATAGGACTTGTGTTCACAAACGCGCCATCCAGTGATGATATGGCATTTGTGTTCATATGTGAGTACCATTATGGGATGGCACACATGTTCACATATGTGGTATCTCAGCATTGTCACGTGATGTTATAGACATACCTGTTCGCACATAGGCCATGTCCCAAAGTTATCAACATGGCAGAATGTGCATGCCTGGTGATGCATGTGCCATGGCCTAGCTCTATCATATGTCAGCTTGGGCACACCTGTTCACACATGTAACACGTCCTGGCACCATCACTTACTATGTGTGCAAGCTCGCTCTGTCACGTGCCATGACCCAGCAATGCCCTGGCAATGTACTGGCACACCTGCTTGCTCACATCATGTGGCTGCATGGGCACACACACCTATCCGTGCCTGTTGTGTCCAATGTTCCCTGTTGTGCCACCTGGTAGCACAGACATGCCTGTTTACGTACCAGCCGTGTTCCAGCGTCAACACGTGGGGGCGTGGCCCCTTTGTATGTCTGCTAGGTCCCTGTGCTGCAGTGTGGTGGTGCAGCCACATCTGTTCACATCTGTGTCGTATCCCAGTACGTCGTGACGCAGGCATGCCTGTTTGCACACAAGACACCCATGCTGTGTCCCGGTGCTCCATCGTGGAAGCCGACACGAGACTGCTGGCACACTGGCCAAGTCCAGGTACCGCATGGTACCTGAAATAACCCAATAACCCAGTGCTGCAGCGTGTCAACCAGGCCTCCTCTGCTCACACACATGCTGTTTCTCGGAGCCACCACACGGTGGCACTAGACACGCCTGTTTGCGCACCTTCTGTGTCCTGGTACCACCACGTGCGGCATGGGAATGCCTGCTTGCATGCCTGCCGTGTTCAGTGCTGCAATGCAGTGGCAGCGTGGCTGGTCACACGCCTGCCGTGTCCCCGGACTACCGCGCGTCAGTTCAGGCATGCCGTTGTGCCTTCTGTGTCCCAGCAATGCTACCAGATGGCATGGAGGATACCTGTTGGCACACCTGTCATTTCCCATCACCTACATGTCGTGGAGTGGGTGGGCCTGGTTGTGCATATACTGATTCTCCGCATCTTGACACAGCAGCATGACCACACCTATTCGTACCCGTGCCGTCTCCCAGTGCAACCACACGGCCGCGATGGCTCACCCCATTCGCACCTGCTGCGACCCAGCATTGGCACCTGGGGGCATAGGCATGCCTGTTCACACCAACACCGTGTCCCAGTGTCCCATGTCATCAATTGGCGGGAGGATGTGGGGCTTACATGTGAACTGTGTCTAAGTTCCACCCATGGCAGCATGACCACACATGTTCACGCAGCTGTGTCCCACAGCCATACCATAGCAGCGTGTGCTCATGTGTTCACAACTGAGCTGTGTCCTAACGCCATCACATGTAGGAACTGGCATGCCTGTTCACATTCGTGCCATGTCCCAGCATGCCTGTTCACACGCATGCCGTGTCCCGGCATGCCTGTTTACGCGCATGCCGTGTCCCAGCACCATCCCGTGGTGTCGTGGGCATGCCTGTTCACGTGCATGCTGTGTCCCAGAACTGTTCACTTGTGTATCATGTTCCAGTGGTATACTGTGATGGGCATGGGTTCACATGCAATGTTTCAATACCACATGTGATTACATGTACATGTATCTTCATACAGAATCCATGCCCCAGCCCCATCACTGGTGGAATGGGCATGTGTTCACGTGTGAGCCATAGCCCCGGGCTGCCATGTGGCAGCATGGGAACACCTGTTCACACAAGTGTCATATCTCAGTGCTGTCTCTTTTGACACGTACATGTCTGCTCACATGTCAGCAGCAAGTTAGTCTTATCACAGGGACTGAGGAGCTGTCTCGGTGGACAAATCACGGGCCACACAATCATAAGGACCAGAAGTTTGGATCCTAGAGACCACAGAAATCCAGATAAGGCTGCACACATATGTAATCCTGGCACACCTACAGTGAGGTGGGAGGCAGAAACAGAAAAAGCTCCAGAAGCTCGAAGGCCAGGAAGCCTGGCATATGCACCAGGGGACCAAAGACCCTGCATCAAACAAGGAAGAAGGTAAGGACTGACACACGCATGCCATGGGACATGTGTACCCACACCTACACACACATATGCAGGCACACACACACACACACACACACACACATTTTTTAAAGTCTCCCAACAAAGAAAATCCAAGGAACGGATAGATTTACTGTCGAATTCTATCATTTTTTTTAATTTTAACTTTATATTCATTGGTGTGAAGGTGTCAGATCCCCCTGGATCTGTTACAGACAGTTGGGAACTGCAGTGTGGGTGCTGGGAATTGAACTCGGACCCTCTGGAAGAGCAACCAGTGCACTTAACCATGGAGCCAACTCCCCAGCCCCAAATTCTATCAGATTTTTTTTAAAGATGGTGGAATCCAAACTTTTCAAACTGTTCCACAAAATAGAGTGGAAAAGACACTAGCAAACTCGCTGTACGAATCCAGTATATCTTTATACCAGAATTAGCTTAAAACACTAACACACACATACACACACACAAAACCAAAAAGCAAATTATAGACCAGCTTCCTAGAGAAATGTAGATACAAAAAAAAAAAAAAATCCCAACAAAATATTTGCAAACTGAATTCAAGAAAATTATACTATATCATATCATATTATTATTATATATTTATATGAATCACACATGATTGTGTATAATTATATTAATTAATGTGTATTAATTATATAACATATATAATGTATAATCATCAATATATGATTATATTAATCATATTAATTAAAGACATCCAGGCTCAGAACACAAATACAGCATGTTCTCTCTCATTTGCTAAATAAAAAAATCCTAATTTACCAGTTTTTATATATTCATATTTAGGTGGGAAGGGGTGTGTACAGAGGTCAAGAAACGAGAACGGAGCCAATGTGGTGGCGTACACTTGGCCAGCCTGGTCTACAAGGCAAGTTCCAAGACAGCCAGGGCTACACAGAGAAGCCCCGTCTCGCAAAAAGAAAATAATTTTTAAAAATAGAAAGATACTACAAAGGGACCCATGAGAGGAGAAAAAGCGGCCCGCGTGGACTGCTAGAACACAGGTGATTTGACGGTAGACAGTGGAATATCAGAGGTCAGAAGGGCGTTGGTGGGAACAAGCAGCAAGGGAGAGGAAGGAGGGCAGGGGGAGGACCAATCGTCCTTGTACGCAAATTACGTACGCAAATGTCGTGAGGCGACCCGCTATTTTGTAACCTAATTAGAAGTATTTTAAGGTATAAAATCTTTAAGTCAAGCAGAAAGAATATCATGCATCATGACTGAGCGGGTTCCCTCTCAGGGATGCGAAAGGTAGGTCAGCATATACAAATAAATAAGAGTGGCGTGCCGTAGGAATCGCTTAGGGGAAGATATCACGTGACCATTTCGATAGTGCGGTCATGACAAAAGTCCCGGGGAAACGGGAAACGCGTGGAGCTTACTGCAAAGTAACAAAGGCAATGTATATGTATTATTATATATAATTATATTATGTATATAAATATAATCATATAATTATTATATGTAATTATAATTATATATTATATATTATGTACATATTGTATATATAATTATACATGATGTCATGTATAATTATATATATTATGTGTATATGCACATATATATGTACATATGTATAATTATACATGATATTATGTATAATTATATATATTATGTATATATTATGTATAATTATATATACAATATGTACATAATATATATTGTATATAATTATAATTATGTATAATAATTATATAAGATTATATTTATATACATAATGCAATTATAATTATACATACATATACATATATATGTATAATATACATATAATTATATTATGTATAGAAATATATATGTTATATATATAATTATTATGTGTGATTATAATTATACAGAATATATATTTTATGTATATATTGTATATATAATTATATGTAATATAATTGTAATATGTGTATAAATATAATTTTATATAATATATAATTATAATTCTATCATAGGAATGCAATAAGCACTCTTTTTTATGGTATATTAAGTTCCCTTCTCTTTTCCTTTTAGTTCTAATTTTTGAGAATATCACACGTGAGAACCGTATCCACATCATTTTTCACGCTTCCCTCTTCAACCCCACCCCCACCCCATCTCCAGTTCGCGACATCTTCTATGGTTATTTTCATTCCAAATGTGCACGTGCCCCCTACAGAGCCCGTTTAGTGTTGCTCGTATGTCCACCTGCTTAGGACTGACCACTTGGGATCAGATCGCCCATCAGAGGCGTGTCCCTTAGGAAGACTGACTCTCCCTCTCTCTCTCTCTCAGGAGCCATTGGTTGTCTGTTCGCTCTTCATCTAGGTGTGGGGCCTTGCGCGAGATGTCCTCTCCCCACGTTGGCATGACGACTGGTGTTACCATTACACAGGTCTTGTCTGGGCAACAGTGGTTTTGAGATCTAGTGGGTGCTGCTTCCCTGGTGCGTCCGGAAGACACTATCTCACTATCTGGCTCTTAACAAATTTTTGTCCCGTCTTCTGTGGCGTTCCGTGACGTGTGTGGAGGGGTTTTGTTGTAGACGTGCCCATTGGGGCTGTGCACTCTGGAGTAACTTATTCTCTGCATTCTGACTAGTTGCGGATTTCTCTAGTAGCCCCTACCCGTTGCAAAAAGAAGCTTCTTTAGGAGGGGTGAGAGCTCCTCATATCTGGGTGTAAGGATAAGTATTAGAATACAGTTGTAAATCATGTCTGTTTAGGAAATGTCAGTCGTAGGTTCTCCTTTAGGGTCTGTGACCTCATCATCTATGGGTGGTCGGCTGGGATTCCAGTGTCAGGCTTGAAGTCCCTCCTATTGAGGCCTTATGTCTAATTAGACCGCTGCTGGTTACCTCCAAGATAATAGCACTGCTACTGAACTGTTGGGGATACACTGCCCAGCCAGTCATTGTTGTGGTTCCTAGTTAGATAGGACTACTGATTGCTTTTCTCCCTTGGCAGGTTGCACAGCAACTTTGGATACGATGATACAATGTTCTCAAGAGAGGAGGTGTCTATATCAGCGCCAAGCCCTGTGTCTTAAGCATATTGTGTCTTCGGCAATAGGGTTTTACATTATGGCCCTAGCAGGTGAGCAAGGACAGTCCCAATAGCCTACATGATTTGAGGCGTCTCCTGGCCAACAACTCAAAGGGAAGTTTCCAACACCTGGCGATGGGATTTTAGTTAGAAAGTCTGTGGCTCTCGGGAGAAGCATTATCACCCTATGTGGCATAGCTCTGTTTTAATATATATTATTTTACAAGCTAACTTAAGATAGATTATATTGACTATATACATGTGCTACAGAGGTATTTTAAGCAAACTTATAAAATAATGTTTCCCTGTGGCTTTTTCAAACATCTTTAGTGCTATTTATTTCTCCTTCCTCTTCCTCTCTGTCTTCCTCTGCATCACCCTCCCTTCCTTCCCCCCAATTAGAATACCTGCCCCTGGTTTTCCCTTTTCTCCCATTACAGTATCTGTCTTAGCTAAAGCAATAAGACAAGAAAATGATATAAAAGGCACAAAAGATAGGAAGGAAGAGTCTAACTATCCTCAAATCACCCCTCTCTACAGTTGACATGAGTCTATGTCTAGAACACCTCAGAGACTCTACAAGAAAACTCCTCGGTCTAATAACCAGTTTCCGTGAAGTTGCAGAGTGCAAAACCAACACGCACGAACCAAGAGCATTCACACAGAACAGTAACAAACTTGCCGCAAAACAGATTAGGTGGAAAAAAGATCTCCCAATCACAACTCCTAAAAAAAAGAAGAGTGCCTAGGAATAAACTTAACTGTCTTAGTCACCGTTTCTATTACAAAAATAAAACATCACGACCAAAAGCCACTTGATGAGGGAAGGTTTTTTTTTTTCCACTTACACTTGCGCACCACAGTTGTCACCAAAGGAAGTCAGGACAGGAACTCATGCAGGGCAGGAACCTGGGAGCAGGCGCTGATGCAGAGGCCAGGGAGGAGTGCTGCTTACTGGCTCGAGGCCTGCCTTCTCATAGAACTGAGAACCACCAGCCCAACGGTGCTACCGCCCACAGTGGGCGGGGCCCTCCTCCCCCATCAGTCACTAATTAAGAAAATGCCCTACAGGTTTACCTACAGCCTGATCTTGTGGAAGTGATTTCTTGAGTGAGGTTTCCTCCTCCCGGATGACTCCAGCTTGTGTTGAGTTGACATAAAAAATGGGCCAGCACACTGTGGAAAGACCTCTCAGGTGAAAACTCTGAGACACTGAAAACATAAAGAATATACTGGATGAAAGAAAGCTGTCTCATGCTCCTGGGTTGACAAAATTAATACTGTAAAATGGCTGTGTTACCAGCGCTCCACAGATTCAATGCAAATCCCATCAAAATTCCAGCGACATTCTTCATAAAACTGAAGGAAAAAAAAAAAACACCTAAAAATGCGTATGGAAACACAATGGCCACGTATAGAGAGCCAAAGCTGCCCTCTGACCTCTGTGAGCACACCGTTGCATTGTTGTGTGTGCGCATACACACTCGAATAAAAACAATAATAATAAGTAAAATAAATGTTTTACATAAAAACAAAACTACAAAGCTGGGCAGTGGCAGCGCACGCCTTTAGTCCCAGCACTCGGGAGGCAGAGGCAGGCGGATCTCTGTGAGTTCGAGACCAACCTGGTCTACAGTGTGAGTTCCAGGACAGCCAGGGTTACAACACAGAAACTCTGTCTCAAAAAAAAAAAAATCTTATTAAATTAAAAATAAATAAAACTACCATACAAGCCAACTCTACCAACCCCTGAGCATACACCCAAAACTCTAGATCCTACCTAGAAGTACCTGCAGAACCTCATTTACTGATACCTTTTTTGTAATAACAAGGAGATGGAACCCAGCCTCAATGTCTACCGACAGATAGGGGGATGGATAATGACAGCCGGGTATATACACATAGCGGGACTTATTCGGTGCTAAATAAAAATGAAATGTGCGAGAAGATAGATGAATCCGGCACATGTTACATATAATACAGACTCAGACAGATACCGCGTGTTTCCTCTCGGGTGCAGAGCTTAGCTTTTAGTGTGTGTGTGTGTATGTGTGTGTGTGTGTGTGTGTGTGTGTGTGTGTGAATGGGTGGGCATGGAGACCATAGGTACAATAGTGCTCGTGTGACACGTAAGGAAGAGCAATTGTTTAGATGGAAGGGTACAAGGGGGTAGGGAAGCGGTGGAGAAGCGGGTAGGGAGGGGGACCAGGGAAAAGAAATGTTTCTTGACAAATAAATTTTGTTTGAAAATGTCACCCATCTGCGGGCCACGGTGCTAGATGGATGGTGACCAGGGTCCCTTAGTGATGTGCCCTGCTTCCTCTACACCCCATCTGGGCCTAATCTGGAGTTTTAGCGGCAGAGAGGTGATGGCACCGTGAGCCCAGAAATTAAGAAGAAGATAGTCTCGCCCTCTCAGTACAGCCAGGTAAGAAGGAAGATTCATGGCCCTGGTAAGCAGCCCTGTGTAGAGTTCTCCGAGGCGCCATGTGAGCTGGGCACCCCCGTCTGTCCTGCCACCCTCACCCTCAGAAACATTCTTCCAGGCGGTAGCTCTGGCTTTCATTCCTCCATGATGGTTCCTGGGGCTGTTAGAGCATACAGGAAGCCATGAGGTCATAATTATCCAGGGAGAACAGGGTGGGGATGCAGGAGGGACGTGGGAGAGGGTAGCTGGTACACTGGGTGGACTCTGAAGCTAGTGTCAGGGGCGGGGCGGGGAAGGTTGGACCAAAGCATGAGAGAGCCAGATGATGAGGAGGTACCAGCAATAGGGCAGAGAAGTCCCAAGGATGTGGTGCTGTAGAAATATTTTAGAGGGTCAGGTGATCCCACCCAGGAAAGCACTGATAGGGGAAGAAGGTTGAGGCCCGAGCTTCCGCTCTCCGGTTTAGCCTTGTGTAGACACGCCTCCAGCGGAGCGGACTGGTGGCCTGTGCTTGGGGGTGGGGGGTGCGGAGTGGGGTGATGCAGGAGTCCAACCAGACTCTCCACGGAAGGAGGTGGGAGACGACCCTCTCCAGCAGGGAACGGGGACAGGTGGGCAGAGAGAGGGGAGCGAGCAATCTCACCCTAAGAGAGCACCACCGAAGCATGTCTCAAGAACTGACTTTCAATCTGAACAAAAAGCGTGTCCGTGACAGAAGCTGAGCCATGGGGCATCCAGAGAACTTGTTTTAGCAGGCAGGGTCAGAAAAGGTGCGTGTGAGGTCACGGGGGGCCAGGGAATAGAAGTGACCTGAGCCTCTCACCAGCCCTGACGCAAACACTGGATAAAGGCTGTAATGAGATTACTCTTGGGCCCCCGGGGCATAGTTGGGGAGAGGCTACGGATTTGAAGGAGACAGGGAGGGAGAAGGAAAGAGACTATGGAAGAAGCTGGAGCTCTGTGGTCCTGTGCTGGCTGGTTTTATGTCAACTTGACACAAGCTTGAGTCATAGGAGAGGAAGGAGTCTTTAGGATTGGAGCTGTAGGCAAACCTGTAGGGCATTTTCTTAATTAGTGACTGATGGGGGAGGGCCCAGCCCACTGTAGGCAGTGCCATTCCTTGGCTGGTGGTTCTGGGTTCTGTAAAAAAGCATCCTGAGCAAGCCATGGGGAGCTATCCAGTAAGCAGCACCCCTTCATGGCCTCCACATCAGCTCCTGCCTCCAGGTTCCTTCCCGGCTTGAGTTCCTGCCCTGACTTCATTCCATGGTGGACTATGATGTGGAAGTGTAGATCAAATAAATCCTTTCCTCCCTAACTTGTTTTTGGTCAACCTTCTCGAGATCTCCAAGATATCCCCTGGTAGGACTATCCTATAGATTTCTGAGAAGTGAGAGTCACCTATCCTGGGCACAGGATGTTATGTCCTGGAGACCACAGAGACCCAACATCCTCCGCTACCAGCTCTCCTCCACGTGGGTAAAACTGGACCTCTTTGTGCCCACAGTGTACCAGGTATTGCCAAAATGATATGGAATAGGTTTAATTACTAGCCGAGCTTTAGAGCCGGGGACACAGAAGCACTTAGCACTCAGGTAGCCAGTGAGAGATCTGTAGTAGACACTGCCCCCTCAGATGAGTACTCTCAAGCCATTGAGCGCTGGCCCAGCCTCAAGGAGGGATGCGTAGCCAGGAACCGTCCAGGGTCTGAGCAGGACTTGGGTGGCGGTCTGAAAGTGGACAAAGACAGACTTTTTGGGAGGCAGGCAGTGTCAGTGAACAGCTCGATTTATTGAAGCAAAGGGGAGATACATATGGTAGAGGGAAAGGGGGAAATGCCTTACGTGGTGGTATGTCATTGACAGTAACATGGCAGTGACACCAGGAGAGTTCTATTTACATGTGGGGGCTCACAACCAGATATGGGTGGTCGGTCGCATGTTATTAGCTGGGGCCAAAGTCTTGAGGAAGCCTCCTTCGCATAAGCAGAGGTCTCACAGGGGCCAGGGAAGAGACCTTTATAAGGTCATACAGGGAGAGAGGAAGTCCAGCCCGGGGTTCTCCAGCTGCAGCGGTCAGATGAACATTAACCAGACCACATACCTCGGAGAGGCAGGATTTTCACAGGGGCTACGTGTCATAAGACATGGCAGCACTGGAGGAGCTTTGCTAGCTGTTGGTGCTGGCTGGGGTCTGTCAGAGTAAGAAAGAGGAGCAGCCTGGGTTTGTCACTGAAGCCTTAGGAGAAGAGATAGATGTTGCCGATGTCTCCCCCAGCAAGGGGTTTTAGTAACAGCTGGCCACCAAGAGGATGGGGTGACTGAAGAGAATCCAAAACACCGTGCCACGTTGAGGGGTACAGAGAGGTCCTCCTAGCTCCCAGGGATGCAGTCAGAAAGGTATAGAACGGTGACATATTTGGAGAGTGGGAATTGCAAGAAGGAGCCTCTTGTTTGTGTTGTTGTTGTTGTTGTGTTGCTGGCGGTGTCTACTCTGCCTGACACTGCTCAGCTGGAGCTAGGAGCTGGGCCTTTGACAGACTGCTGCCTTTAGTGAAGGGGATGAGGAGTTTCCTCCAAGGATACCCAGCAATACAGGGTCGAGGACGGCGCCAGTGAAAACAGCCCCTCGGTGTCGTAGTCTCGCAGGTGCAGCCAGCTGCGGACTACTGCACGCGCACCGGGGACAAAGTCCATTCACGATTAAGAAGGCTATGCAAATGCGAACAGCTGCTCCTCTCCGAGATGAGTCATTTTCTCCAAATGGCTCTGCTTCGTAAGCGACGACTTTCACTTTAAATTCAATTTTGGCTTCTTAATCTCTGATGTGTTTGGCACTTTTTGCTTGTGTTTACCAGACCATAGGTATTTTTTTCCTATGCCCACCCCTCTGTTGCTTTATTGTTCTCCGTTGTCGGAGGCTGTCCTGCTGTCAAAGATATCTGCTGTAAGCCCAGCCCCACCCCCTTGCCGGGACACTAAAGTCACAGATGCTGGGGCCCCCAGGTGCTGATGACCATTCAGAACAGGGGCAATGGCTGCCACGGGGTGGAAGTTTCAGTTCCTAGGGTTAGAGTGGATTTGATCTGCCCCCGCTATTCACAACTGACTAGTGTCTCCCACACTGATTTCTGGAGGGTGGGTAGAAAGGAAACTCTCCCCAGTCGGGTGTTAAACCAGCCATCAGGTATACGCATTTCTGGGCTGTCTCTAATGGGACTAACTAACCTCTCCTCCTTCTTCCTTCTTACACCAAAAGCAAATGACAGAGGTCTTAAGGGTAGTTTCAAGTGCCTTCAAGCACCTTGGGGGAAACCCACCCAGTATCCATGAAAATCACACTCTCAAGGCATACTCAAAGAACCAGCCCCCTAGCCTTTCCTTAATGCTTTAGCTGAAAGTTCTGGGTTATTTGCTGTGTTACCACCACTGTGTTTTGCTCCCAAAGAAATAGCATACAGGAATTTCTCTAAGTAAGACCTTGTAGCCTACGGAGAGATCAGCTGACAACAGTGACGGACCATAGCTCACTTTTCGTGGGCTGTTTTCATGCCCTTCGTATGCCCTTCATACCTTTCCACTCGGAAGATGCAGAACCACTGTGCAGAGAGGGTCTGCTTAGCTGCTTATCTCGGGGAGAAAAACAAGGAGCCTCTGTAGTCCACAGGTTTACACACGAGGGATCCTGCCCACCAGAGGAATGTCCAGCGGGGTGTCTCACCCAGACCCAGAGTCCCTACGGAGGAGTCGACTTGTTGGTAAGAGAAGGGACAACGGGAGTCTGGAGGCCGGAGGGAAAGGCGTATCTGAGCCTGACTGAACGAGGACGAAGGGTGGTAGAGATTTTGAAACCCAACCAGAAGGCCTTGTGCGCTTTGGAACCCTAAACCCTAAACCAGCTGGAGCTGGGCAGTGTAAGATCCTACCTGCTGAGTGCCCCTGGGAAGGGAAAGGGACGCAGGAACGTCCCCCTGGGAGACTGGTGCAAAGGCAAAGAGAAGAATTTTGGAGGGAGGGGATCTTAGTAGCCTTCCAGGTTGCTGGGATAAAATACTTAATCGAAGAGACTTCAGGGAAGAGTTTATTTTGACTTGTCATGCAAGGTTACAGTCCGAGGCAGCCTGGAAGCCGCCATCGTGAAAGTAGCTTGTGGCGGCTGAGGTCACACTGCAGCCACAGCCAAGGAGCGGAGTGACGGGCGTCCGTGCTGGGCCAGGTTGCTACTTTCTATTCAGCCCGGGACCCAAGATGGGGAAATGGTACCAACCACACTTTTAAGGTGAGTCTAGCCAGCTCAGTGTAACCAGTCAAGATGATCCCTCGCAGACGGGCTAATCTAGATGATCCTTCACAGGTGTGCCTGGAGGGTTCCTCCTGGGTGGCTTCTAGAGCTTGTCACATGACATCAACCGTCACAGAGGGCCCAGGGCGACCGTCTCCCATGAGAATACGGGAGAAAACCACATCCATTTTTAGAGTAGGCTTCACAGGATAAAGGACAGACCTGGGGGAAACAGGAGCCCCATTTCTAACATGTAGCATGAACTGCCCAGGGGTATTACTGCCAGGAAGCATCTAGTCTATTACAGGGATACAGGATGCCTTCCTGTTTTCTCAGGTGTTTGAGTTCTTTCAACTACACTTAATTTTCAGTGCCTAGGTCTCGCATTTCTTTTGTTAGGGTTTTGTCTTAGGATTTTTATGGGTGAGACTAAAAAAAAAAAAAAAAAGATCGAAGCAACTTGGGGAGAAAAGAGTTTATTTCAGCTTACAGCCTGCAATCTCTACCCAGGGAAGTCAAGGCAGGAACTCAGAGCAGGAACCGGCAGGCAGGAACAGAGTCAGAGGCCGCAGAAGAGTGCTGCTTGCTTCTTATGACTTACGTAGCCTGCTTTCTCTCATCATCCAGGACCATCACCAGCTTTGGGGTGGAATTGCTCCCAGTAAGGTGGGTCCTCTCACACCAAAAACAAACAAACAAAACAACAACAAAACAGCCCACAGGTCAGTCAGGTGAGGGCATTTTCTCAATTGAGGTTTCCTCTTCTCAAACGACCCTGGCACTGTCGAAATAAACTCGCCTGCCGGTATTTATCCTGCTTGCTTTATTCTTTGATGCTCCTATGAGTAAAAATTCCTTAGTTCCATTTTCCTATGCTTCACTGCGAGTGTAGAGAAATAGAATTAATTGCGTGTTGACGCCTCCACGCCGATGGACTTGTTAGTTCTAGTCATTTTAAAGTGTTTTTCTTATATTGATGGTATGACCGCTGAATAAAAATAGCTCTTTAAAAAAAAAAAAAAAAACAGGATGCCCCTTATTTCTTTTCTTGCCTGCATGCCCTAGCTAGAACCTCCAGGACAACGCTGAACCAAAATGGCAAGAGCAGACTTGTCCTGTTCCTCGTCTCAAGGAATAAGTGATCACCAAACGTGAATTTTGGAATTCATGTTTAATGTTGAAATTTTGCAGGTGTTTCTTTATTAGGTAGAGGAAGTTTCCCTCTGTTTCTAGATTCCTAGCAGTTTGTTGTTTTACTTTTGGGTTTTTTTTTTAACCATGAACGGGTTTCAGGTTTTGTGAAATTTTCTTTCTGACGTTTGTTTCGTTGATTAGTTTTTCATGCGATTTGTACATTGATTTTTTTTCTTTCTTATTGGTTGGTTTTTCATATCCCTTCCTAGGATACGTAAATCCCAGTTAATCCTGATGTGCAGTACTTTTTACTGTGTTGCTACATTTGATTTGCTAACTGTTTGCTGCATCCCCCCTGTCCCTATTCAGAGCAAATTGTTGGGCCATCGTTTTCTTGTGATTTCAAGGTCAGCAAGCATCATGACAGAAAGGGTTGAAAAATGTTCCTTCCATCTACTTTTCTGAAACATTTTCTGAAGGACTTGTGTTCATTGTTGCCTGGAGACATTTAAGGAGCACTTAAAACAGACTGGGGTGGTTAGAGACACGGTTTGGGGCAGAGAAAACAGAGACGTGCCCAGGTAGGAAGGGGCTGGGGAGAGGGGTCCACAGGAGACAGATCGGTCATTCACAAAAGAGGGTTCCAGAGTAGAGATGGGACACACAGGGTCCTGGTTGCAAGATGCTGCCGACTTTGGCTAGACCCCCCACGGTGGGAGCAGGGTCAGCTTGCAGTGGATTGAAGCAGGATCAGAACACAAGGTAATGGGGGTCCTGGAGCCCCCACTTCTCCTGGAGGAGAAGAGTTTCCTTTTATGTGGTCTGTTTTTGAAAATAGGCTGTCAGCTGAAATGCCACTTGGGTCCAGCGGCCAGTCCCCTTCAATACAAGAGGGCTGACTTGAGCTGATCCTTTAATTCCGGGATACACACTTCTCTGTGTTTCCCCTGGCAACCACAAGGGTCCCTGAGGCTACTTGAGAGGACATTAAGGAATAGCTTACTTGGGCTTTGGGGGTTCTGGTTTTGATAATATTGACTCTTAGAAGTCCTCTCAAAATAAACTCCCATTGGTGAGGTAGGAGCTTTACCTGGCTCCTAGGGAAAGAGAAGGGTCCAGTTTGGTCCTAGACCAGAGGCTCAGCCTTGAAGTCCTGTTCTGTTCCTGTAGCTCCTCCAATGGAGGCTGGATACACTAGTTCTCCGGTAAAACCAGGGCATCCATAACCTTACTGTTTGGGCAGAGCTAGATGAGCACAAATTAATGGGGTCCTCCTGACTGCTTCCAGAGCCCATCTCTGCACCTCGATCTCCCTATAGGGAAAAGCATAGGTGGAATTGTTCCTCAAAGATGTGCTCAGGTGTATCCCAAGGTCCTGATCATTCAAATGGACAGAGTTTGGCCAGTTCCCAGTCCAGCTGCGCATCCTTCAACACCCCCCTCCCCAATCCAACTCTCTGCCTCTCCCACCCCTGTTCCCCGGAGGGCTCTGTCCTGCTGCTCTCTGCCATCTATAATGACTTTGGATCCAAGCAGAAGATATTTGCTCATGGTTACCTACTCCCACTCCCCACCATGGGTTGGACCTGCGCTTTCCAGAACCAGGCCCTTCTGGGTCTGGCGTTTTCTTCTTTGGCAGGAGAGAGCTGTGACATTGCTCCGGGAACGTGAAGCGGCATTGAAAGATCCGGCACGAGGAGATCGGATTCATTTATTCAGGCAGAGAGGGTAGCCTATCCGGGTCTGGCCCCAAAGGAACTCAGGGCTTCCACTCAATCACTCGGATGGCTATGTCAGCTGCTCGCGCTATGGCCTCGTTTTGGTGCTTCTGGAGGAGCCGGAAGGTAGACAGCCGGGACTGTAGTAGCTTGCGACCCTCGGGGGCCTCGGCCAGCATGGTGAGGGCCTTCGTGGCATTCAGACACACCTTGGTCGTGGGCGCGGAGCAGAGCAACTCAATGAGTGGGGCGATGGCGTCCGAATCCAGGGCTGCGTATTTCCCTGCCGGCCACAGACAGTGGATGTCCCAGTCGTCTGCACTGAAGGGGCCGTCTCCGCCTGTCCCACTGCCTGGGGTGACTTAGGAGCAAGGCCCCCTGTACCCACCTTCTTCTTCTTCTTCTTCTTCTTCCCCCTGCCCCCATCTTTGCTGTACTCTTCTGCTGAGTCTAACCTGGGTCATCCCTTTCTTCCTCTGCCTGTTGGGTCCCCTAAAGAGCCTAACTGTGTCAACCCTATCCCTACCTGCAATCAGTCTTCCTGAGACAAGATACACAGTATTTTTTAAGGGGGAAAAAAAAGAAAAGAAAGAAACAAACAAACAAACAAACAACCATATGTTCCTACGGCAGGTACATTTTTAGCAACTGCTAAACATGGTAAGCACAAAGGTACAGCTTAGTGATAGAGCCCTCAAGCCACTCCCAGAGGAGGCTTAGCACCTGCCTTAGCCCCACCCCCCACGCCAGCTCCTCCTCCATGTCGGGCATCATTCTGCCTCCCTGACAACTGTAGACACCCAAGGCCAACACTGCTATGTCCCATCCTCCGGCTCAGGGCCTGACATAAGATAAGGACTCAGAGACCCAGCTGGGAATGGGTGGCATATCCCTAAGTCCTGACCTCTCAGTTTCTAGCCTGACAGGTCCCTCTCTGGTCTTCCAAGTCCTCCCACATAAGCTTGGGCTGAGGTAGCCCCAATATGAAGACACATGGGGTACCCTGCTCTGTATATAGTCAACCTCCCCTTGGTGAAGTTAAATGATGGAAAGAGACTCTGAGAAAGCCCTAACCTCTCCTGTATCTCAAATTCTACTGCTAGGGTCCAGTGGGGAGCTTCTGGAAGCCTCTCTCTTTGGGAGACTCTGAAACGTATTGATTATAGATCCAAGACCCACAGAGTCACCAGGAAACATAAAGGAAGCATCGAGCACAGGGCTGAGGTGGGTGAGTGTGGACAGAAGAAGGCCACACCTAGTCTATCTGGTCTCTGACCCTAGGTCTCTTCCCTCAGCCAGTGGTTGGGTAGCTTAGCCTTGAAGTCTGCCTGGATGGGAATCCTGGGCTGGGGGATACAGGGGAAGATGTGTCTGTATTCTTATGTGCCTTATCCCACGACTAGATAAAGTAGTCATGATCAAGAAACATTTTAAAGGGGGGCTGTGGGGTGGAGAGATGGCTCAGAGAATAAGAGTGTGGTGCTGCTCTTATGCAGGACCTGAGTTCTGCTCCCAGCACCCACACTGGGCAGCTCACAACTACCTGTTATCCCAGCTCCAGGGGAAAAAGCATCTGATTGCATTTACACACGCACACACACACACACACCCACCCCTACACATCACTAAAAATACTTCTAAATTTTTTTAAAGAAAAACACATAAGGTCAAGGGCCCCATAATCTGCTTAGACCCAGGGATAACAGAATCATAACCACCAAACTAATCAATCTCAGAATCATGGTCCACAGGAGACCTCAGTCTGAGGCAAGGTCTTTAGGCCAAGGAAATGGCTTAGTGTAAAGGCAGGCAGAAGTCCTAATGTGAATGACTTGGGAGAGTCATTCACTGGTAGCCCAGTGTGCCTGAAGGAGAGAGGGCTGAACCTCGGACCAAATTTCCAAAGGACTTCAATCCTAGACCAAAAAGTGGATTTTGACAAGGCGTAGAGGCCTGAGGGGTCAGTACGTGGTCCTTGACCTGAGAAGGATGCACTCAGAAAGCTCGTGGCTGCTGGCAAGCTGGGGGAGCTCACTCTTCCCTCCTGCCTGTACTCACCCAGCCTCAGCGATCCGATGCTAAGGGCACCCTTGCCTTACCTTCGGTGGTCACCGTAGCATGCATCAGGGCCCCGGCGGCATTAGCCTGTACCTCTTCATCTTCATCTGACAACAGCTGCACCAGGATAGGAATCACTTCAAACTGCCACACCTGGTTCTTGCCCTCCAAAGGGACACTGGAGCACAGAGAGGACAAAAGGAGATAAAGCCCAGGAACATCCCGGGACGTGCACAAAGATAGGGCCTGTCTTGGGACTATTATTGGTGGTCCAGGACTAGCCATGACCAAGGCGCTGAAGAACACCAGTAAGTTTTGCTGTCTTGTGGCTTGCTGCCAGCGAAAGAGATAAAGAGGCCCAGGGGAGAATGAGCCCCGTTCTAAGCCCTGCGAGTGAATGAAGAAGACATGTTCGTCTTGGCTTCCGGCATTGTACGGAGTTGCGGAAAGGAGGGTGGTAAACTTCCCGGGAGTTTCTCAACCATGAGAAGGCCAACATTATCCTACCAAAAAAAAAAGGGGCTTCTTGGCAAGAAACCCTCCCCAAAGGCCCCGTGGTAATGTCACAGTGCACAGACATCATTTTGCAGAGCTTTTAACGCCTCAAAGACATGGGTGTTTTATGAGAACACTGTTTAGGAAACAGATCTGGCAGCCACTTCTCTGTGACGCTGTGATGCTATTGGCTTTCTGGGCCATTTGGTCTTTACCCTGAGGTGATTTGTCAAGGACACCAAATCCTGGGTCCACCCGTGGGGCTGCCCTGACTTCATCGACTGGCTGACACAAGGCAGGTACTATTTCCAGACACTGAGGCAAGAGCTGATTCTATCTGCCGCAGCACTTGACGTTTGGGGGCATGTGATCTAGCCCTTACACTACAGCAGCAAACAGAACAAACCCACTGTGTGGGTGACACAAAATTGTAAGGGGATGGTAAGGTAATGAATTCGGGCTGAAGGGGAGGCGGGCAGAGGAGTTGAGCAGAAGCTGCACTTTGAGAGAAATCCTGTAGTCAGAGTTTCATTGGATGGGGACCTCTGGTCAAAGACCTGAAAGTAATACTTATGGATGGATCCAGGAATAGCCATAATAACAAGCAACCCAGGGCTGGAAGATACCAGCCAGAAATACTGGCCTGGCCCTCTAGTAAGACTCCCAGATAGAAGGAAAACCAGGACTTAGGGGACGGCGAGAGCTCCCCCCACAACCCGTTTGCACTGAGGAGATGTGGGCCCAGGCAAAGGGGTCCCCGGGGACACAGAACTAATTGTTAGTGTTTGAAGGCTCTGAGCTTCAAACACTGGGCTTAGACTGTGGTCCTGTGTGAACCGGAGCAAGTGACCACACCTCATGCTTCTGTTTTCTCACCTCTAAAGGCAGATGTCTCCTTCCTTGGCCGTTGTCCAACTGTTCACTTTATAAGTCAATGCCTGGCATTTTTGCGTACTCAGTGGCCACTGTCTGCCTCCTTCCCCCAGGGCACAAGGAAGTTAGAGGAAGTGTGGCTGAGTAGATGCCTTGGGTTCTGTGGCAGACATGGCTGGGTAAAGCCTCACTGCTGGTCTACTGAACGGCCAGGTGTAGCTCGAAGGCGTTCTCTGGCCTTCGGCAGAAACTCAAGGAGGTGGCCACTTAGTCAACACAAAAGAGATCTCACCTGATGGCAATGAGGGCCCGAGCTGCCTTGCTGCGGATTCTGGGGTTATAACTAAGGAGTTTCTCCTTAAAGCGGAGGACAGCCTGGCTGGCCAGTGCCTGGGTGGCATCTTCCTGCAGGCACGGTGCCAGAGTGTCCAGGATGATCTCCTGAATGTGTTCGTTCTCGTTCTTCAGCTTCCCCACCAGTGAGGAGATCAGGCCACTGCTGACGATGCCTCGGGCACCTGCGGAACAGGAGAAGGCGTTTGAGGGTCCTTCCCGCGGTGCCGATTACCCGAGGGAGGGGATTGATCGGAGGAGTGGGCAGGAGTTCACGGATGCAGTGTGTCTGGAGCTAGACATGAGAAGAGAGGCCCTAGAGGTGACTTAAGACGGAAGCCTTTGGTGACCCGAGCCTCCGAGGCATCAACCGTAGACGTAGAATCGATCACCGCGTAGACGCAAGCCTCGGTCGCGGCGTAGAGACCTGAGATATTGCCGCTCACTGCCGCAGATCCGGGCCTGCAGAGACCCGTCTCTTCCGTTGTACTGTTATGGTTTGGTCATAAAATATCCCTGAAGGTCTGTGTGTTGAGTACTCGGTCCCCAGCAAGTGCCTCAGTTGAGAGGTGATTGGCGTGGTGACCTCATTAATTAGCCTCACCAATGGTCTAATCCACGATGAGTTTGTCGTTCCTAGCCGAATAAGCTATTTGGAAGTGGGGATGGTTAGAAGTAGGTCACTAGGGCTGTGCCTTTGAACACTATATCTCATTCCCTCCCCCCCACCCAAAAAAAAGGGAGGAAATCCTCCCCCATCTTTGTCTCTCTTCCCCTCTCTCCTTTCTCTATCTCCCCTCACCCCAACCTTCCTAATAAAGCGAGCGGGTCTGCTCTACCAAAGCTGCCACCGCGGTGCTTTGGTAGAAGCCCCATGAACATGGACCAAAGACTAGAAAACCATGAGTGAATGTCAGTCTTCCCTCCTCTGCATCGATTTTCCCAAGTATTTTGTCATAGGTAAAGAAAGATCCACCAGATCCCCTGCAGAGTGGTGGGGGAACGTCGGGCCCCCTTCCACATCCAAACTACATCAAAGCTACTGGAGCCTGGAACAGAGCCTGAGACAGAAAGTGCGGGATGTAAAACAGTCATCTCCTGTCCCCTCCCCAAAAAAAAAAAATCTGTGTCCCAGTCTTAAAAAAAAAAAAAAAAAAAAGACAGGAATCCAGACTCTGCCAAGGGGTTTTGGAAATAGCTGGAGCCATGCAGGAAGCAGGACTTGCAAGGACCTTGGGGTTGGCACAGAGCACACCCAGATGCCAGATTCTTAGCACAAAGGCAATGTATTTGCCTCCAGAAGGACAGAGGACAGGGACAAGGGACAGAGATAAGGGAGAGGAGAGGGAAGGGGCATGGGAGAGGGGGTAATGGGCATGTCTTTCCCCCAGGGGGAGGTTGGGGGAGACGGATAAAGGACTACCCCTGCAGATGGTAAAGGCAGGCAAAGGACCTTAGGCAAGATGGTGGATTTATTCCCTAGGTGGGAAGGGAAAGGGTGGGAGGTGGGGAGGTACAGTTGGAGAAGAGTTGGGGTGGCTGATTCAGAATGGCTGGGAGGAGGATGAAGAAGAGGAAGTTCGGGCTTTTTGGCAGGGGAGAGGCTGGGGCGCTTTGGAGGAGTTTCTGGGAGAGGAGGCTGTGTGTGAGGCAGGGGCTCCTCGTGATCCATTGCCATCCCGGGGCTGTGTCGGGAGATGCCCTAAGAGGACCGTACTGGTTTCTTTCCTCACTGCTGCGACTAAACACTTCACAAGCAAACGCTAGCCCTGGAGGTACAGTCCATCTCGGCAGGGAGGGCGTGGCGGCGGGTGGCAAGGGAAACATAAAGCTGGGATCCCCCTGCCAGCTCACATTTCTGCAGAATGGGAAGCACGTGCTGGACAGTGACTGGGGGGGCGTGGGGGTACACAGGCTATAAGCTTTGAGGCACACCCCTGGTTGACCCACTTCCTCCAGCTAGGCTTCATCCCCTAAAGGGTCTACAACACCCCCATCCCAACAGTGCCTTTAGCTGGGGACCAAGTGTTCGATCACATGAACCTGTAGGGAGCCATTTGATAACGAAACCATAACAGAAAATCCCCCCACCCCGACCCCGCCATGGCACAGCTGGGACGTTGGTGTTGGAAGCAGAGCGCAATGATGTCCTGGTACACAGGACCTACCTCTCTCCTTCTGGAGAACCCAGAACCAGGCACAAGCAACAACACCCAGAAAAGACCCCGGCTATCAGAGCTGCCTTTCCAGTTCATGGCAATGGGAAGGGAACAAAGGGAGCTCTCTTCACTGCAACATGAGGGCCACCTGTGACTACTGCCTGGCAGCCAGTCCCTCTGCCAAAGCCTCTCCACCAGGCTCACTGTGCCCACTACAAAGCCTCCTGTTGCGCCCCCGCCCCACCTCAGGAGGTAGCCACCAGCAAAGGGCTCTCTTTTGGCCTCCCCAGCTAAACCCTCTAATTTACTCTAGAGAGGCAAATGAGCAGGTTAATTAGCCTAAAGGTCTCTCGGTGCCAATTAGCACCAGGGAATTTCCTCTTTGAGGGCATCATCCTTCTTCATCCCTGAGGATGTCGGGTGGCAGGTGACCGTGGCCATGGGGTGGAGAGGCACGGCAGGGATCTCAACAGCTCTCTCTCTTGCTCCCCGTGTTCCCTGATGACCAGTGGCTCCCAGTACTCTTCTCCAGTTTCTCCCTGGGGAGGTGAAGGGGGTCTGGGTGTAGCAGCTAGCTCTGCCCACAGACAGCTCAGGGAATTCACTTTCCTACTACTTCCAGTGAACTGTTGGGTTTTTTGTTTGTTTGTTTTTGTTTTGTTGTGAATTTCCCACAAGGACTTCCAAAGCCTAGATTTGACGCCTAAATGTATCTCGTTCCAGCTCTGTGACTTTGGACCTATCAGTCTCTGAGCCTCGGCATCCTCAGCACTGGAACGAGCCTGGGTTTGGTAAACACCGGCAGAAGCTGTGCATCCTCGAACTGGGACTTGATTCTGGCCTGACTTTGCACCTGCATCTGAGCTTCCCAGGAAATCCCCAGTGGCTGGTGTCCCTGCTGCCTGAGTCTACTGTCTGAGTTGAGACAGACACGAGCTAGGGGAAGGCTGAGAAGAGGTGAGGTCAAAGAAGTTGTAAGATGAGAGGCTAGCTTCTAGCTAGCCCCCTTCCTTGGGAAGGAATTGAGGCCTGAAGGGGAAGTCTAATGTCCAAGGTCTTGCCAGCTGAGGGCAAAGCCAAGACCCTCGGCAGCTCGGATTTTGTTTCCCAAGTGTCTGTCGCCGGCTGCTGCCCCTAGAGATACTAAAAGGCAGGCCCAAGATTCATTTTGAGACAGAGGGTAAAGATTAAAAATAAAGTTTGTGCCGGCCGTGCCTTCCTGTTTGTTTGTGTTGCTTTCTTCTCCGCTGAAAGGTGAGTGGCAGGCCTGGATATTTATAACTAACCCAGGTGCAGTCTGGCACATTAAAGTGTGGGGGGGGGATATATGGAACCCCCTTCACCACCACCCCAGGGAAGCATAGTACAGAAACCCACACAGTTGCCACAGTTGGAGAATCAGTTAGTCTTGGGGGCAGGACAGGAAGGACATGGAAAAGAGCCAGCCAGGACAGACAGTAACCCTGCAGGCCAGGCCCTGTGTGGCTGAAGACCCAGAGAGGGGCAGGACAGCCCCTGCCCATACTGGGGAAGCAGGAAGGCTAGTGGAGAGCTAGCTGCGGGGACTGGTGGGGGGGGGGGGGAGTCATTAGGGAACAGGTGTCCCTGTGATTCCACAGCTGCAACAGGCTCTACCCTGAACTAGGCCTTACGTAGACTAACTTCTCAGCCTATTCCTATTTTCTCTAGGTCAGTGGCTCTCAACCTCCCTAACGCTGCGACCCTTTAACACAGTTCCTCATGTTGTAGTGGCCCATCAACTGTAAGATTATTTTCATTTGCTGTTATCAAAGCTGTGATGTTGCTACTGTTATGATATGCAGATGGCCTTAGGCGACCCCTGGGAAAGGGTCATTCGAGCCCCAAAGGGGTCGCCACCCACAGGTTGAGAACCCCTGCTCTGGGTGAACTACCCATCGTTTTCGTTACCTGATTATTCCCAGCAGCAGAGTTCACACGGTGTGCGAGCCCACGCCTAGCACACATAATGCAACACTTGCCCTCTTGGGTGTAAAAAGCTAATCTTTAGTTTCTGCTGGATCTTAAGTCAATCTCCTCAATCTTACTCAAAGGCCATTAGCTAGCTGAGGGCTATCCCTAGTAGCCTTGTGTGTTTGATGGGTGCTAGTGTTCTAGGCTCTCGAGAGACCTCATGTTCCTTCGTGCCCACCCTGGAACTCACTTCTCTCTGATTCCTGACCTCCCTGCTCTTGCCGTAGCTCCTGCCCGAGCATCTTTCTTCAAAAAGTTAGCCCGGTGCTCAGTGCCCCCTCTCAAACCCCACTGGATCGCTGTAAACTACGTGACTACAAGGATGGGTGACCATGCTTCTTTCTACCCTCTGCTCTATAGCTGCCAGGGTCTTCCTTTTAAAAGTGAGCAGAGCCATATTCTAGAGGTATGTACCATGTACAGGTCACTAGTAAAAAACCAGGTGATACAAAAGCCTCTCACTTTGAGGGAGCTAGTTGCTAGGATCGTGTCCAGGACCCTCTAAGGGCTAGCCTCTGCTCTCCGACCTGGAATGCTGTAATTCTTGCATAGGTTTTACCCTCTGCAAAGGGCTCAACACTGACCCCGAACCTGCTGTGGAAACTGCCTCTGCCGGGCCCTGATCACTCACGGACGTGCATTTCCTACAATACGTGAAACCTCACAGTTTTCCTCTGAGGCGTCCAAACTGCCTTCTTTGACAGAGTAGGAAACTGACTCACAGCAGGGTCCCAGTGAAAGAAGACCCGCCCCGCAGCCTGGTGACTTGGTAAACGCGTTCTTCAATGTTAGCAAAATTCCTTTGGTCCCCAGCGGTTACCTCTAGAGAGCACTGGACCGTGTCTAGGTTGGTCTCAGCAGTGCCCATACCCAGTACCTGGCCCATCCCTAAATGTAGGCAGCGCTTTCACAGACGGGCTGTCCCCTTGGGGTACTTAATACAACAGTCTCCGTTTCATGGCAGAGGACACTTTCCCAAGAAGATGGTGGGATGGAGTCCCGCCTCCAAAGCATCCAGCTAGCAGGCACCAACACATGGCCATGCCCCACCCCACCCCACCCCACGCCTGCCCACCTCATCCTGGGCTCTAAGACACATAAAGTTACAAGGATGGAAAAGACAAGAATGCACTACTATGGTGGCCCCGGGCCGGAGTCTTTCTTGCACTGGAGGGAGGTGCTCCTGGCTAAGACCCGCACATGGGCTCCTCCTGATACTGAGAACAGAATCTCACAGCAGAATCACACTTAGGTGCATTTCGCCAAGGGTCTGATGTCTCCTGGGGACTCTCCAAATGTGCAGGGGCTTCGATGATCTGATGCCCTTCTGCTTCTCTCTGCTGGGGATACGGGGGTGGGGGGTGGGGGGTGAAGGTGGGGAGACGACGACTCCCTAAAAGTGACCCTACGTGCTGCAAAGGAGGGGAGACGAGATAACGGATGACATGCTGCGCAAACCTGGCCAGCTTAACCCACCAGGGGTTTTCAAGTGCCCCAAAGGACTGTTGAAACGATCCGAGAGAGCAGAGCACACTTTGCAAAGAGACAGGCTGAGCGAGCGGGTTGCCAGGGCTGAGTTCGAACCCCACTGAGGTAGAGGCAAGGGGAGGGCAAGCGAGGGCGCGAGGAACCAGGGCTACGCGGCTCTCAGGGTGGGTTCCCCAAGATGCTAGAAGTGGCTTCCGTGAGGCTCGGCGCAGTGCAGTGCCACGGTCGCTGGAGCCAGCGGCGCGTGCCGTGCGGCGGCGCGCGCACAGCCGTGGCCCCGCCCCTGTCTGTCGTTATTGGACGGCTCGCGCGTCTGTTGGCCACGGACGCCCAATGGGAAACGAGTCGGAGCTAGTGGCCAGGCGGCAGCGCGTGGTGCGGAGCAGGCGAGCGGCAGACCCCGCCCGCGGTTGGCCTGGCAACGGGGCTGCGCTCGCGACTCCGCCCCCTGCCGGCGGCGGCGCGGTGCGGGGCGGGTAGACCCGCTTGCGGGCGGGCAGGCGGGCGGCGCGGGAGGGCGGAGGAGGGAGCCGGGGCGGCGGAGCGTGTGTGCCACCCGCGGGCCGGTCACGTCCTGGCGCGGGCGCCGGCACCCGTGTCGTGCAAAACCGGGGCGCCCCACAGCCCCGCGATCGCGGCCCCGCCCCGCCGGGTGCAGCTCGACCGACGCACGGAGCCGCGCCCGGGAGGTGAGTGAGTGAGCGCACCAGCGGCCCGGGCGCGCACAGCTGAAACCCTGGGGCTGGGGGCGCGGCTGGGGCGTACCCCACCCCCACCCGGGCCCGGGCCTGGGGCCTTTGTGCTGGGGACCCGAGATCCATAGGGCTGAGGGGTGCAGAGGCAGGGATGCCCCTCCGGGGCGGAGAACCGCGAGGGTGGGGTTGTCTGCGAGGCTGGCAGGGGGTGACCACGGCCCAGACAGGTGCCTGGGGAGGGAGGCGCGGCGGCCCAGTAACCCTCGGAAACCGCCTGGCGAGATTGAGCAGGGGGCGCCGAGGATGTGGGACCACCGCACGCCCTGAGCGGTTGCGGGTGCGGAGTCCGCGGGAGCGACGCCAGGCGGGGGTCTCTCTCTCTCTCTCTCTCTCTCTCTCTCTCTCTTTCTCTCTCTCTCGGGGGGGGGGGGGTCCAAGGTTGCAGGCAGCCGCAGGTGTCAGGAGCGCTGGTGGCGCTTGGCCTTGGTAGAACGAGGCGGGGTGGGGGGGAGGAAGCGGGCCCTGAGGCCCGGGTACGACAGCTCCAGCTCGCAGTTCTCGGTCATCGCTCTTGCGAGGGAGCAGGTTCCTTGGAGGCATTTGGAGCCAGAGATGAGTATCGACCTGCTGCGATTGTGATGCGTTCCTGGCTCGATTATTTCTTTCCCCCCCTTAAAAGGCGGCGGGGTGTTTGGGGAGGGGTGTGAGGGCCTCTTCACACCCTGCCTGCCTGCCGTGCGTCTATGGGGAGAGACTCTCTGCCTTTAGGGAGGTGCTGAGCCCTGTCTGGATGAAGATGGCAGGAATCTGCCTAGGCCGAGAATTGGGGATCCTGTTACAGAGAGGAGGATGGGAGAGCCAGTGCCAAGTGAGACCAGGGTTCCCTGGAGTCTGAGTGGAGGGACCAGCCTGGTAACCGAGGTGGCCTTGTCTGGGGAGGGAATTGAGGCAAGACACCTGAGCCCCTCTTTTTCTCTTTTTCTGCCCTAGTGGTTCCTTTGCCCTAGGAATCTTGTAGTTCTGCTAACCTGGCCCCTGTCTAGAGGAAGCTGCTTGGCCAGATTCAATTAAGCAAACATTTACCGAATGCTGGCTCCCCCAGGGCCTGATGCTGAGGTGGAAGGGTGGGAGCAGACTGGGCCTACCCTCCCAGGACTGATTCACCTTCCTATGGGGGAAGTATGGCTGTGCTCTGATAACCAGGCCCTCTTGTGAGGTGCAGGTGGTGGTGGTGGGGGAGCTTGGGAGGAGCTTGGGAGAGATACCCCAAGTTTAGGTCAGACCTGCCTGTGGGCAATGTGACATTTGAACTGGAGCTTGAAGGACACGGGCACAGCCGGAATGAGTGTTGTGGGCAGAGGGGAGAGAGTGAACGGACGGCTCGGGGAGCTGGGGCAGCTGGGTTTGGGTGGGAAGCACACAGGGTGTATTTGGGGAGGAGTCTGGGGTATGAGGGAGGGGAGGGTGAAGGGCCAGAAAAGCACGTGAAGGGAAGTGGGCAGAGGCAGCATGGCCAGACAGCACCATCTGTAAGGCTGTCTCAGTGGAGACCACAGCCTCTATGTCTATAAAAGGGAATGGTTCTGTGGACCCCCCCCCCAGAGCTGAGTGGTGTCCAGAAAGAACTTCAAAGACCAAGAGAGGGCTCCTGGCCACCTGGGACTGCCCTTGCAAGGCACCTCGTCCCTAGTGGAGCCAGGGTCCTGGGTAACCAACCCACCCAGCCCCCTTCTTGGCCAAGGTGAAGGCAACGGTGTTTAAGCTGGTGGGTCTGGAGCTGGGAAAACTCTAAAACAGTGGCTGTAGTGGGAGAGACCATCAAGGGACCCAGGAGTCTACAGAGGGCTGCCCCATGCTTGGGCAAAGTGGCGGCCCTTCCGCTTGCCCCCTCCTCTGGACGCGAAGGGATGCTGGCGTCTGGTGTAAAGCTCTTCCTGTGTGCCCCTCTAACAGATGTCTCTTTAGGAGACAGGCTGTGCATAGACACAGTTCTTCTCCCTTGGAAGGCCAATTGTCACCTTCTGCCCTGGATCTGCTGCTCCCTCGTACCCAGGGATGTTTGCGGTTTCTCTCGGAAGGGCCTGGTTCTTACTCATCTTGGTGGTGTGCCCACCGTCAAAGATAGACGCATACGCAACTCCCCCACACGCGTACTGTACACACGGGGTGTTGGCTGAGGCTAGGAGTTGCTTCAGCAAGAATGTGACCTGGCTGCCCTGGTGGAGTGTATGGTCTGTGCCTCCTGCCTGGCCTGTTTCAGGGACCTGCTGTGGAACTCGGTGTTTGGAGCATAGAGAATGGGTTCTTTCTTCTGTCCCAAACCTCCTACGCCTTTTGGTCCCTTAGGATTTAAAAAAAAGGGTCTCAGTCTGTACCTCAAGAGACCCTATGGTGAGTCCAGCAGTATCTGGGTGGCTGAACTCAGACGTCACTGCCAAGAGGCCCCTGAATAGAGGCTGCTGGGAGAGAGAGTCTTCTTGCAGATAGTCTGAGTATGTATCCTCAGTCTAGCTACTCAGTAGTCTGGTATGTGCACCTGGGTGACAGTGCGTGCGTGCGTGCGTGTGTGCGTGTATGTATGTGCACACATGCACGCGTGTGTTTCCTCCGCCGGAGGTAAGGACAGAGCATGCCTTTGCCACCCCACGGAACTCTCGGAAGATGAAAAACCCTGGGTGGCTGCAGAAGTGTGCTAGCTGCTGCTGAGCATGGCTAGCTCATGGAAACTCTGGAGGAAACAGATAGCCCACTGCTCTCCCAAAGCCCCCAGGAAGGAAACCTGGGATATATCTAAGCCCGGGGCAGCCTGTGAGTCCTGTGCTTGACTTAAAAGGAACATGAAGAGTCTAGGACAGACACCAAGAATAGCTCCAGACAGGCAGAGTCCATACTGTACTCCATGTGGCCTGAGGAGGGCCCCGGAGCATCCAGGCTCTCAGTGCCCTGGAGCCATTAAGCAAGAACTCCAGTGTAGGCATCAGAAGCCATGGAGACAGGCCCTGGTCCTGCTGCCCCTTGTCCAGCCCTGTTTTCTCAGAGCCTTCTTGTCCTCATCCGTAAAGAACTGAGAATGCCATCCTTGGTCCCCGCGTCCACTCTGATGTGTCCACGTTGGAGGAGAAGCTCAAGGAGAGAAGCAAGAAGGTGGCAAGTTTGATGCCAGCCTGAGCAGTATAACAAGACCTTGTCTCAAAAAATATCCAGAGTCGGAGGGGTTGGGGAAGATAGCTCAGTCAGTAAAGCAAGTCACACTTGCTTGCTGCTCAAGCGTGAGAACCTGAGTTCCACCCCCAGGACCCACATAGAAAATAAAATAAAAAATAAAAATAAATTTAAAAAAGCCAGGTGGTGCCATGCACACATGTTGGGGATGAGGAGTAGAAACAGGCAGGTCCCTGCAGCTTGCTAACCAGCCTCACCTACTCAGGCAAGACCCAGGCCAGTGAGAGACCCCTCTTCAACGCAAGCCCGGCAGTGGTGGCGCACACCTTCAGTCCCAGCGCTCGGGAGGCAGAGGCAGCTGGATCTCTGCGAGTTCGAGGCCAGCCTGGTCTACAGAGTGAGTTCCAGGACAGCCAGGGTTACAACAGAGAGACCCTGTCTCGAAAAACAAACAGGGCAGATAACACCCAAAGAGACGCAGCACTCAAGGTTGCATGTGTACCCACACCACACACACATAAACCTGCTTATACGCATGAAAGGGAAGGGCAGGTGGCCATAGCCCAGTGCAGGCGTATGGCTAGGATCTTAAGACCCAGGTCAGGTAAGGCTCACACTCTGGTAAGTCAGGGGACCTGGACGGGTTTAGAACGGAGGAAGAACTGAGACCCATTAGGGCTTTTAAAAGTGCTCAGCTCCGCCGGGCAGGAGAGAATCGTGAAACACGGTGAGCCCTTGGTTGCATCCCCATTACCAGAAAGCGATGATGTTTCAAGTAAAATCGAAGTAGACTGGGCTAGGATGAGACCCCGAGGCCACTTGGGGCTAGGCAGTATTTCAGGCTAGGGGCTGCTAACCCTGTGTTTTTTTTTTGGGGGGGGTGGTTGTAGAGACAGCTGGCAGCTTTGGGGTTTCATCGGAGCCACCAGAATGATACAGCCATCCCTGGCAAAGGACAGAGGCTCATGAAGACTCCTTCAGGGGGAAAGGGACTTGGGAAATGGATCTGAGACTCTGGCGGGTATTGACCACGTTGTGGTCAGGGCAAGGTCGGTGGTAACAACATGGAGTCCTTGGCGTCAAAGTGTTTCTGTTTGGGAAGCTTGTGGGGCCAGCGAGGTCACTGAAGATCCAGGGTACACGGGGGCCCGAGAGGATGAAGCTAACGTTGAGGGGCTGGCAAACCAGCAAGGTGGGAACACCCGCTGTTAATGGTCCTTCAGGAAGCTGGAGGAGGCATCCCGGGATGAGCGGGTCCCTGAATTAAACACTGGGGGTTGGGAGCATCATGGGAAGATCTGGCTACACCCTTGGTAAGCAATTAGTTAAGCATGCCAAAATGGCCGCGGCTTAGCATTAGGCCTGACAAGAGGGCCTTGTGGAGGCACCTGTGTGTGTGTGTGTGTGTGTGTGTGTGTGTGTGTGTGTGTGTGTGTTTGCGCGCCCATGAAGCCGGCCTACTTATGGGGACTATGAGGTGGGCAGGGAAAGAGGCTCAGGGAGGTGGACTACGACGTGCCTGCCGCCCTCCCTCTGCTCTTGTCTCCGTTTCCCTGGGTGGGTAGATGAACCATCCCGCGATCCAGTGTTTGATCTTGTGGCTGGGGAGCCCGAAGGTGCACATTGAGAATTGTTCCCTGTGTATTATGTCTTCCCCCCTGCCCCCGTCTGTCTTTGTCTCCCCCCCCCCCCCATGGACAGTTGCGCTCAGGCAGCAGGTGGCAGGAGGCACATCCTGAAGCCCTGTCCACAGACGGGCAAGTGTGAGCAAATGTGGCTGTCAGTTTCATACAGTAGCTTCCCTGAGTTTGTCTTCCCCCGCCACACACACACACACACACACGCACACGCACACACTCAGAGAGAGAAGCCTGCTACCTCGCAGAGTTTTGAGTTATTCACTTCTAAATTAAGGTATATCTCTCTTTTAGAGATGTCCCTGGAGAATCCATCAGAAAAGTACTAGGAAGCTAGACTGTCAAAAGCCACAGTGAAGGGAGGGGCCTCTCGGTACCAAACCCAGTGTTGCCTCTAGCAGGATCCAACCAGGAGCCAGGCCTCTTGTGGCTGTGGCCATGCTGGCAAGGCTGTGGTCGAAGCACGCCTTTGAGAGGGAGACCCTTGCTCCTAGGATGGAGAACTGCCAAGACAGAACCCCATGGTGGCCTTGGCCTGAATCCTGACCCTTCAGGGAGCGTGGCCCTGTGAGCTGTGGATATCATGGTCCTTTGCTGTGTTGGGGTGGAGGGGTTGTAGACTGATGTTCACATTTTCCTAGAGCCCAGACGTAGGTATTCCCAAGGAGGGCACACCAAATCTGCCCTGGATTTCACAGCCGAGTACCTTGGGGGAGAAAATATTCCTTATCCCATCAGGATCAGTGCTGTGGAGAAGGGGCCTTTTTATTTTAATTCCCTAAGTGTTAGTTGAGGAGACTGGGACCTGGGAGGGCGTGGGGGGCTTTCCCGGGTGCCTCAGTAGACCCCGGAAGCCACTGTGTCTGACAAGCCAGGCTCGGGAAGGGCATTGAGAAACCTGGGATTCTCAGCACAGCGTGGGAGTAGTTCGGCTTCCTCCTCTATAGACTGGCTTCATTCCCCAGGCACAGGAAGCACGCTACAGGCTACCTGACTGGACCTGTTGACCTGGAGCCAGAGTGGACATGCTGCCAGCTCTCAGGCTCTGGCCTCTGCTTCCGCTGGGAGTTGTGGACTGCTTCAAACCCTGGGACCTTTCCACCCAGATGTTATTCTGGCTCCATGGATGATGAGAGCCCTGAGACCCGAGACCCGAGCCCTGAGCCCTGTGCTGGACCCTCTACACCTATGTGCCTCAGTTTCCTATCCTCTAGAGGGATGAGAGAAGACAGTGGACCGAGAGGTTCCTTGTGCGCTGACAGTAGGACTCATCGACCCTGCAGGGAACCAAGAGTCCGCTGCCAGGTTGGGCGCTCGGTAGAGAAAGCGTGGGTACTGGTAATGGCCTCCCCACCCGCCATCTTGCCGCCTTCTCTGATTCTGCCTAAAAATGAATTGCTCTCCTCTAACTGCGGGGTGGTCTGACTCCCCGCGCTGGTATTGCAGGCCAGGTTTCTCCACGGGGCAGAATGGGCCTCACGATTGCTGTCGCTTCCGCTCCAGGTTCTCACGCAGGGCCACCCACGGGGAGAATTTTCATGTCTCTGACCCCATGCCTGCTGGGGGGTTCACTGGGTACCTCACTATAACCTTATCCACGACCCGGGCGCGCGTCTGCTCCCCTCCCGCTTCTGTTTGGCAAGTCACCGGGGTCTGACCTACTTGTTTCCATTTACCTGCTGTTTGTTTATTGTTCCTGGGCCTGAATGAAAGACGTGGACTTTTCTGTGTTTGCCTGTGAGAAAATGACACCCGGGGACGTCTGTGTGTGAGGAGCGAGCCCTGGTGAGCGGACGCATCTCAGACCGTCCCTTTGAGTCTCTTGCTTGCAGAGGGTTGGCACGTGCTAACTGGTGGTGGGGGATGATGGCTGCAGCCGAGCCCCTAAGAGAGAGAGGTCTCTGCCCGTTAGGTTTAACTACCTAACTGACCTCCAGCCCCATCGGGGCCCCCGAGTCAGGCCTGGCTGTGGCTCACTCAGCAGCCAGACACAGGTCAAATGGTCTGGCTTCTGACACTGAGTGAGACACCGCACACTGATGGCTGCCCCCCACTTGGGGATGAGGCTGAGGTGCCTCGGTGCTTCGGTGGGCCCATCAAACGACGAAGTGGAATTTACACTGAGTACGTTGTACACGGAAGTGCCGCCCAAGAGGTGGACCGGTGGGAAGCTGCCCTAGGGGGACGAGACGAGATCCTGATGGAAGTAAAGCGAAGAGGTCACTTAGTACTGACCGAGTGGCCTTTCCAGGTCCCAGACTAGGAGACAGCCTGTCAGGTGGGGTCAGCAGGGATGCTCAAGGCAACAGAAGCCTGAGACCTGGGTTAAGTCTCAGGTCTGCCTGTGAAGGTGACCCCTTGTAACTGACTGACAGACACACGCAGAGAAACGCGCGCGCGCGCGCGCGCGCGCGCGCGCACACACACACACACACTGTGTGTCTCTCTGTCTCTGTCTCTCCTTCCCTCCCTCCCTCCTTCCCTCCCTCTCCCTCTTTCCTTCCCTCCCCTCTCTCCTTTCCTCTCCTCTCTGCTTTTCGTCTCCCCACCTTTATTATTTATTTGCTCTGTTTTGCCTTTAAGTTTTTTTTTTTTTAATTTTTAACTAAGGGCGGAACCCTTCGCGCATACTAGGCGGGCAGTCTGCAACTGAGTGCTACCACGCCGGCCCTCCTCGTTTCTTAAATCAGAAGCCCTGTGCTGAATCCAGGGTGTAGAAAGTTTTCGTTCCTCGTTCCAGATTCAGAGCAGGGACACCCCCATAAAGCACACTGCAGCAAAGGGCGCTCTAAGATGCTCGTGGCTCAGAGGAAAGCAGTCATGGCTGATTAGTGAGCCGGTCAGTGATACCTGTAAGAGGTCCACCTGCAGGGGTTGAAATCTGCCTGCCAGCAGCTAGCCGGTCGGCCGACTGTACAGTCTGTCTGCTGCCTGCTAGCTTTAATTCATCCGCGTATCTCCTTCCTTGGGAGCACGCCCCTGCCCCCGCTCGGGGAAGGACTGATCCCTCTCTTCATTGGCACCTGGAGTCTCAGAAGCAGCTTGACCATCGTTGTTGGTCTCAGCTGACTCCTTGCCTCCCCCTTGTCCCGTAGCAGCCTCGCCATGTATACCGCATGGATGGACGATGAGCTAGGCCGCTTAGCAAGGCCAAAGCTATCCCTGCGCATACGTCTCGTTCAGGCGTGGACCCCCCCCCCAGAAGCCTGCCTGTCCACGCGGACCAGATGACCATGGGAAGAGATCGCTAAACTGGCTTTCCATAGGAGGTGTTGCGGGAGTAGTGCTAGCATGGGGAGAAAGAGGCGAAGTAACCAGAGAAGGATAAGGTCTGTGAGCCCCGGGCTCTGTATCCTGTGACAGGCTTGATGCCTCTACCTGACCTACGGAGTGGTCCACCAGGGGCAAACATGGGAAAACCCTCTAAAGCTGCTGGGGGCGGGGGCTGCAGGTTGGAGAGGTGGACTTACAACCTCTGTCCTGGCACCAGCGGGTCCTAGACCTCCGTGACAAACAGCCTTGGCCTGAGGTGGTAGTGTGCGCCCTCCTGTTCTGCACCCATGCTGGGGTCGGGTGGGCAGGGCCAGGTGAGAGGAGGGGGCACCCGGGGCAGGGAGATGGGAGACCTCTATGTGAGGGCGGGGCTTTGTGCTGGCTGAGGACCTGCCCCTGGCATGGCATGTCCTCATTGGCCTTAGTTGCCCCAGCCGCACGCAAGGGCTCAGACCTGTCCAGCCTGACCTACTTGCGTCCCACTGCCCCATGGACTGGTCTCCGGGAGCCTCAGATCTATCCCTGCCAGTGGTTAAGGGTGTGGATGGCCTGTCCCTAAACTGGACATCCCCTGCAGCAGAGTTGCTCCCCCCAACACCCAGTCTGTTACCTCCGATGTGCGCTGCAAACATATTTCTCGATAAGTGCCGGGAAGAAAAATAATTAGAGTGTTGCCTCTATTATCCAATTTCTGATTAATCAAACTCTCTTTGTCCTCGGCCAAAATCTATTCATTTCCCTTAAACACTGGGCTGGTGCCAGGCATCGATTTCCTCTGCGATAACACCATGCACGCACACGGGCATGCATGCACACACACACGTGCTCATGCTCACGCAAACACATACGTTGCCAGCCCTGCCCTGCCCTGGAGCTGGGGCTGCACAGAGGCACTGATGGGGTCACTCTTGTTCCCTGATTCCACTGGCCTCTTCCAAGGAGCCTCCTCACCTCCCTCATCCCTGCCCCAGCTCCTGGGGTTCCTCGGCTCACCCTCTACCACCCACACACACATACTTGGTATCAGGCTATGGGTATATGTTCTGGGTCAGGATGCATTAGAGACCCTGGCCCTTAGCCTCTAGGGCTTGGAGATGTCTCTGTCACTGGCACAGGAAGAAGGCCCAGCACTAAACAGGCCTATTTGGCGGGGAGGGGGGACTTCCGGGCAGCATGAAGTGGATTTAGGGAAGGCAGCAGCAGAAACCCAGCCCCCAAAGAATTTACAAGACAGAGGCTGTCCCTAGACCTGGTGACTCATGGGCAGGTTAACATCACAGTCGCCCCGTCCAGCATTGCTGCCCAGGGGGAGGAGTGTTCCGACATCCCTGCCCCCACCCCTCACTCTTGGTCACTCCGCCCCACTTACATTGTTGATCGTGGTAGGGAAGGGGATGCTACCCGCCTTATGTGAGCCTCGCAGTGAAATAACTGTACCACAGTACAGTAAGACAGTATCTGGGTCAGGGTGATTGCTTCTGCTTGTGAATGTGATTGGCAAGGAAGGACCGTCGGGTCTAAGACGGCTCTGGACAAAACCTCACAGACTTTCACACATTGCTGATGGAGCAGTTTCCCTGAGTCTGGAGGGATCCCCATGTGATAGAGATTAGCAGGGAGATGAGCAAAGGAGGGAGTTGGGGGTGGGAGGGGGCAGACAGTTGGGAGAGTGCACCACAGTTGAGCCTGGGGGGGGGGGTGCCCTGGCAGGACCGTGACCCTGACTCTGAACTAAAATGGCAAGGGACAGCAAGAAGGCTTCGAGCGCAAGGGAGAGACACCACCACCTTATTTCTAATAAGAAGCCCTTAGCTGCTGGTGGAACAGCAGGCACATGGGGCTGGTGACGGCAAGGGGACCTGTGAGGTCACTGCTACCTCCAGGAGATGGACTGAGCAGATTAAGCTCAATGACCAGGTTATAGGAAGGGTTAGAAGGGTAACTGGGGTGGGGGGGGCACTCCTGGCCCAAGGTACCCCATTAGGAAGGGAGTGGAGGGGAGCATGCTATCTATACATGTGCCTGCACTAGCGCTCCCGGGACCCCTCGGTCATTCGGCTACACCGTCACCTACTGTAGCCCCACACCCGAGAGTAGCTGCGGCAGGGCCATGGAGCCCTCTTTCCTGGAGATGGCCAGTGAAGTCCTTGCCTCTCCCTAGACGTGGACAGCAGTGGGGATCTTCTCCCCGGCGGGTTCCCCATGCGGTCGGCCCAGTGCTCTTCCACAGCTGGAAGCTCACAGTGCCCAGCTTCTTACCCTGTTGTAGCTTCTTTTCAGTCGTGTATAAAATGATTGTTTGGTACCCTGTTGGCTGAGGGGCTGCCTGCTTTGATATTTTTGTGTTGTCTACGGGTCTTCCCGAGGCTCGACACTGTGAGAGGCCACTGGTGAAAGTGCAGTTGAAAACCCAGATTGAAGGGGTCATGCAGGGAAGTTGAGGCTTGGCACCATGGAGAGCCCAGGAGAGGCTACTGGTGGAGGTGTAGCCTCAGTGGCAGTTGAAGGCCCAGATGCTTTCATAGGTGCAAGCCCCTCTTCAATTCCCCTTCTCCGTATAAGCTAATAAAAAGTTTTGCTTTATCTCTTCTGATCCCGTCTTGAGGTGTACCCCTCCCCTCTGCCCTGAGAGTTTCTCCTGGATGTTTTCTTTCCGCAGGTCATAGCATAAGAACACTCCACTCAGTCTCTGCCTCCTTTGTTGGTTTGGTTTGGTTTTGGTTTTCGAGACAGGGTTTCTCTTTGTAGACCAGGCAGGCCTCGAACTCAGAGATCCTCCTGCCTCTGCCTCTCGAGTGCTGGGATTAAAGGTGTGCGTGCTGCCAATGCCCAGCTAGCCTCTGCCTCTTACTGACCTTACCGAGATTGTTATCAAGGTTCAGGAGTAGCCAGGGGTGTCAACTCTTCTAGGAGTGACCTACTGTTAGCCAGAGAACAGATGCAAGGGCCCCAGGCAGCTAGCCTCAGGCAGATCTTAGCACTGACAAAATGCACATTTCCGGACCTGAGGAGGATCCCAGGGTCTGCACCCGGATCACACTGTGAGCTGAGTCTGAACAGAGGACTAAGCTTAAAGTCCAGAAGAGGGCTATGAGACAGAGCAAGGAAGAAAGGGGAAACAGGTAGGGTTGGTAGGAGGTGTGCTTCACCTTCCAGATAGCACAGAGAAGAAAGGGGCCTCAGGAAGGAGCCGGGCCTCAAGATCTCATCTGGAGAACTTTGGGGAGCAAGGTGAAGCTACGGACATCTCACTTAAAGACGAGGGCCGGGGTGAGGGGTGGGGGGTGGATCGCAGAGATCCAGTTCGGGTACATCAGGTTCTCTGCAACCCAGGGACCCGATTGAGACTGCGGTTAACTTTCCCAAAGCCACAGCTCCCCACCAAGGCAGCAGACAATTTAATGTGGCTCTTATTAGAGGCCCTACCTCTTGGCTGTCATATTTCTCCCCCTTCTCCTCCATAGGTCGAATTCTTCATTTGTCTTTATCGTTTTAGTCCTGGCCAAGTTTCCTTCTGAGTCAGAGCTCTAGGGTGAAGCTGTCACCTATTGTCTGGTCAGCCTTGGTGGCTGTGGGCCAGAAGATTACACATGTGGCTGGCCAGGGTCACGGGAGACAGGAAGGGGCCTCTCCGGTGATCTCGTGTCACCTTCCTTTAGCAGTAGGACACTAATAGGCTACCTAACTGAAGCAGGACCGTTGGTTGGGTTAGGGCTTGGGGGTGGGGGTGGGCAACTATACGTCCCAATATCTCCCTGGACTCTAGCTTCAAAATAAGCAGGAGAGAAAGCTTGGACCTGATGCCAGTTAGCAAGTAAGATTACAGGGGCAGCACGGAGAAGCCAAGCCAGTGGCCCTAGTGACTTTCAAGTGGTCGTACAGAACCCACAAACATAGTTATACCTCCCTAAGCCAAATCAGCAATAGCCTGCATATCTTAACCATATTTTTTTTCCCAAACATTTGAAGGTTTTGTGATAAATGAAATGCAAAGTCATTTGGAAAGCCTTACAGAAAACTGGTGAGCAGAAGCCCTCTTTCCCTCTGTCATCTGCTCCCTGGGTGTGTATGGGAGGTCTCCATTCTCCCTGTAGAGCACGCCCTGCTGGCCCACACCCATGGCGGTGCCCAGGACAGTTGGTAGTCCCCAGACACCCCTCAGCACTTGCTTTCCCCACCCCTGTGAGTCGAGTGTGTTTGCCCCACGTGGGTTTACGCCAATTGTCCTTACTGTAATTACATCCCTGAGAAATCACATAAACGAACAGGAGATGAATATCAGAGGGGCTTCTTGTAGAAATCGCTGTGGCTGGTTTGTAAATCCTCAAGAGCTGGCTATAGTTTGGTTTGGTATGGGTAGGATGGTTTGAGTTCGGGCACCGAGAGTGATAACAACATTCAAACACAGGGTTTGAATAGAAGCTACTTTCTCACCACACTGGTGTTGGAGAAAGTCAACCCAGTGTCATCCGAGGTGTTGAGGCAAGGATGCTACTGGAAGCTCTGGAATGTGAGCCTGAGCTTCCGAAAGAGGCTCGGCCACTCTTCCACCGCGGCGAGGGAATGAACTCATATCTGTATTAAGCGACAAGGAAGCATTTGAAGTGCTTAGCACTCTTGTACAAATCATTTCTCGTCAAAGCAGCAGGCCAACAGCCCCATCCTCGATACCGCTGTTTGGTGATTAATGGGTATTAGAAACTCATCTGTAATAATTTATTACGTTTAAAGTTGTCCTCCTCGGTTGTGGGTGTTTGTTTGCCCAGGGGATGTTGTTCTACTTGAGAAGATGTAAACTGGGATCTACAGTAGACACCAAGTCACAGAGAGAGACCGAGGGCTGGAGGGGACTGCTTGGTAATATATCAGAGCTCCCGAGAGAGGCCAACCCGAAAGCCCTTTTTCTCTAAGACAGTGGAGACAAAAGTCGCCAGGCTCAGTAGGAAAGACCAGGGGCAACCTGAAGGGAAGAGACGTTTCTGGCGTGAAAAGTGGGACAGAGGTCCAGGGACCGGTAAGACAGATGGTTAGGCAAGGACCAGGAGGAGAGGACACGGGCAGGGGGCAAGGAGGACTGGAAAGGGGGTCATAGGTAAGGACCAGGAGGGTGTGGGATAAGGGCCCCGGGGGTGGGGCAGAGAACTCAGGACTGGGGCCCCCCTGACTAGAAAGAGAATCTGAAATGAGGGCTGGAACAGGGACCAGAAGGGAAAGACACCACTTAACAGCCAGATAATCAGGATGAGAGAACGTGGTGTGAGAACCCAGGAACCAGGGACAGAGGACGCAGGGTGGGCCTGCAACAGAATATGGAATAAACAATTAGCTTGCGTAGGGAGGGCCGGACAGTGGGAGAGAGAAGGGTCGAAGCTTCAGGAGGGGGACTCAACAGAACCAGGACCCAGAACCTCCAGGAGTATCCATGGGCCAGCAGAGAGCTCCGGGCCGGGGTCCATATGGACTTGCTGGTGTGACCCCCCCTTCCACCACAGGCTCCTAAGCAAGGTCACATTAGGTAATGTACTCCAGAGGGAGGTACTGGGAAGCTCCGAGCTCTGTGCAAACATCTTTTGGTATTGGTCCATCTATCCATCCATCTGTTCTGCAAATCTTTTCACAGAGCACCTGCTTTGAAGGAAGTCGAGCTGACAGTTGGGGGATGGGGGTGGAGCAGAAGCCCAGACAAGCCCACAGCGGTGGGGGCAGGGGGGAATATCTCAGGGATCAGGGGAGCCCACACTCACAGTGTAGTGTGGGTTGGGGGAGGGGATAAGCACCTTGGGAGGATCCAGGAGCCCCGAGACCCAAAGGAGCCCAAGTCTGCCCTTTCTTCCTGGGGCAAGATCCAATACTAACGTGGGGCTCACACTGCGCTTTCCAAAGTGGTCCAGAAACTATCATGTGTGACAGACAGCCACCGTGGGCCTGAAGGGTGTGAAGTATAACCAGGGAGGCAGAAAACAGGTTTCTTTGGTAAGGTCAACAGGAAGGAGGAAGAGGTGGCCGTGTGGGCCCCTTTGCCACGAGAGCCGTTCCTCGCAGGAATTGCCCGCCCTGTTCCTTGTCCAGTGTCACCAGCGTCAAAGCAAGTGGAGGTTTTTTTAATCTCTTCAGGAAGATGTGGCTTTTCGGTCCCCAGATACGTGTTCTATCTAAAGCCTAAGCGAACCGTCAGACCTTCCCGCAGACAGTCATGCTGGGTGGGGGGGAAGAGGCACAGAGGAAGCCGGAGCAGGGTCTGCACGCTGTATCCGACGCGCCGGTGCCACTCGGCTCCCGGCCTCGAGAGCTGCCCTTAATCCTGAGGCTCGGTGAGAACCAAATGGCCACTGTTCAGACAGGACCGTTCCAGCCAGAACGAAAGGAAACTCGCGCCCCTGTCAGCCAGATGAGTGTGGGTTCAGCTCTGACTCAACTGTCCAACACACGTACTGACTCCACTCAGCCTTCCCTAGGGAATGTCCGCTTGTCCTCCATATTACTTATTCTGCAATGTGGAAGGGCTGCAGTATAAAAGTGCCTCTCCTGGAGCCAGGGAAACGGCTGCCCAGGCGACACCTGTGGTGTCCCACATGGGATCCGCTACACAGCCCTGCCCAAGAGCACTCACCCCACCCCCCACCGTTTCCTACCCCTGGTGCCAGCCTCCTGGAGAGCCCCTAACCTTTCAGAGGGCCTCTCCCACCCAGATTCTGAACCCTACCTCTGAGGGGTGAGCAAAATCTCTAGATTGCCAACAGTCCCCCTTCCGCCGTGAGGTCAACCATTCTCCACCAGTGCCTTTAGGCAGTCCTCCAGAGCATCCCTACCTCCACGGGGGGCCGGTCTGGGCCAGGAATGGTCTGGTTATCTTCCAACCTTAACGTGAGCTCTTTAACACACGTAATCACCTTGTCGTCCCCCCCAACCCCCATGTCCCGCTGCTTGGGGCAGGGCCACACACACTGTGTGGGGGGCTCAAGTCTGAGAGGGCAGGGAGGGGAAGAGATCCACTTGACACGCGGATCTGAGAATGAAGAGCCTTAGGCACAGGCCCAGATCTAAGATACCAGGCAAAGCAGGGGAAGACGGCCTGCCAAACCTGCAAGTGCAGCTAAGCGGAAATGGGAGATGAAGAACCCTCTGCCCTAAGACAAGGGGTACACTATGATACCACAGCCTCATACAATAGCCCTGTCCCCTGAGCGTCCCAGCAGAGAGAGCCTCTGGCCCAAAGCCTTCTGCACACCCCATTCGCATTCACGTAAAACGGGCTGCAGAACCCAGCTTCTCAGAGCAGGGGACAGAGTTGGCCACCAAGCCACGGAAGATCCCGAGCTAGCCTTTCTTGTGAGGAAGGCGATCCTTTTTACATCTCTCTCTTTTTCCCTTCAAGGAGGAAACCCCAGCTTGTGCCAGTGTGGCTCTTCCCCTCCAGCAGGTGCTAACCCTGGAGCGAGTGACCTCGCCTGGCACTTCTGCAGACACAAATCCCAGGCTAGTAGCAAAAGCAGTCCCTTTACATTGTTGTGTATTCCAGGTAATCCCTATGACCAATGACTCCGTCTTCCCACTTAAACGTCTCCTTAAAGTACACAGTTAAGTTTAAAAAAAAAAAAAAAAAAAAGGACAAATCCATTTCAAGAAAAACTTTGCAGCAGGTCATACCCACATGTGCTGGATTAGGAATGCAGCGTTGGGTACAGAGGCTAGGGGTTGGTGATTAAAGCCCAGTTCTGTTGGACCCTCCCCCGAGGAAGTAAGTCACTCTCCTCTCTTTAGACCTCTACAAAGTCAGGACCGACCCCCATGGTTACTGTTACACACGTACAGGCATAGAAAGGAGCAAACAAGTGGGGGATGGGGGGGTAGCTGTCCACCAAGTGTCTGTAGCCGTAGGAGTCTGGGACCAGTTTCTCTATGTACCTGCTCCCCTCCCCCCATGGTGGCTCCAGATGCCTGAGGAAAGGCATGCTGCCCCTATAGAAACACAAGGGGGCCCTGGCTTGGTCCCAACACCTTCTCCCAAAGCCCACTGCCGTCTCACTTCTCCGGGACAGACACTCCCAGAGGCCAACTCAAAGGTGTCCTCCACTGTTCAAGAACACACACACACACACACACACACACACCATACACACACGGGAAATGGATTCATAAAGAGTCTCCTGGGACCCTGGATTGTGACCAGGCCATTACAGTAACAGGTGGAGACAAGATTGCGTATGGATCTGGCTAAGGAGAACCCGTAGCCTTAGCGTCTTGGCTTCTCTGGTGCACTTCAGACTGAGCGAAGGCTGAGACAGACAGAGAAGGGGAGCAAAGGGCCGGACATCGTGAAGGTCCGGGCCTGGCTTTGGGCAAACCTGATAAGGGCTGCTCCGCCTCGGCAGGAAAGGCGCCAGGGGGGCAGGTGGGGGCGGGGGGGGGACACAAACAGCGTGTCAGCTGAAGTGGAGAGCACACGACCAGTAAAGGCAGGCGTGAAGGGACAGGAGAAAATGTTCCCTTGATAAGAGGGAGGAAACTGGCTATCAGTGGCAGCCACAGGCACAAGCCTTTCCGGTCCTTCCATTTCTAAAATAGAGCCATGGTGGGTGTCCACCTGGGGGAGATTCCAGTTCCGAGGGGAAGCGAGAGGGCCCAGGGTTTGTGGGTATATCCATTCGTATATTTATTTATTTATTTACTACTTACTTACTTACTTATTTTTGAGACAGGGTTTGCTATATAGCTCTAGCTGGCCCAGAACTCATGACCCTCTTTGCCTAAGCTTCCTGATTGCTGGGACCAAGTGTCTATAGCCACAGGCGTCTGGGCCCAGTTTCCCCAAGTACCCGCTTCCCCCCAGTGGCCCCAACTGTCCATGCAGGCCTGCTACCACGGTAGAATACATGAGAAAGCCCTGGTTTTGTTCTAACACCTTCTCCCCACTGACTTGCCTGAGACAGACACTCCCAGAGGCCAGGCCAAAGCTGTCCTCCACACACACACACACACACACACACACACGATGGATTCATGAAGAAGCCATTCATGGTGTACGTACCACTGTGCCCAGCTGAGAACTCATGAAAAGAGGTGGGTGAGCTCTGTTGGCCCGGGAAGCCTCCTGGCCAGAGAGTGGGCAACCCAAGGCCAGCGGTGTGTGAACCGCCCAGGCGCCTGCCTCCGGGAGCCTCAGGTGAACGATCCCGCTAGCCCTTGCACACTGAGATATGGGCTGGTGAGAGGCTGGAACTTCCTCCTGCCCAACAGCTTCGGTGAAAGAAGGGCCCAGGGAGCTCAACTTGCCACCATTGGGTCAGCCTCCCTCTGCCCCATTCCAGGTTACCATAGCATGGTTGTTGGGTGCCAAGGGAGCACAGGGGGTAGACGCGCTGCCGCCGCTGGGCAAACAGCATCTGAAAAAGTGGGGTGGGCAGTGCTGAGGTTTATCCCCATTTGGGGTGCACTCGTCCTCCATTGGAAACCTCAGAACGGGGCCAGGGTCAGTCGGGCACAAGCAGCCCTGGCATAGCTCCTGTGGGTGGAAAGGACTCCGTAACAGGGACTCTTGATTCTACCTCAAGACCTGTGACCACATACGCTGCCAGTCCCCACATGGGGACTGAAGACACCCCACGCCAGATTTTTTTGCTTATGGTATAAGGCAGCAGGGACTCCTTATCCACTCTAGATGAGTGGTGTTTGGGGACATTTTGGAGCCTAACTGTGTTAGGGTGGAGCCTCACTGCCCCCTTGATGTACCCTGGGCCTTGGCTACCCACCACTTTTTGGGGTTCTACTCACTGTGGCTAACAGTCTTGAGTCATAGGTATGACCATTTCTCCATTCAGCCTGAGTCTAAGCACTCGGAGAGCCTTGCTATCTCCCTGGTGAGTGCGTCTCATTGAGGGGGCATGTCTGTGTGCAAAACCATTGCTGTCCTGGATCACCCTGGTGGCCCTAGCTCCCAGCCTCACTTGGCCAGCCCTGGGGATGCCCATCTCCTGCCCGCTCCGGCCCAGCCGCCAGTCCGTCCCTGCCATGCAACTTGTGTCCTACAGGCGCAATATCTAGCCGTTAATTACATCCACCTACCCCTCAAGACCTCCCCGGCATCCTTGCTCCCTCGCCGGGAATCTGTAAACGGGAGCCTTCCCCAGCCCGTTCTAGCCCTGCGGTATCATCCGAACCCCAGTTGGCTTTTGATTTGCCGTTGGACAGTTCACCCCGGCTGCCCTTCCATCCCCTCTCGCGGGCCCCTCGGCCTTAGCATCAGCGTCCCCTGACATCCTCTGATGGCCACCTGTCTGCCTCCTCCACCGCTTGCTTGCCTGCGGTCATTTATCATCTGCTAGGTGGCCAGCCTCGTCCGCCTCGTCCACCCTTGACCTTGCCCTCCTAACGGGAGCTCCGTCTTTTAACAATAAAATTCGACACCTTTGTCGATCGCTGCTGTATATGCCCTCTCCGCGGTCTGACTTTTCGTTGTCTTCACCTGAGCAGACTTAGGGGTTTGGTCTTTGTCTTATTCGATGCACAGACACCCCAGGTTCCGAAGCCCAAAGCCACTGCTTCGTACGGAAGTGTGAGCTAAAGCACTGGCTGGTTTCCCCAGCCTCGTCCTTCTCCACTGCGCCACAGCCGGTCGGTCCCTCTTGCCCGCGGCCACCTCCTCTTCGAGGATGCTGGGGTACCAAGCGGGGCGGCGCTCAATCACACACCGGCCCCGTCACGTGGGGCAGCCGCACAGACGTACTTAAGCAGGAGCACACACCCGTACCCACAGGCGTACAAACACGCGTAAGCATAGCCATGTGTGTGCCGCTGTCACGAGCATGCATCTGCACGCACAGCTGAAGACCGACCGTCTCCTCTTTCTTTGAAGAAGGAGAACCAAGGACACCCCACCCTCCCCAGCGAGGCTTCTCTTCCGCCCTCTCGCCCTGCACTTCTCATCTCTGAGGAGGCCCTTTGCCTTCCCTTCGGTTCCACGATGACTGCGGTTCATCTCCCCCTGTCCACACCCACACATCCCAAGCCTCTGTACAAGCTTCTCCCCTGCCTGACACCTCCCTCATTCCTAGCCGTGCCCAAGGCCGCTGTGCCGGTGGATCCTAAGTGTCGCCCTTGGAACGCACAGGCGGTTTCTGGGCCAGGAAACATCAGAACGTGTGAACACCCACTGAGCCTCTCTACCTCTGGCCAGATGACATCGGGCTCCATCCTGAGATTTGGGGAGTTTCCCTAAGACCCAGTAAAGTCCAGGTGGACTCAGAGAAAGGGCTGATGGGAGCCCAACCTCAATAGGTAGGACCGGCCGAGGTTCCATTTAGAGCATGGCTGGACTTCGCATCCATCATCGATCTCCAGCTTCTACGGCCCTGGCACTGACACGCTCAGGTGCGACCAGAGCCCGCGGACCTGCTAGGAGAATTCTGGGCAGGGCCATCGGCTTGTTGGCTTCAAGTGTCTGGTAACCTGGTGATCTAACAGAGGACTCCGAGCAGGAGACCCTCCCTCTCCGTGGTGGTTGCTTCCCCGACATAGTCCCCACGACACGAGCTTACTGCCTGGTCACAACCTTCGTTCTACTATCGCCTACCTATCAGGGACCATTTGACCAGCTTGCGGCTCTGGGTTTCTAGACCGCAACAGATGAGGCTCCCAGGCGGCAGCCCACTGCCCCAAAGCCTGCTCTCTCCCAGCTCCCTCGAAGCCTTGTGGCGGGTGGAACACATTTCCTGAAGCACAGATCACATACCCAAAAACAGAGAAACTTCTTCGCCTGCCACTTGGGATCTAAGGCCAGGCTGCATCTCTCTAGTCTCAAGATCCGGTGCTGGGGAGGGAGCCACCAAGGCAGGAGCAGGGTGGACAGTTAAGGGAAAGACTATGCCATGCTTAGGTGCCCTGTCCACCCAGCAGACCTGCCTGCTCACCCCCACCATCTACTGTCCGGTTCCCGGGGCGGGGGGGGGGCACAGACGGACCTTTCTCCTGCACAGCATGGCTTCACCAGTCTTGAGGAGATCTGTGCCTGGCAGGAGACACTCACTGCAGAGCAGACAGATGCAATGCGGAAGTAGCAGCCGCGTGGACGGGAGGTACCTCACTCAGTCCCAGGGAGAGCCATGGGCCCTAGAGCAAGCAGGGCCTGAAAGGCTCCCCAGAGCCACGCTGTGGGAGTGGCAGGCCCGGATACACGCCGCCAAGATGTAGACCGCCTCTTCCGTTCAGATGTACCTCTGGACCAACCAAGGCAAGGAACTGCGCCACCGTCCCTCACAAATCACAACTTTGGGGTTCCCTACCCGGACTAGGGTCACCTAGCTAGACAAGGCATGTGCTAGGTATGGTAACTGGAACCTGTCCTGAGGACCCTACCTTTTGTTGGCGGTAAACGGTTTTGGCAGCTCATTTAGCAATACCGTGTTCTCTAGATGACTTTTGCCCACCAATGACATCCAGATAAAGGAGAGCAGGCTGGAGAGGCCTGGCTGTACCTTTGACTTTTAAAATGCCAAAGAACGCGGTGTTAACCTGGGAAATCCTCAGCCAGGCCTCAGGAGGGAGGGCGTTGCCCATCGTGCTGAAATGGCAAATGTAGGCAAGAGAAGCTGCCAGAGCGGCTTCTTGGGAGAACACCCTTGCACACAGCAGGCTGAAGGTGGTACACAGCTTTGTACCCTGAGGGGCTGTCAGAGCACCGACTCATTCACGTTGACCCTGGACCATGGTGTGCTCACAGGCCACGCAGAGAGGCTCAGGCAAGCCCTCGGCCTGATGAGAGACTTTTTCAATACCATGACATTTGCTTCTAAGCCTTCCTAATGAAAATTCACTAAAGATGTTGGCAGTGGGGTAAAATGCACAGGGGAGACTCCCCCGGAGCTCATTACTGCTGGAAAGTGGTTCCTGGACCTTTGGCTGGAGCAGCAATTCTCAACCTGTGGGTCTCGATCCCTTGCTTGGGGGGGTGGTGTTGAACGACACTTTCAGGGGTCTCCTAAGGCCATTCGAATATCAAATATTTGTATTACAGTTCATAACAGTAGCAAAGTTACAGTTATGAGGTAGCCAACAGAAATAATTTTACGGTTGCGGGGAGGGGGTGTCACCACAACGTGAGGAGCTATGTTGAAGGCTCATAGCATCAGGAAGACTGAGAACCACTGGTCCGCACAGACACGGAAGAGTATGACTCCAGTGCACACGTGCGCATGTGCTGATTGTGCGTTACCCGCTGAGCGGGTACATCCCAAGGCTTCTATTCTCGGACGTCTTGGGATGGTCTGAATGACGTCTCAGCGCTACTCTGAGCAGCTCTGCATCTGGGGGTGTCTCTGGGACACTTCTTTCACGGCTGTCCAGAAGGGCAGGACCGCAGAGAACGGGAAGAGTTCTTCCGGGCTCACCTTCCTTCCCCATCCGCTTCTACCCTAGCACCTGCCTGAGGACCCACTGTGCACTGAGCACTGCTCTGCTGGTGGAGGAGGTGAACCCAGGGCAGGCGCCGCTCACTTAGCGCTGTCTGTCGGGGGAAGAAGACAGCATCGGCTGGCGTGGTCATGCGTGTCTCACGTCAGCTGAGGGCTGCCGTGGAAGCCTCAGTGAGGAGGGGACAGGGGAATGAGTGGATTCTAGCGGATGATGCTCCCGGTGACAGAAACAAGGGACAAGCTGGGAAGATGTGGAGTAAATTACCCAAGGTGCTGAGAGGCAATGGGGTACCTGACCAAAAGCTGCGTGAAGAGTGTGATTTACACCCTGGAAAGCAGAGGTGCATCGAGCTTGGACCCGGGAAGAGAGGTGGCTTTGGAGATACTGTTGGAGATACCGTGGAGCCGAAGGGCTGGGGAAGACCAGAGGCCAGAGCCGCTGGAGAACGTCAGTCAGGACGGTGGGCCCTGGGGCTTGGTTCTAGAGCATGGTTGCTGGGACTCGTGTGACTAGGACCAAGAAAGGCACGGTGTGGGGGATGGGCTGCCATTTCCTGAGGATCCAAGTCAGATGAGTAAGGAATATGTGGATGATTGGGTAGGTGGGCAGGATGAGTCTCAGAAGCCGGTCACACCTAGGAGCGGAGGAGGCACAGAGAGGCCTTTGCTTAGGTTAGGAACTCTGTCCTGCCTTGGGCCTTTCTACCAGAGAGCCTGCTATGAGGGAGCGGGGCATTGGATGGGTTATAAAATACCTGTGGCACAATGGCCAGGCAAAGACAGGTCGGAGATGTGCCATGGCAGGGGTCACCCTGGGCTCCCAGTCAAGAGGCGGAACTGAGCCCCCTGCTGGCGGAGACCTGGCCCAGCCACCCAGAAGGTCGTAACTATGAGGTAACCAGGGGAGGTGCCCTTCCCCCTGGTGGTCAACAAGTGTCACTGGCTCCAGCTGTGAATAACAGCTGTTCCTCCATTAGCACCCTGGCCCAGTTAGGGTCTGTGAAAGATTTAGCCTAGATGGGACCTGAGCAGAGCAGCCACGCCTAGACTCAGTGATCCCAGTTTTCTGAGAGCCTCCCTGTCCTCTCCTGCCTCCCTACACAGATCGTCGCCATATTGCCCTGGTTTTGCAGGCCTTGGCCAATTCTCGAGACCTGGGGCCAGCTGTCACTTCCGCAGGACCCCACAGTGCCCCCAGTACGTGGCCTTCACCTGCCCTTGCCCTTCCCATCTGCTGACTCCCAGAGTTGATCCCGTTGAGAACCTGGAAAGGGACCGCAGGGCCAGAGCTCCATCCTGACAACACTACACACACACACACACACACACACACACACACACACACCATGCATCCAGCCCTATGACAACAGAGATGGCCACGCGTCTAAACAGATGAGTTAGGAGATACCCAGTCGCCCCTGGCTCCCTTCAGGCTGGGACTGCACTGTAAAACAGGGTGGGGCTGAGCTCCCTCGGTGTACCAGAAGAATAGCAGACATCCACAGCAGGGTCGCACTGTGGATCCCTGCCTGGCAAGACACACAGACTCAGAGGGGACAAGGTCAGCCACGCGCAGTAGGCAGGAAGGAGCGAACCCAGCATAGGCACATTGGCGAGAGCCTTCCTTGCTCAGCTCGCCTCGGTCCATCCTGCACCTGGCTTCAAGCAGATGGGCAGCGTGGAAGGCATTGGCCGAGCATGTTTGCTTTGCTGCAGGTTGGGCACTGGCCCTGAAGCGCTTGAGGGGCTGGGAGTTGATGGACTGATCCCCTGTTTCCCGAGGCCCCTGTGGCTGATCCCTTTCCCCCATCCAGCCCGAGGTGGGACCAGAAGGTAGCTGACACTGTTCTCTCTTTTGTTAGGTGAAGGGCCGGATGCGAGGCAGGGAGCCTGAGCAGCCCGAGGCAGGGGGGCCTCAGGGAGCGCTGGGCCCTCCAGCCGTGCTTAGCAGCATCGCCACAGCAACCAGCGGCCAGACAGCAGTAGCCTAGACAGACGCCGCCTAGGCAGACGCAAGCGGACAGCTTCCTACCGTGGCAGAGTACAGGCAATGACTACGGCGAATCAGGCCACACTGCCAACGACGACGAGGGAGATGGAGTGTCACTAGAGGAGAGGGTGTGGTCTCAACCCCACTGCACTGAGCGGCCATGCCCACGGAAGAAGAGGTGCTGGGGCAGGGACTGCCCCAAAGCCGGTGCTGAGCGCTCCCCTTCCCGGGTCAGCTGTCTGTCTTGTCTGCCTGTCACACCCGCCCCGCGTCTCAGCATCCCTCGCTGTCTGTGACCGCTCTGTCTGGTGGCAAGGGGGTGCGAGGCACCCATCCTCGTGTTCTGCAGACGGGGGGGGGGGCCTGCTGCTGCCGGACCATGGGATGTCGCCAAAGCTCAGAGGAGAAAGAGGCAGCGCGGCGGTCCCGGAGAATTGACCGCCACCTGCGCTCAGAAAGCCAGCGGCAGCGCCGTGAGATCAAACTCCTCCTGCTGGGCACCAGCAACTCTGGCAAGAGCACCATCGTCAAGCAGATGAAGATCATCCACAGCGGAGGTTTCAACCTGGAGGCCTGCAAGGAGTACAAGCCCCTCATCATCTACAACGCCATCGATTCCCTGACCCGGATCATCCGGGCCCTGGCTGCCCTTAAGATCGACTTCCACAACCCTGACCGTGCCTACGATGCCGTGCAGCTCTTTGCGCTGACCGGCCCAGCGGAGAGCAAGGGCGAGATCACACCGGAGCTGCTGGGCGTAATGCGACGGCTCTGGGCCGACCCTGGGGCCCAGGCCTGCTTCGGCCGCTCTAGTGAGTACCACCTGGAGGACAACGCGGCCTACTACCTGAACGACCTGGAGCGCATCGCCGCGCCTGACTACATCCCCACCGTGGAGGACATCCTGCGCTCCCGGGACATGACCACGGGCATCGTGGAAAACAAGTTCACCTTCAAGGAACTTACCTTCAAGATGGTGGATGTGGGTGGGCAGAGGTCAGAGCGCAAAAAATGGATCCACTGCTTTGAGGGCGTCACAGCCATCATCTTCTGTGTGGAGCTCAGTGGCTATGACCTGAAGCTCTATGAGGACAACCAGACGGTGAGTAGAGCCCGGGTTCCTACTCTTGGTTCCTGGGAAGCTGGCGGGCTCGTGTGAGCAGAGGGGCCTCCGCCACAACCGGCACAGAGCCTCGCCCCGCCACACAGAGCCTTCAGCAGTTCCATGAGACTGGGGTGAGCATGCCCATTGTTCTGTGCTGGGGGCGGGAGGGGGATGCCGTGGCTCGCAGTGAGTTCAAACATGCCGCAGGGCTTCGGGGGGTCACTTCTGTCAAGTCGAGAGCCCCGGTGGGCGGGGTCGGTGCTGGTACCCCGTAAGACCTCAGTGTCCCGTGAGTTCTTCCGCCTGAGGGACGTCACTCTGACCTAGTTGTCCCTACTCTGACACCTTCCACGTAACACCACACCCCTAGGCTCCACAGAGCTCACCAGGCAGGGACCCCCACCCCCTCTATCAGCTATGACTACCCTCCCCAGGTACAGATGGAACTTTGGAACTTTCCTTGTCGTGCCTGCTAGCTCCGCTGCCCAGGTTTCCAGGTCACCCTAGCCTCGGTACGGTGACTAGGTTGTACCTCGGCCACATACTGAGGCCGTGGGAGGCAAGGCCTGGCCAGGCATCACTGGTGGTCCACGTGGCAGTTAAGCAAACCCACTAGGCTCCTTAACCAGCACTGCATAACACCTGGGTCCTGAAAACAGCAACAACTCCCCCTACGAGTCCTTGATCGGAAGAGTCTGGAGATCTTAACAGATCACAGCAGGACAGACCACATCGGTGATCTGGTTAAGCAAGGTTAAAGGCAAGGTGCCAGGACCTGGACTTGGGCTCAGCGGATAGGCCGTGAGGCTGTTGTTGAGGTTCTTTGAATCCCTTCTCCTAGGCTTAAAACCAGTGTGTGAGAAGGGGTGTCAGAGGCATGAAGTAAGATACAAGCAACCCGAAGGACACCTGGGTCCAACGGTTCGATGGTGGGACTTGGGGGGTGGTGGTGCGGAGGCTGGAGTCCCGAAGAAACAAGGAAGCAAAATATAGGCCCTTTGCATGGAGAAGGTAGCCAGCATGCTCAGGTCCAACTGAGGCAGGGGACAAGATGCACAAACTGCGTTCACTGCCCCCAAGAGTAACGGCAGGGGAAGCCCAGTAGGCAAGTGACACCGCTCTGCTCCGGGGGCCCGTCTTCCTCAGTAGAGCTGCCAGGCAGGGACACTAAATGAAGACCCAGAAGGCTCCCTTGATAGCAGAGTGAGAGTCCTCTGAGGATCTCTGAGTGCAGTACCCGGAGGAGGGTCTCGATGTCAGTGAGTGATCCGACCTCCAGCGTGCTGTGAGACAAGGGTCCAGACTCTCCACTCTGGAACACGGTCCTCTGGGATCAGTGGCAAGGATGGGACCTCTCCCTTCACCTGGTCTTGTCAAGGCAAGCAGCCACTTTGTTCTCCGAGTCTACCCAAGGACTCTTAACTTTGGGCCCATGTCCCCAACAAAGGTGTTCCTGGAAGGCTGAAGGCTCTGGCCATGGTGCTGGATGCCTGCGAGTTCTGTACATTGAGAGAGCCTGACCAGATGTCCCCGAGGACAGAAGGCAGAGCTCCCTTCCTCCTCCCCTCCAGCATCCGGGCATCCTGGGAACGGTGCCAGGTGTTGATGGTGTATCCCCAGTGAGCGAGGGGATAATCTGTAGACGTAGGTGGCCCTGTTGCCACCTGTGGTCTACTTTGTGCCCAGGCTGTATCTGTCTGTGAGCGAGTGATCTTCAGGGCTCTAGCCCACCCACCTTCCCCGGCTGTCCCCGCTCCAGCGGCATGTGTGTTTCCAGCTAGGAATGGCACCCTAACAAGTGGGGGAGGCATTACCGAGGCCAGAGTCTGGGGTCGACCCAGCCCTCAGGCAGAAGAGCACAGCGCCTGGGGTTGGCTGTGGAAAAGGCCTGATGGGAAGGCCCGCCAGCCATCCCGTAGCCGCCAGTCACAGAGGCTCTCTGTGATCCTGTACACTTGTGCTGACGAGAAGTTGCTCAGAGGCCTCTCAGGCCTGGATCTGATGGCCTCGCCTCATTCACCATCTCTAGGGTGAGCAGAGCAGATTGCCTCAGAAACAAGTTCCCAGGCCCGTCTTTTGCAGGCTGTGCCCACACGTGTACCTGCATCCAGCAGGCAGGATGCTTGGTCCCCAAGTTTCATGACCACCTGTTCCCTCTGAGTCTGTCATCAAAAAGCAGCCCCAAGCTTTGCTGGCTCTGCCTGGCCCTTACCCACCACCTCGTAGCCTCTCCCATCCCCGCCCCTCTGCAGGTCTGGACTAGAACTAGAACTCCGGCAACATTTGATTGGATGCCTCCCCTGGCCACTCCCTGGAAGCCTGCAGGCTTGAGTGCTTTGTCACAGGAAGGGATCAATGCCCAGGGGCAAGCTAGGAGCCCCAGGGGACAGGCCCTGGGGGGTACCCAGTGGAGCTCTGGGCCTCTCACCTCTAGCCTTCTTTCAGGCCCTTCTCTCTGGGGATTTGGGTGAGGTAAGGCCCATGCTCACCTCTTGCAAAAACCAGGCTGAGTCTGCCAGGGCATCTGCCAGGGAGGAGTTTGCAGCTGAGCCTACACACACTTATTCATTCCCATTCATTTCTCTTTCTCTCTCTCTCTCTCTCTCTTTCCCTCCTCCACCCTCCCCTTCTCTTTCCCTCTCCCTCTCTCTCACCCTCTCCATTTCTCTCCCCCTGTCCCTCACATTCTCCCCCTCTCCACTCTCTGTCTCCCTGTCTCCCTCACTCTCTTTCTCTCCCTATCTCTCTCTCTCTCCCTGTCTCTCTCTCTCTCTCTCTCTCTCTCTCTCTCTCTCTCTCTCTTTCCCTCCTCCACCCTCCCCTTCTCTTTCCCTCTCCCTCTCTCTCCCTCTCTCCCTCCCCCCCACCTCTCTTTCATCCCCATGGGCCTGTGGAAGTAATGTTGTTCACCAGAAAAGGAAATCCTTGATGGAAAACCCTAGCGAAGCTGGAACTTCACCGGATCCCAAATGGTCCTGACCTTTCATGCTCCACCAGTGATATCTGACCGTAGAAAACAAACAGGCTGCTGCGGAAAGACAATACCCTCCCGTGGCTCCTCCCACCGCTGCCCAGGGCGGGCAGTGAGCACCTTTCCCGTCTCCCTCCAGCCAGATGCAGAGACAGGGCTACTGCCAGCTGCCTCCTGTTCCCCGGAATGCCCTGAAATTCCCAAGTCCCAGCCCCAACAAGGGCTCAGCCAAGAGCAGACCACAACATACTTTTTTTTTTTTTTCAAAAGCTCAATGAAGTTTGGAGCCAGTGCCAAGACCCTGTACACAGTTCCTCGGAGCTCTCCTCCCCTGCTCAGCCCCAAGGCCTTTCCTTCCTCATCTTTCCTCTCCCAGAGGCTGATGGTGCCCCCCTCCCGTCCCTGTGCCTAGAGAAGGAGCCACCGCCCCACCCCCACCCCCAGCCCGCCCGCCGGCGTCTGCGTCAGCCTGTTGCCAAGGAGAGCTTCAGCATCTACAGGCTTCTGGGCGGGAGGGCTGCAGTGAGCACAGGGCAGCACCTCCGAGGCACAGATTTCCAAGACACCTACCCGCCCCACCCCGTGGAGCGAGGCAGCAGGCACATACTAGGAGCCCGCGCCGTGCGTGTCCAGGATTCGTACACTCAATTCCCGGGATTTGACGGGTGTTCGGACTGAGTGCCCAACCGCCTTGCAGCCCTGACAGGCCCTGGAGACTCCAAAACCAGGTGTTGCTCTGTTTGGTGTGCCGCCAGAGACTGAATGCATCCTGGGGACATATGGGCACTTCTCTTGTGCAACACCCTCTGACTGATCTCGTGAGCAACAGATCTTGACTGCCCGCCCCCTTCATACACACACACACACACACACACACACTCATCTGAGGACTTTCACTGAGCTAGCCCCCCGCCCCCCGGACTGAGATACACACAGGACAGAGGCTTTGTCCTCCTCAGGTAACAGAGACAGGTCACTCGGTGGCCACAAGAGGTTTGTAAACAAGGAATAAGATAGCCCCAGCATGTGGAACCACGACCATGTCTGTGACCTGTAGGAGCCCCCGGGACTCCAAGTCTTGTGCCATCTAGCCTCTCCCTTTGCAGGTCAGCGAATGGACACCAGCAGACACTTACTGGTGGAGGGACACTTTAGAAGAGTCAGATTAAAAACCATAGCTGTAAAGTGCCAAATTTTCACGTACAGAAACCCGCAGAGAGCTCACTGCCCCCGGTCCCATAGCGGCCTGCTGTGTGCCTGCTGTGTGTACCTGCTGTGTGCCTGCTGTGCTGATTCAAGGCCCCATTAGGGTAGGGCGGAGGACTAGGAACTACAAGATGACATAAGCCAAATTCTGACAGCACAGAGGACAGTCGTACACAGCTACTGCTTAATTCTCAAAAGCTGCCGAGGATACCTGTCCCTTTTCTAGAGCTAGCGGGCATAGTGGCCAGGGTTGTTCCCCCTTTTGCTTCCATGTAGGATCAGTGGTGGCCACTCGAACCCCACAAGTTAGGCTGAGCTTCAGCAAGGCTCACCAGCAGACAGGGAGGCCTTGCGCTCACTTGGTGGATAAGCTAGTCAGTAGAATCCAGACCACCACTACCCCCAGCCAGATGTAGAATATTACTTTGGGCTGAGGTGCAAGTTCTGCAGATAGGGGACCCCTACAGCAGCCACACTCCGGGCCAGGCAGCCAAGACCAGCCTGTGGTCTAGGTCCTGGGTTCTCAGGACAGCAGCCCCTTCCCACGTTTGGACAGGTCAGACCCAGCATGCCAAGGGCTAGCCAGTGTTCACGTGGCCCGTGCTACAGCCATAGGAGGCATTTAGCGGGCACTGCGGAGTGGGTAAGAGGGCAGGAAGGCCTGGGAAGAGCTGGAGACTGAGGATCCTGCTTTAGCTTCTCGGAGGGAGGTCCCGTGGGTGCTGATCCCTAACAGGTGCCCCAAAAGAAGGGAAGAGCCTGTGAGGCTGTCTGAAGTCACAGTGTGGGCCATGCACTTTATCATATGTAGACTTAAAGGGGGACTGGTTTAGTTTCTTTTCGATAGAGTTTTAAGTCGTGTGTAGTAGCTCATGCCTGTTGGTCTCCGCTCTCAAGAAGCTGAGGCAGGAGGATTATCTTGAGTTTATAATCTTATGTGTGTGAGTGTCTTGCCTGCGTGTATGTATGTCTATCACATGTGTCTGTCAGAGGTCAGAGGTCAGATCACCTGGCACTATAGATACAGATGGTTGCAAGCCACCGTATTGAACTGAACCTGGGTTCTCTGCAAGAGCAGCAAGTGCTCTTAACCATTAAACCATCTCTCCAACCCTCAAAAAAAAGTGTCTTAAGGAGTTTAAGCCAGAGATGGTGGCACAAGCCTGTAAGCTAGCACTCAAGAGGCTAAAGCAGGCTTACAAGTTAAAGACCAACCTGGAAAAAAATATTTAAATATCTTACTTTTAAATGAGGTATTGAGCCAGGCATGGTGATGTACACATTTAATCCCAGCACTTGGGAGGCAGAGGAAGGTGGATCTCTGCGAGCTGGGGGCTAGCCTGGTCTACAGAGTGAGTTCCAAGACAGCCAGAGCTACATAGTGAGAACCTCTCTCACAAAGAGGTGTAGAGAGGTGTTCCAGGTCCCTGCAGAAAGTCGGGCTCTTGACCTGTTGATAACGGAGCTGGTTGCATCTGGCCACAGGAAGGCATTCCAAAAGGGAAGCAGCCAGATATGGAGGATGCCCCTCTCCGAGCATGTGCAGACTAGATTGGAAGGGACCTTATAGCCTATTTAATGTCCTTAACCAGTCGGTTTCTCCGATGAGGAATATTATCAGAGTACCTGCATGGCACGTCCCCATACTAACAGAATGACTTAAGGGCGGGAAGGATTTATTTTGCCTCAGGCAACAGAGGGGGCAGTTCACCCTCACGGGGTCTGGCTGCTGAAGCAGCAGGAGACTGCAGAGCAGCTTGTTCACCTCTTGTCAGATCTTGAAGCAGAGCTTGGGCAGTAACTAGAAGCAGATCCCACCTCGGGGACCTCCCCCATGGGTCATCAACCTCTGCTAGTTAACCCATAATCCAGACTGTTCCACAATCTCCTAAAACAGCCCTACCAGCTGGGGGTGGAGTTTCAGCTGGGGGTGGAGTTCCGGCTGGGGGTGGAGTTTTCAGCTGGGGGTGGAGTTCCGGCTGGGGGTGGAGTTTTAAAGTGCATGAGCCTTTGAGACATTTCATACTCAAAGCCATAACGTTCCCATATCTTCCAGCCCCAAGGCACATGGGAGACTCGAGTGACCATCTAGGCTGGCATGCCCCGCAGCGGTCCGTAGCAGGACCCCAGGAATGCTCAGGACAGTGCATCCCCACAGTGCCTCCCTCTCCTGACCCAGTTAAAGGCATGGCTCCAACAGTAGAGTCTAGTGTTTAGAATCATTCAGGAGAGACTTGTGGACCAAGTGCAGTCAGTTTGTGGTAGCCACAGATCATGACCCTGGGATGCCAGAGACCTGGCCTCAAAACTTGTGAGGTAGCATGGCGGAGGGGCTTGGGTCTCAAGGACTGGCGCTCCCTGTGTGGCACAGCCCTGACAGACTCTACAGAAGTGAGAGGCAGAGAGGACCAGAATAAAACAGGTGCATCGTGGTAAGCAAGATGCCGACTCTACTGTCCCGTCGTTTCCGCCATGGTAACTCTCATATACCTTTTCAGAACTCACAGAGAGACGAGCACTATGGTCTTGGATCTTCCCTGAGACTGTTGACTGTACTGCAGCAGGGTGACGCCCAGCTTCTGCCCTGGTTTGGGTGGGAAGGGGGACAAGTCCCCGTTCCCGGTGCTCACCCCATTGCAGAGGAGCGTGTCCCATAACCACCAGCCCTCAGGGTGCCAGCCCAGCAGCTGGATATGGCTTTTGCCAGCTCCTCGCTTCATCTTCAGGAAGACTCGAGCTGCCCGATGTCACCATAGGCATAGCTTCAGATCTGCCAGGTGTCAAAATCCCGCATCACAGAACTAGCCGACTTTACTATGTGTCAGTCCCGTTTCCCATCCCCACCCAGCCAGCTCTCTCTCTCTTTTTTTTTTTAAACCAACAGACAGGGCACCTTACTGGGAGGATCCTGCCAAGGGGCTAGACCTGGCGGTGATAAGTTATAGAAGTCACCGTTTGCATGTTTTTGAGGAGCAGGGTAATGCGCCTACACCATCCTCTGCGGCTCCTTGGAGATTTCTCCTGACCCACTGACCACACACTGTTTCTGTTGACATTATCCCGCTGGAAAAAGATCCTCTGCCCGAGTAACTCTTTGCTTGGCCCTCACTGCCAGCTCTCTTTTCACAAGTTTTAAGAGAACTCTGCTGTGTAGAGAAACAGCTGTAAAACGGAGTTCCGCCTTCTCTCTGTAAGCTAATCTGAGATCCCGCCGGCTCAGGCTGGGCCCTTCTGGCGTCCTCCTCCAGCTGAGAGAACCAAGTCCCGAGTGTCATTCAGGACCTAGCATGGGCGGGTCATTCGGGACCTAGCATGCGCAGGTCCCGAGCCCAGTAAGCTCGAGATACAGAGAAGTGGCAGTCATCGTGTTCTTTCTCTGAGTGACGTGGAGACGGCATTAAGTAGCCCCCGAGAGGGTCTGTGGAAGTCCCCAGAAGCAGCTGAGCTGGACCAGAGAAGTTGGGAGGGGGCCCTTCTGCCTTGGAAACAGCTTGCAGGAGAGCATAGGGGGCCAGAGATGAGCAACAGGGCCTGAACAGATTGGGACAGTGGTCAGATGGCAAGTCTGATCTGGACCATAGAGAATCCAGCCCAAGAGCTGTGGGGTACCGTTGGGGCAACCAGCAAAGGCAGAACCCGAGAGGCTGTCTGGGGCTGTGGAGAGCACAGTTCTGTGGATGGCGCCTTGTACTGAGGACAGAGAATGTAGAAACAGGACTGAGTCTCCAGCGTTGCATCTAGTCCCCTGCGCCGCCCCTCCCCTCCTCGCCGCCCGGGGCGAGAGGTGTGGTCCAAATCCACTGTGATGCGAGCCAGGGGGCCGCTGTGGCTTCCGCCCCTGGCCTGCACCCTTTCCTTGCCAGGATTATCACCCCGCATACTCAGAAAGATGCCCTGCTCTGAGCTGTACCAAGAAATTCAAGGCAAGGTAGCCTCTGCCTCCTCTCCGCTCAGCTGCTCTGGCTAGCGGGTAATTAATTTCCTGAGTGCATCAGTCATGATCATTATGCACACATCAGAACAGCTCTGGGATTTAAGACACAGATTATTATTATTTTAAGAGATTTATTTAATCCAAAAACTGAAAGAAAAAAAAAAAACAGTTTTCCCACTTAACAATTAGAGACCCTAACCCTAACCCTTGACAGCTATCCAGAGGCAGAGTATTCAGCGTCGGCCCAGGTACCTCAAAGGAATTGCCCAGGCCTACTGCAAAGGCTCTCACAAGCTTTGTTGCCTACAGGAGGGGGTGGGGGGAGGCTCTACTGCTACACACACTCCCGCTGTACAGTCCAGGTGATGAGTTGAGCTGTGAGCCCCAGGTATCCCCTGGAGAACCAACAGGGGGTGCCTGGTGCAATCCTTTTTCGGTCACAGGCCTGCATCTGTATTGACAGCCCTCCAGCCTGTAAGACACCCGCTTCCTGCTGCTGTCTGTTAACTTCCTGTTAGTGACTGGCAGCAGGGGGTCTTATATCCAGCCAGCAAGATTTAACAGCAGAAGCAAAGGCAGACTAAGACTATGTGAGGATAGTGCCTCCCTGCTGGGTAGGAGAATCTGTAAGCCAGAGCTGCAGCCACAGTATGAGTCCCTACACACACACCGAGTGCCACCCACCTGCTGGTCATGGACCGCAGAACAGGACTTGGGCTTCAGCTCCTCTCGGGGGTAAATGTGCCTAGCACCTCTTGGGAGTGTTCTGTTCTAAACCTAGGAGTCTTGGAATGTCCTTAAAACACAACCTTTGGGTATATGACGCCCGCTGCCCGCCCAGGCCATACCCTGTGGTTCTGCCTCCCCTGGGGCTTGGACCAACAGCTATTAGAACAGAAAGAATCATCAGGCCCTGTCAGTCATTGGTTCTAAGATGTAGTAAAAACAAAAAGCAAAGCAGGTTAACTTATGGGGTGCTGGGCCTACTCTGAGAGGCCACTGATTAAACAGAGCAATGTCTGATAGCTATACCCAATAACCCTAGAGAGCTCTGCCAGGTAAGTTTAAAACAGCAACAGCAAAAGTACTGTAGGTACTATCTCTAGCTAATACTGGGGCCTGAGGGTTGGTAGAGCTATAGCCTGGAAGTCATTCTGATGTGTCATGTGGACACCTGTGTCCATCTGGATGGCCCAGGTCCAGGCTGACTCTGTAATACAACTCCGATTTCTCCCCAAGTCCCTCATCCAACTCCTAGGGATCTAGGGCAAGCAATTCACCTGGTATATCCTAGGCTCCAAGCTCTCTGTGCAGAAGGATGTAGAGAGAGATCTGTGAGGTTACCGCGGACAAACTAAATAGAAACAGGAGGGCATTAGCCATGAGCAGATGGCGTAGAGCCTGCTCAGGGTTGTGTACCAGAGCACAGCTCATGCAGCCTGTGAGCCCCATGCCCTGCAAGGGGCGGCCCCACCACACAGATGAAAAGACTTGGGGTCCACGCACAGATTTTCCTGGGTTGCAAAGTCAGGGGGCTCCAAACCTATAGATCCCAATGAGGACCCTTTCGTCATCCATTACCCTGGGATGGGGTAGGATCAGGAGGTAGCTTCAGTTGTTACCATTTAGAGTCACCACAGCCCCCTCCACACTGTATAGGTAAACAGAAGGTGGCTGGAGGCTCCCCTGCTACGTGAGGCAGGAAGTAGTTCCTGCTGTTTCTGGCAGGTTCAGAATGAGCATGAGCGTGCCCCGTGTTATCAGAGCCTGTGGTATAGTTTTACCCACAGCCTCTTATCTTGTTTAAACAGTCCTTGCTGTTTGAAGTGGCAGGCCTGGCCTGCGCAGTTTCTGTGAACATTGCACTTGTCCCCGGGCACTTAGAGGGACGTGGGTAAGCAGAGGTTGACTGCTGAACTTGGTAGGATTATATACCCCTGCCCCAACTTCTCTGAAGCTGAGTTTGCTTGTTCCTCCTGTCTGCCCTCCCCCCACCTCAAGCAGGGACTAGCTGCCACTTCTGGGCTCCTCCCTATAAGCCCCTCAAAGTCCTAAGAATGAAAGCTGGTTAGAAGAGGTCACACAGAAGGTATATCGAACGGCTCGGGAGGGACCTGAGATTTAAGGGTAGGCAGGCTCTCTGCTCGGGAAGCCTGCGGCAGATCCAGAGACAAAAATAAGGTAATGGATGGCGCCAAGTGGTGGGCAGACAAAACGGGAACGGGGGCCTCGAGCCATGGCCTTGGAGCCGGGATAGTAGGCCAAGTCATACCATCTGCTTCAGTACCCTGAGCACCCACAGAACTGCAAGGTCCAGGTTTGGTGAGTAGGTGAGGTGTAGGAGCAGTTGTGTGGAAGCAGCTGCCCTGGGCGGGTGAGGGGGGAGGGCAGGCGCTCTGAGCACGAGTGAGATCCGGCACAGAGGGTTAGGCAGCAGCCCCACCTCAGCTCCAGTCCACCCATGGCTGCGCTGTTCCAAAGATGCGCTCCAGGGCAGTAGGGCTCACTTAACCATTAGCCTCCCTAACCTGGTCCTCCGGGCTGTCGAAGCGGCAGGCATTTAAGTTTGCAGGAAGAGGAGGAGAGTGCTAACCAGACTGGACTGGAAATAAAGTCTCCAGGCATCTTCCCTGTCTCCAGATTCATCCCAGGACCCTGAGGCCAATATCCATGCAACCAAGCTCGAAGGTGATCCAGCCTGTATGGGACTCTCATTTGGTGCGGGTGGTGGGCTGGGCAAGAATGGAGGTTTGTCAAATAGGAATGCTCTGAGGATCCCCGTCACGAGCCATGTCCCTGGGCCTGCAGCCCTGTGTCACTTTTCCTGACATGAACGGAAGCTGAACCTCCTCCTCAGGAGGCCTGCTCACGTGCGGATACTCTCATCAGGAGCGTGTCACCAGAGGAACCTTCCCTCTTAATACTCTACTGGCTTGTCCCTGGGGCCTGAGTGAGCCTAGGGAGCTCCCTCAAAGGGATCAGGGGAGAACAGGGTCCCCCAACTCCCAAAGTCCCGCTTCTACTACCCACAAGTGGATGTAGGGGCTAAGATGTGCAGCCCCCCCATCCTATCTTTGGTCTTCAGTGCTGTGTGAGACGGAGGGTGGGGGTGTCCTCTCCGGTTGGCATGGAAACAGCAATCTGTCTACTGAGAGTCTGGGTGCTAAACTGAACGGAGGGAGGGAGGGAGGGGCAGCTGGCCCTGTGTGACAGCTGCCGTCACCACCTTCCAGCAGCTCATGCTGAGAGACCCAAGGGGCTACCCCACACTTGGGTGTGGCTGGTGTGCCCACAGGCACCCGGGAGCTTTCCTGCGGGCAGCAGGGCCAGAGGCACATCTGCCCTGTCTCTGTTAGGGTTAGCTGGCACTCCATCCAGGCTCTGCCCACCGGGAGCCACTTCACTGAGAAGACAGGGTGGAATGGGGAAGCCGGCCCCCAGGCAGATGACGCCTCTCCAACTACCGCTAGGAGGCGGTGCTGTGATGCCTGCTTAGATTTCAGCGGACTGCCCCTCAGTGTTTCTCCCCTCTCTCCTCTGGTGTTCTAAGCTCCCCCGAGGACACCAGAGCACGGATAGTAAATGCCCCCATAGCTCTGAAGCAACGGAGAGTAGCCAGCCAGCTACCAGATAGGAAACGCAGCCACAGATCTCCGGACCAGCAAGTGGGTGCGTGCACTGGGCCGAGTCTGGTCCGTCAGCGAAGGGAGGCCCTAGCACCCTGAAAAGTCTCAAGGGCCTGGGGTAGGGCCTGGCTGACAAGCCTGACATCTGAAGGGGGTGCCATGGGACCTGGAGATAGGTCTCAGAGGAGGCAAAGGATGCCTCATTTAGTGCCCCAGTCCAGGACTAGCTTCTCAGAAACACAGTCCGATCTAGGTCACCCGTGGATCCAAGATGAGTACTTCCTTTTACTAAGGCAAGAACTAAGATCTGGAAAGAGGAACGGGACATTCACGGAGCCTCTGCTGTCCGGTACTGCGTGAGATACGGCTCAGAGTCCTTACTTAGCACGCACAGGCACTTTTTCTCAAAGAAGCCAGCGGAGCCGTGCCCAACAGAGGCTTCTCAACAACTAATCTCAGTGGCAGCCCCTCATTCCACGAACAATGAGTCGTTTCTAACTTTGTCATTTTCCAAACCAGAGGCATGGCAGACACTGGCGATGTCTTATTTTCTTTTCCTGGGGGTGTAATAATATACTCTGGCAAAAGCCACTTAAGGGAGAAAGGGACTGTTTTGGCTCGCAGATCCCAAGGGGCACAGTGTGTCGTGGTGGGGCCATGGCAGAGGAGACGTGGCAGGAGCAGGAGGCAGGCTGGTCACATTGTGTCCACACTCAGAAAGCAAAGTATAAAGAGGAAGTAGAGGGAGGCCATCATCCTCAAGGCCCACCCCTTAGTGATCCGCTTCCTCCAGCGAGGCTCCATCCCCCGTGGCTTGACAACCTTCCCAAACAGCGCCACCGGCTGAGGACCGAGCGTTCAAAACACGGAGCCCACGGGAAGCATTCCACATCCAAACCACACGACAGGATGTGTGGCTAGATGCCTCGACCGGGAGGCCTGCAGTCTGGACTGGGGAAGAGAAGGCTGTTGAGAAATGGCCAAGCACCCCGGTAGAGCCGGCTAGAACCGTGTGGAACTGAAAGACATTTCCAGAGATAGTGGTGCAAGGCTAGAGGCTAGGAGGCTCTTAAAAGAGAAGAGAAGCTGAGCATGTGCGCACCCAGAATGGCTAGTATGGGAGCCTGGTCCGGAGAGGTCCAACAGGGGCAAACCCTGAAGCACGTGCATCCGTTTGGGGAGGACCTGAGTCGTGCGAGTCCCCAGACCTGAAGTGAGCTGCTCCTGGCGCTGACTGAGGGCTGGGGGGGGGGGGAAGAAAATGAAATCCCCTAGAAGCAAAAGTTAATGCCCAAGCTGGCCCACAGCGATCGCTGAACCAGTGTGTCCCTTTCTGCCCAGTCCACTGACGATTCTGCAAGATATTACTCCTTTTTTGTTGCTGTCGGGGGAGGCGGGGAGTTGGTTTTTTTGAGACAGGGTTTTTCCGTTGTAGCTTCAGCTGCCCTGGAACTCACTCCATAGACCAGGCTGGCCTTGAACTCACAGAGATCCGCCTGCCCCTGCCTCCCGAGTGCTGGGATTAAAGGAGTGCGCCACCGTCCGCCCGGCAACATGTTACTCTTTGACAAGCACCATGGGTCAAGGCACTACGTCCTGCCGTGACCAGGACGTGGCCCAACTGCTCAGGTCCCATGCTGCCGAGGCTTGCTCTATATTACAACAGGGTTTTCCAAGCCTGACTAAGTGACCCTGTGACATCTTTCCTTCCGCATAAGGAGGCCGTGCTGGTTCCAAGCTCCTCCCTTCCGGGTCCCGTCCCCGGTCTTGCCAGTGCTACCTCCCTTCCACGTAGGATCCCCAAACGTCATCGTATGGAACTGGCATGTGACATCATCACATGGTAACTAAGCTGCCCAGCCCTCCTCCCGCCCCCCGCGTCATAGGCCAGACTGGCCTCTTTGCCATATAGTCCCGGGACGAGGGACATTGCACTTGCCTCCTGGCCGCCTGTCAGTGAGCTCCCCGGCTACGCCACACTTGTATCCTGCTTTGCTTGAGAGGAGAAATAAGTATCTTTCTCTCGCCTGGAAGATCTACCCTTCTCTTTAGAGACGAGCTATATTCACGGGCCCCTCCATATTACGGACCTACTGAGGCCTGGGGGGTGTCACCCATCCACTGTCTCCCTGCTAGAAGAGTCTTCCCGTGGAGCTCAGGACAGTTGAGGGAAGTGGCAGAGATCCTTCCTGTCCATCAGACGAAGAGCACGGGGTCCGGCCCTACCCTGCTTCCCTGCGCAGTGTAAAGAGGAAGTCAGTTCTACACCACCAAGACTCCTGACTGGGACAGGGCGTGGTCGCGGTGTCTGTCAGCGGCTTCTATGACCCTCAAGCCATACCGCCATTTACCAGCCGGCCCCTCACCTTGGCACACCCAAGCCTTTCACCCCAGGAGGAGGCCCCAGAAGCTCAGCTGTCACTCTTGTGAAGAACACCCATAGGAATCCACCGAGAACCTGTGAAGCCCCTCCCATCCAGGCACCGCCCTCACGCCGGGCAGCCTGTTGCTCTGACTGGCTCCCGCCTGCTGTCTAAAGCTGTAGGATTCTGCCTAGTGAACGGAGCTCGTTCATGACCCAGACCAGCCCCACTTGTAGGGTAAAAAAGCTGAATCCGTTGTTCCATGAAAAACACTCTGGGCTTTTTTCTACCACGGGCCGACTTGAACTCCCCTTTACTGTACCAGAAGGAATCTGACCTTACAGGTGAGGAGAACTGAAGCCCAGGGCAGGATGGCTCCCCCACCCCCCCACTATGCAGCTGGTCTGGCCACCTCCACTCACAACCCACTCACGAGTGACTAGGCCCCTCAGCCACAAAGATCCAACTGAAGTGCCCCCTGCTGCCATGAGCCTTGTGTCGTTTATCTCACTGACAGAAGTTCCAGTTGCTAGGGGTCACCTGAGCTTGGGTACAGGGACTAAGATGTCTTTCCCACTTCGGCCCTCAGCCGCTCTGTTTTAGGGGCGCCATTTACGTCTGCTATCTTAGAAGTGGGCAGACGCTCCTGGCGATTAGCAGAAGGGGAGATTTTTTCCCCTTCTTATCCACTGTCATGTCATCCTGCCTACCCATCCCACCATCCTCAAGGTCCCTGGCAGGGAGAGGGCTGTGTGTATTTTGGGGGGTCCATGGTGAGGAACGGCTGTTGTCGGAGCCGGGGTTTCCAGATCATTCATGCCCAGGGTTCATATTGGTACCAGAAAGACCTGAAACCTTGACCGTGCCTAGATTTAACGTGAGGTCAAAGGCTTATGGCCCCTGACAGGGAAAGACGTTAGTCAAGCTTTGCCCCGGGTCTTGTGGGCAAGGAAACAGGATGGGTCCACAAATAGCACTACGTGGCCCCTTACCACAGCCAGCAGCAAACCCTACAGCACAGAAGGGGAGGCTTCACCTGGCCACAGAACGTGGCAGAGGTCCTGCTTAATGATCCTACTGAGTAACGAGTGCGTGTTCGGCGTGAGCAGGTGTCGACTACACATGGCTTCCCCAAACCAGTATGACACTGGGCTACGTGAGCTAGGGGTCCCCGCTACAGAAGTGTCGGCACAAGCGAGGGAAAGGGTTAAACTGGACCGGTATCTGAAGGACTGTGTACGTGCTGGTGCAGATGGAAGCCAAAGGAAGCTGGGGTGTGCTGGGTCCCAAAGAAGGGTTCTTGGGAACCCGAATGGGAAGAGCGTCCCCATGAAGGAAAGGCCTATACTGTCAATGCCCTCGGGGTAGGAGTGGTTGGTTGGTGGCTTCCAAGGCAGAGATTCCCAAGTGGGTGCAGGCCTTGGAAGAGAGACCACAGGGTATGCCTGAGCAGCAAGCACTAGCTACCTCTTTCCTTACTCCACTCTTTGGACCTGCAGAAGGTCCAAAGACCTTAGGCCAGGGGGTCAGGACTAACTTTGATGCTCTTTTAACTGAGGCCTTTTTCAGTGGATGGTTCTGGGGTTTGAAGTCTTTTATTTTTCTTTACACAGAGCCTTGCTGTGTAGCCCAGGATAGCCTCAAACTGGCAATCCTGCCTCCCAAGTACTAGGGGCATCTTTTCCGTTCTAAGAGGAAACTAAACTCCAGGTGCTTGACATAAAACACGGTCGTTCATCCTGAGAACTTTATGGCTTGGGCAGCAAAGCTGTTTATTTATTCTTTCATGCGGAAGGAAGGCTGTGGTCACAGCAAGGCTAACACTGGGAGCTTTTGTGGCGGGGTGTCTGGCCAGGCACATCTGGACCTGTGCCAAGGGGGAGACCCAAGGCCTACGACGTTGGCGAAGGAAGGACTTGGGTCCCACGTGAAAACCAGGCTGTGCACGTACATATTTGATCGGTTCTTAAAAATCTCATCTTGGGGAGCTGCTGCCCATGGCCTCTTATGACTGATGAGGGGCGTGAGGCACGGGCAAGTCACATCTTGCCCAGAGTGAGAGGCAAGGGACAGAGCTAGCGGTGTGCTGAGGGGTGGGGGAAGGGGGCACGCCCGTGGGACAATGGCATCCAGGTGAGTTAAGGCGACATTTCAACTTGGAGATAGGGACGGGGTGGGAGAATCCCCGTCACAAAGGTCCAGATGTTACCCTCTGAAGCCCAGTCAGGATTCGGGGAGGCTGCCGAAGGATGATATTAAAAATGAGCCCCAGGCCTCGCAATGAATAACCAGAGACATCTGCCACTCTGTGTCACCAGGTGCGCAGAAAGGGAGCCAAATGGCTAACCCTACGCAAGCTCGCCCTGGCTGCCGGCCTCCTCAAGGAACCACTCCAGGAGCCAATCCTGGTTTGGCTACCATAGGTGCGGGCCCCCGGAAGCTGTACTGAGGATAAAGACCCCCAGATTCTTGGTCCAACATACTTGAAGATCCTTAGGAATATCCCATAAGCTCCTCTCCACCCCTGTTTTAAGAAACCCAAGCACAGGCAAATACCACCTGGGTAAAAAGAGGTTCTGTTGGCATTGGGTACATTTGGAGCGATCTAAGTATTTCAAAAATGTCCAGGAAACAGCTGCAGCCCACCCTGGGGACTGTCGCCTAGCCTCGACGCGGCTGGTGCGGCTTGTTACAAATCACCGGCTTTCCACCACCAAGCAGCAAAATTCCCACACTGCACGGGCTTCTGTCAGAATCATATGCTCTGTGTTATTTATAAAAATGAATGTTCAGATGAACCCCAGTCTCCTAGAACTCATTTCTGTAGTGAAAGGGCCCTTCAGAGAGCTGAGTGGTTAGGCCCTGGCTGGCCTCACAGCAGCTACTGACCACAGCATTTCCACCATGGCTGACCATCGGTGGCTGGTAAAGGTAAGGGAGATGTCCTGCCAAGAAGAGAATGTTACAGTTCTTTACCGAGCTCTGGCAAGTCAATAAGGCCTTAGGGCTTGGTCCGTGTGTGTAAACAAAAAAGCCTCTCCCCAGCCCCACCCCTACCCCAGCAAGTGGGCCATGGCTTGCTTGCTTACAGTTCCTCAGGTTCCAGGATCAAAAGAGAAAGCGTTGCGTTGGACCAGCTAGTGGAGCAGTTGCTAGTAAACGTGTTCACCGTGACACTTCCAGGAACGGCTCTGGCCGGTGAAACCGAGCAGACATAAATACCAAACAGGTCGGATGGATACCCCACAGACTGACTAGGAACACCCCTAGATGTCATTCAGGGAGGTAGGCAGTAGCCTCCCGGAAGAAGGGGCCTGAGGCAGTGCCCTGCAGGAGAAGCAGCAGAACATGAATGGATTCAGGGTGCTGAGGGGGTAAAGCTCAGAGGCTAGGCAAAAGGCCGACAACATCAGCCCCCGAGTTCTCACCCTTGCATTGGATGGCTTCTGGAGTTATAGCATGAAATAGTACAGCCCCTCCAGTGGCGGTGATTCGAGGTAGCGGGGTGCCATTGGGAAACTGGGTCCAAGGGCATTGGATTCCTTGGTGGGCACAGGAGGCCGGGATGGGCACTGAGCCAGAGGGCAAGTCAGAGCTCCCGCCATCCAGCTGCGCTGTGCCCGATAACCAAGCGTCTTGATTGGCACCCGGGGCAGGTGCGCATATCCACTTTGCAGAGCTTCGGTGCTCACGCAGTGACAACACACCCAGCATCGGGAATCCCCCTGCAGGACAGGAGGAAGCGGCTGGCTCAGAGACCACCTTCACTCTGAAGCCCCGTGTCTCTGCAAGCCCACAGGCCAAATGCGCCCAGCCGGTGCCTAGGCGGGCTTTTCTGGGATCCTGCTGGGCAGGTCCCAGGAGATGGGACCGAGGGGACTAGTGTTACTCGAAGCACATAATCACCCAAGAAACTGCTAAATGATGGGCAGCATGGTTCTGCAGTCTTAAAAGAAAAAGAAAAAAAAAATAGAGGGGACACCTACATCAGAGCAAGAGGATCCTGGGGTGTGAAGATGAGCCCAAGGTAAAGGAAGATCCTGAGCTTCCCAGACACCTAGTCGTACCCCTCCTGCCATCCGCCGCCCTCAGAGCTAGGTTGCCTGGGTTTCATGGTCTCTTGAATCCCAGGCGCAAGGCTTAGTCGTGCAGGGTCCCCACAGTCTGTGACAGGCCACCAGCAGGGACACGGTTCCGACAGACAGCTTGTCTGGAAAGGAGTCCATGGCTCCCACAGACAGCTTAAAACACGGGAAGGGAAGCAGGGACGGTATGATGGATGAAACGGCCCCTGTGGTCTTTAGGTCCTACCCTCTACCGGCCCTAAAGGTCTCTGCGACTGAGTTCCTCTCACAAACGTCGTCCTAAGAGGACTGACCCCTGGCCAGCAACTGTGCGCTATTACAGCGCCTTTAGACCTCCTGCCTGGTCCTCCTCTAAGCCACACCCGACTTTCTGAAAACTAGTGGGCTGACCTGGGTCGGAGAACCACCGCTGCCGTCATCACGAGGGACTCACCGGGGCTAAAAGAACCAGATTTGGACTGTAAGCGCGCCCCTACTCTGTGCTTCCTGTCCCCCTTACAGGCCAGGGGGAAGCCCCCCAGCCCCCCCCCAGGATGGATCCAGCGCCCCGACTGAGGCTCACACCTCCGAGCCCTCTGTGTGGTGCGAGGGTGTGACCTGTGCGCCCGGGACATGCTCGAGCAAGCCTGCTCAGTGAGTTGAAGAATATGTGCTAATAGCCATATCTGATACAGAATTTGGAGTCGGAAGCAAAGGTCCCAATTACGACATCATCTCTATAAGAAGTGACAGCTCCGTTCCCACAGACATCTTTACACTGCCGTTTCCAGGAATCCATTAGAGCTCATTATTCTCCCGGTAGAATCTAACAGTCCCAGACCACCACCACACCCACCACCACCGATCTCGCGTGCAGAGCATCACATCCGGGTCTGGGTTCGACTGCAAGGGAAGGCACTGGTTCCCTCCTGCGCCTCTGGACTTGCGGAGGGGAGGGCGGAGGCTGCTTCCTGTCTCTCAGCAGAGAGATCAATTCGGACCAGGCCCGAACTTGGGAGTTACTCCCTTTCCGGAGTTTCTGCTATTCTGTATCGGTTGCATCAACTCTAAAGACTGGATTTGCACAATAGTCTTTCTGGGTATGTCTTGGGATAATGACAGGCACCTTGCCCGCCCTCCCCCTCCCCCACACCTGCTCCCTTCAGCAGAGGCACCCCCAAAGCCTGAGCCTCAGTGAACACCGGGTCTGGAAAGCTGGTCTCCGTGTGATATATATCCTTTGGACTCTGCCCCACCCCGGCCACTCCCTCGCACGGGAGCTGCAAGCCCACAGCTCCTGGTGAGGGACGCGGAGCACATTTCCCAGCTCTCGGTGCCTCAGTTTCTCCGTCTGTGAGACGGAATCAGGAAGGTGTGAGGGTTGCACAGGCAGAACCTTCTGCCTGAAACCATCCTCATCGTCCTTGCAGTAGTTGGTGACGCTGTTGACGCCTTGTCAACACCGGCCTCCCTCACTGGCCAGTGTCAAAGTTGACAACTGTATAAAACCAGTCTCAGACTTATCCAGGAACTTGGCTTACTCACTTTTTTCTTGGGTGGGGGGGGGGGGAGGCGTTTCGAGACAGGGTTTCTCTGTTGTAACTCTGGCTGTCCTGGAACTCACTCTGGAGACCAGGCTGGCCTCGAACTCGCAGGGATCCGCCAGCCTCTGCCTCCGGAGTGCCAGGATCAAAGGCGTGCAAAGTCACCACCCGGCTTTGGCTTATCCACTTTATCTTAAAGTGATAGGCAGCCGTGACCAGCAGTATGGAGAGTTACTCATTTTAGAAAAAGTGTCCATGTCATGGGGAGGCAGACAGGGTCCTTAACGCCCAAAGTCACTGTGCACGTTACGTATCCTCAACAAAGACGAGAGGCAGAGAACAGAGGGGGCCAGAGGCCATGCTCTGGACTTGGTCACAGCTCTGTCCTAGGCTGTCACCCTCACTCTGTATGTGCAAGCCCGCCCTGCTCAGACAGCATGGCCAGACACCCGCCGCATGTGAGCCCCTAAAGCCAGGGCGAGGGGCAAGGTGCAGCCGTCGCGGCTGTTGCAGCTTACACAAGCACAGGCTGCCCCTCCACAGGCGCCTGCTTACATGGCAGGATGAAGGTTTCAGGGGACTGTGAAACATGGATGCACACTGAAGAGATAAGTTCCCGAGGGAGAATCGAACTTCTTCCGTGGAAGGGCTTCTGAGTGTGGGTGCGGAGATGAACGGAGCTCAGTTTGAAAGACTTCAGGTCCTCAGAGTAATAAGCATGGAGGGTCCTGCATCCCCAGGAGACCAGGAGACGAGGAGATGAAGCAAGGAGACAAGGCTGGGCACTGCCTCGGGCCTCATACCATGTATTGAGGCCGTTGAGCATCACTACCCACAGTGGGGGTCCTAAAGGGGTAGGAACCCCCTAGATACTCGTGGTAAAGTAGACTTGTCAATTGTTCCTGAGGGAGATGTGTAAAGACATATCTGACCTAAAAAGGTGGCGGAGGGGGGAGCGGGGGTAGGGGGTGGGGGGGTGGAGACTCCTGTCAGAAGCAGGATACTATCTCAGGGGGCACGCACTAGGTGGGCAGTCTCAGAAGGAGCGTCTCCTGGCAGGGCCCCCCCCCCCCCGAGTCTGTTCACTTCTCTCTGCTCACCCACGAGACTAACACCAGCACTTTCCCTCCTCACGACCGCAGAGCCGAATGGCGGAGAGCCTACGCCTCTTCGACTCCATCTGCAACAACAACTGGTTCATCAACACCTCGCTCATCCTCTTCCTGAACAAGAAGGACCTGCTGGCCGAGAAGATCCGGCGCATCCCGCTCAGCGTCTGCTTCCCGGAGTACAAGGGTCAGAACACCTACGAGGAGGCCGCGGTCTACATCCAGCGTCAGTTCGAGGACCTAAACCGTAACAAGGAAACCAAGGAGATCTACTCCCACTTCACCTGCGCCACCGACACCAGTAACATCCAGTTCGTTTTCGACGCGGTGACAGACGTCATCATACAGAACAACCTCAAGTACATTGGGCTTTGCTGAGGAGCCGGGAGCGGCCTGCCTGCTTGCGGTGAAGCCCAAGGGGTGTCGTGCCCCGACCCGTGCTAAGGGAAGGCCCAACGCCCCTCCCCCCGGGAGGGGGGCAGAAAAGCAGGGGGCTTGAAGAATGTGTCCCCCAACCCCCCCCCCCCAGGCCTCTGCCTTCTCGGCCCCACGTTTCTACAAACATAAATATATTTGGACAGATCGCTAAGTAGGTAGACACGCAGACACGCACACACGCACATCTGGGGGCGGCTGAGTTCTCCGAGGTGTCAGGGTTTCCTGAAGTCTCAAGAAGCTGCTGTCACAAGTTCATCCCGAGGCTATCCTGTCCCCTTCACTCTGCCTTCTTGAGTTGCTCCCCCTCCCCCACACTCTGCATGGGGGTCCACATTGGACTGCTGGGGCGGACCGCTGGGGAGAGAGGCTGCAGGGCTTGAGGCCTGGGGCCGGCCAGCTGTTGCCCCATTGCCTGGAAGAAGGCCAGCTCGCCAACCGAGCTCCGGACTGGGGAGTACCGCTGACCAGGAGGGAGGCCCAGAGCAGGGGCCGTGTACCTTCCCCTGCTGGCCACACCCAACTCGGCCACTCTGCGCCACACTGGCCCTGTACTAGGACCTGGGGAAACAAGGGACTGTACTAACCAGACCTCCAGCCACTGGTGACTCTTTTTAAAACAGCTAAAAAGTATGCAGCAAAAAAAAATTAACACAGGAAGATGAGTGGCATCGTTTATTTCAAACTAGGCCAGCTGGGCTTCTAGCTTTTCTTCTACTGGTCTGATGTTTTATAAATGGAAACCTGGTTTTTCTTCTCTGGCATTTTTTTTTTTTAATTTTTATTTTTGGCCAAATTTTATGTTTCGCAGGGGGGGCAAAAAAAAAAACTACAATTTCTGATGCGACTAAATATCCTTTTTTAAAAACGCGGATTTTCAAAACACGTTTCGTTTCAGGTGTCCCTTTTTGTGTCTGCCTTGCTGAGTTATAGAAGTTGTCACCTGGACGGTTCTGCTCCTCGGCTCCAAATAATTCTGGGGCAAATGGCACCCCCACGTCAGCCTCATGGGACATATGTACATAAGCCTCTGCAAACGTCCTCTTGTTATTGGTGCGGGTTTCTGCTTTGTTTTTATTTAAGGAAAAAAAAATAAATAAATAAATGTGATGTATTTAAAGAAGGTTCTTTACCTAGGAGCGAGCGAACAATAGCCAAATGTCTCGGTATTTAAAGTGTACATTATCTGTGGCTTTGCCAAACGGAGGAAGGGGAGGCAAGGGGTGGCACTCCCCGGGTCCCCACAAACTCCAAGCCTCAGATGGGCATGGGGCTGTTCAGACTCCTGTGAAGGCACAGCCAGAGTTGTAGCCTGAAGGAGGCCCTGCTGGGACCATGGGGGCCTTCTGGCCCCAGGGCCCACAGGCACTGGTCTTTCGAAAGAGCCTTGTCTGTGTATAAATACAAGCCCCTGCTGCCAAGGGGATGGTACCACTAGAACCCTTGCCAAATCCCTCTCAACCCTTTGTTTGGTACCCACGTGTCCCGGGTCAATGTACAGAATCGCAGCCAAGGAGTTGAGATGTACACAGGGAGAAGGAGAGCTGGTGACCGTATTTAAAAAAAAAAAAAGTCAAAGATTGTCTGCTTTAAGAAAATAAAACGCCCTGAATGGAGCCAAACCTTGTTCCCGTGTGCTGTGTGTGCGGCTCGTGTGAGGCTCAACCCGGTGCCATCCAAAGGGTGGCTAGAGACATCTTCCACCCCCTCCCCACGTCTACACACGTGCACAGATGAAATCATTTTGGAATGAGTGTCAAGCAAGAATAAACTTAAGAGAGGAGGGAAGCTACCAAAGAGAACAGACCTACCAGGCCCTCATGGCCTCCGATGATATACAAGGGTCCAAATGATGACGGTGCTGACCCCTTCCGCTGTACCCAGGACCCCAACCCAGCACTGGCCCGGCTTCCACCATTACTGGGGACTCCTTAGCCCACCAATAACCTCTCCAGGGGTGTGAGTCGGCTCTCCGGAAGGAAGGACGTATAGGACATATCCCATACTGCCCACTGTTGCTTTTTGTGTTCGGAGGTACTCAGGGGTAGGACGGTGCTGATAGAAGCCAAGGAGATCTGCCCGACAAGAGCCGGCTTCGAGTGCCACAGAGTCCTTGTGGTTGTGATTAACAGGCCGCAGCTCTGCGGGAGGCCAGAGCTTAGGACCTCACAGTTGGGGAAGCGCCCTAAGATCAGGGTCAGAAATCAAGCAATACACGTTGTGAGGGTGCCCGCATCCCCACCCTGCATCTGGGTGGGGCAGGAACCCAGGAGGAGCACAGAGTGACCCTGAAACGCTGCCCCCCACCTCCCCACCCAGCAAAACTTGGGACAGAACCCTGAGCGTAGGACAGTAGACGTCCACGCAGACGTGCTCGAATACGGACACACAGAACTGGGTCTGTGGTCCACCTTCTGCCCTCCTACCCATGTGGGAACCTCCTTCACGTGTTCCCATGTCATCAACGGCAGGGACCCAAGGCGGGGGTGGGGGGCACAGGGGTGGGAGATTGGAGGGGGCTTTTGCTTAAGGACATGAGATGTTCGGCTCTATGTCGCTGAGACGTATTTTGTGCTTTTAATACTGACTGTGAAAAAAGGAAAAGTAATGACACTGAGGATTCTTCAACCTAAAAATACACAGCTGAAGGGAAAGTGGAGAGATTCTGCCTCCCTGTGTGCGTGCAGGGATCAGAGGGGAAATGGCTTTCCTCTAGGGCCCCGTGGGTGCCGTCTCGTGACCCCTGCCAACCTGTGTCAGTTGCTTGTCCTGCCGCTGTGGTTGAAATATCCTACATCCCAATAAAATACCTTGTCTCAAAAGAAAAAAAAAAGATGGACAGCTCCTGAGGGCTGACACCCAAGGATATCTATGGTCTACACACATATACATATACCTTTGTGCACTTGCACACACACACACGCACACGCACACACACGCAGAGACCCTAACGGTACGACTTCCCACCACCAAGCAGTCTGGCAAATGACTTGGCCAGTCTAAAGTCCCAAAGGGTTGTGTGTGGTCTGTCTAGGCTCTAGATAATACCGGTTACCTAGGACACATGGGCAGAGAATGGACCCAGCTGGCACAGGGACAAGTGTCATGGAGGGACACTCTGCCCCCAGAGGATGAACAGCCTCTGGAGGCTGGATGTCACTCTGGGGAACTCACCTGGACCAACAGAAGCCTAACAAGGAGGACTGGTGTCGTTTCCGCACTAGGTACAGTAAGCACCGCCTACAGTGTGCCCCTGGAGGAGCACATTCCGTTGGAAATGGGCTATTTTGAACCCTTGGGGATACTATGAAAAAAACCTCGTGAGAAGAGCTGAGAGATCTCTTCCTGCATCTGCGTGGGGCAGGAACCCAAGAGGAGCATAGAGTGACCCTGAAATGCTGCACACACACACCCCTTGAGAGAGATGCTGAGAGTGAGTTCTGGGACCTTGGTCAGTCAAGGTTTGGGACCTTGATGGAGCTAAACAAGAGAATACTCTATCCTGCTGGAGGTGTCGGTGGGTAGACAAGAGAGATGGAAGGGACCCAGGGACCATGACAGCAGCCCAGAAGCCAAATAGGTCCTTGTTGTCAGCTAAGGCCAGGGACAGGAGCAACTTGGACTGTGAGTCTAAAGACATGGATATGGTGTCAGATGCGAGAGGAGGGAGGGCTTCCTGGGGTGCTTCCTAGGCCACCAGGTATCAGTGGCAGATGCTGAGGAAGAACGAGGGTCGCCCACCCGGGGCTGAGGTGTCCCACTGAAGGGAAAGCTTCTCCCAGCAGCCCTTCACTTCAGGGAATAGCCAGTCCCTACAGGTTCAGCTCCCCATGGAAACAGCTGCCCAGATCTCACTCAAGCCCAGACAGCGTGACTCCAGGGAAGCTCTCTGCAAGCATCTCCATCTGGCCAGGTTCCAAACTGCATACAAACGTTTTCCTGTGGTGCTCCCTGCCTCCTGAGACCTAGGCATGCTCTGAATCCAGGCAATGGTGCCCACTTCATCCTAAGACCTAGGTATGCTCTGAAGCCAGGCAGTGGTGCCCCCTGCTCCCCTGCCATCTAGGCATGCTCTGAAGCCAGGCAATGGTACCCACCGCCCCATCGCTGGCTGTTTGTGGGTGCTTCTGGTTAGAAAGGGTACCTGCATCCACTAGGGCCTGGCCCAAGCCTGGGCTGCACATCAGGGCCAGAGACAGTAAATTATACTACCATCCTACATCTACATCTGGCCCAGCATCTGAGAGCCTGGCACATGGGAGGGAGTTGGACCAGGCCAAACTCACCCAGCCAATGCCTGAAACAAAAGAGAATCCTGGGTGGGCACTCAAGACCACCAGTTTCTGGGGAACCTGGCCTGGAAGCCCCTTTGTGGCATTTTTCTCTTCTGTTTGGGTTTCTCCTCTCATAACAGAACAACCCCTTAGGACAGGAGAAGCCAGTCAGTCTGGAAGGAATGGGCCTGGGCCCTAGTCCTGGAGCACCCCCTGCTGGTTATTCTGGGAGCAAGTCAGACCTTGGTAGGTGTGAGGTAAAACACCTTCAGCAGGTGCATCCACCCGCTAAACAATATTAACCGTACACGAGGTCCTCTAGAGGCCAGGCACCAGTGTGCCACAGGAGCAGTAGACACCAAGGGTGTCGTGGTTATGAAAAGAAACACCTTCCAGTGTTGGCTACGGACAGGAAACCCCGTAACATATGCCGCAAGCTAGCTGAGCGCCCAGCCAAACTACACAGGAAATGGAACCCAGGCTCCTACCAACTAGCTACTGCCCAAGGTCACATACTGATAAGATGGACTCGGGAGTAGAAGTCCATGCCCCACCCTGAAGCCCCGCTTAGACACCATGTGAGGCACAGCAACACCAGTTGAGTTGAACCCAAAGGGCACCGCACCAGAGTGACCCCAGGATGGGCCTGCCCAGGCATCCACCACACCTCCTCCCTCCCCCTGCCCATTTGCCCAGTCATCGCCCCTTGCTGCCGATCCCTCCACCGGGATTCCCTGACATCCCTCCCAGGGACCTCATCCACAATGAGCGGCGCCCATCGAGGCCCGTGGCAAAGAGCTGGTACCCAGGTCTCCAGAACGGCTCCTGTTGGTTGGGGTTGCCAGCACAGCAGACTCCCTACTCTTCGGGTTGCGTGGGCTCTGCAGGGAGAAGGGGGAGCATCTGGGAGAACCCAGGATTACCCGGAGCTTTCAGGACCCTGGCAGTATTGACCGGCGAGGTCTAGAGAGGAAGAAGACAGGTCAAGCTCCATTCCAGGTACGACCTCCAGGTACGGGCTGAAAGTGAAAAATAAAAATCTGTTTCCTAGAAAACGTGGCGGAATGTCTGCAAGAGCTCGGGACAAATGGGACCGTCTTTTGTAGCAGTCCCCTGCCTCAGGGGAACAACACAAAGACAGGGCTGGTGGGACTGACCTCCACACGAGGAACTTGGAGGCCAACAAACGACCAAATAATGAGAAGCTACCTATCTGTTACGTTTCCTGTCGCTGTGATAAAATACTCTTGACGAAAGCAATTTTAGGAAGGAAGGGTTTATTTGGCTCACAGACCCAGGGCTAGTCCGCTACGAGAAAGTCACCGCCAACAGGAGTTTGAAGCAATACTTTGACCAATACTTTTTTTTTTTTTCTTCTCTTTTTCTTCAGGATCCCAGCCCCAGGGCCTGTTGCCACAGTGGGTGGAGTCTTCCCACCCCAATTAACATAACCCAGATAGCCCAAGTTGGCAGTTGAGATTAACCATCATGCTACCCAGCCAGTCCAGGGAAACGATATTGTCAATACAGGTAATCAGTGCACTTGGGGTGATCTGGGGTAACAAGGAGTAGAAGGAGAACTAATTGGCACAGTGGATCCCAGCGCCCCAGAGGCACCGAGCAGAGGGGAGCCTGAGGCAATGCCAAGCAGAGAGATGTTCGTTCACGCCTGTCACACCCATGGGCAACACGGCGACCTACCACAGCCCACCGTTGTGCTGACAGACGAGGGAGCTGCTGGGTGTGGAGGGGGTGGTGCGCGAAGCTGGGAAGCAGTTCTGATATCCTGCAAAGCTGGAGGCAGACATCTGAGGGTATCACCTTCCCTAGAGGACCCTAGGGCAGCCCTCTTGTGTATCAGGAAGGTCCGTACGGAGGTGCTCATTGCTCATCCCTTCTGCACCCCAGGAGTGGAGACAGCCAACATGGAGACATGTTATAGTACATTCAAATGACAAGAGAGTACAGTGAGCATACAAGACCCTTCGGTACAACTCGGGTACATTTCAAGATTATCATATCAGGGCCAGTGAGATGGCTCCGAGGCTAAAAACACTTGCCACAGAAACTCTGTGACCTGAGTTCTCTCCCAAGAACTCATGGTGTCATGCTTTGCTCGTAGATCAGTACCTAACCCAGCTCTCACCAGAGAACACCCCCTAACCCCCGCCAGCTGAAAGGAATATCTGGAGAGGCCCAGGGCCAAACGTCCCGCAGAGATTGGGGAACCTCACAGAAGAGGGAGAGAGAGCTGGAGGGAGATGGGAGAAGATGGGGGAGTAGAGGGGGTGGAGGGGAGCCGGGATATATTCTGTAAGTTGAATGAGAGAAGAAAAATTAAAATAAAAAAAATTTTTAAAGGAAAAAAAATAATATCACACATGCACATATGCGGGCCCACATGTGCGCGCGCGCGCGCGCACGCGGGCACACACACACACACACACACACACACACACACACACACTCATACAGATGCAGTAGCAGGCGTCTGTAATCCCAGCATTCCTAAGGCAAAAATGGAAAGTGGAGCCAGAATTGCAAAGATGTCTGCTAACCTGGAGTATGCAGGACAGCAGCAGGAACAAACCAGACCTTACCTCAACAAGATGGAAGACAAGAACCAACTCCCAAAAGTTCAAAAGTTGCCCTCTGCCCTCTACACACACACACACACACACACACACACACACTATCATCATCAACTCTGGTGCTTTGTGAGAAGAGATATACATCACATATACAATAATAAGTTTTAAAACTATAATATTACTTCTTGGAGTATGTTTAAGTTGCAAAGAGGATGCGTACGGCAAGATCTGCTTAACGCAGACTTAAAGTAGACAACATTGTACATATAAATTTTTATATATTTACCGTGTCTGTGATAAAAAAAAAAAATCTATGTACCTGTTGTAGGTCTATAGTCACCAAGTTGTCGGTGGTTCAGGGGAGAGCAAGAGGAAGGGTACTGTGTAGGAAGAGTTACGAGGGTACATGGACTGTATCTATGTCTTACGTGGATACAGTCAGATTTCCCTAGGCAGCAAAACAGATACTCTAGTGTGCCCAATGCAAATCCCAACCTCCAAAAATCGCTTACGATTCCAAAGATGAAACACTACACAAAAGCACCTAAAGCCAAAATAGTACAGACTGGATATTCCCGTTTTCATAAAGCTTTTAAGAGTCGTAAACTAAGCCAGGGATGCAAGATCCATGGTGGGGTGTTGGTCGTGCCTGGGTTCGATACCAGCACCGCAAAAGGAAAAATACCAAACAATCCAGTATGTTGACCTTATAAACCAAAGGAGTCACTCCAGGGGTGGAGGAGCCCAGAGCTGGCCTGTCAGAAGGCTTGGAGAGTCGGAAACATGCTACAGGGCTTTGTATTTGTCTTTGTTTATTACAGATTAACCAAACAATCGCTTATTCGTGCTTTTAGGAGCAGATGGTGGGATGGGACTCAGAGTATTTACCCTTCTTCTGAGCCACACTCCCGACTTTGTAAAAATACATGTGACCCCTTTTAATAGAAAGGTGACTTTGTTGTGGCTGCTATGGTTTTGAGACAAAGTCTCACTCTGCTATACTGGCTGATCCTCCTCAGCCCTCAACCTCTGGGGAGGAGCCAGGGGTTCAGGCTGCACACCACCATGCCCTGCTCCAAGGTCACTTTCAAAGTACGGGGTATGGGGGTGACTAAGGACTGTGACCTACAGCCTGGCACAAACTGACCAGGAGGGGAAGACCATGGGCAATCAGAAGTGTACCAGATCCCCACGTGCCACGCAACCCTACCGTCAGGCCACTGGGCCAGATGGTTGAAAGCCTGGTGTAGGTTCTCCCTGCAGATTGGTTGATGATCGCTCAGGAGGTTCGACAGGGCTGGGATGATGTCATGCTTTAAGAAGCCGACTCTAAAGAAGTAAAGGTGGGTACAGACATAAGACCATTTCATCTTCCTTTAAAAAAAAAAAAAAAAAAAAGATCTGTTTATTTCATGTGTATGGGTGTTTTGCCTCCCTATGTGTGCACCTGGTGCCCAAAGAAGAAGGATCCCCCTGAAACCGGAGCCACCGTGCGGGCACTGAGAACCAAACTCAGGTCCTCTGCAAGAGCAGCAAGCATTCTTAACCACCGAGCCACGTCTCCAGACCCAATTTTATTCATCTTCACAGCTAACTTTTCTGTTCTGTTGCGCAAAATATTCTAGACCCTTCTAGTCTGTCATGTAACCATACAGCATCTGCATTACCCGTTCATCGGCTTACGGGTATCTAAGTGGTTTCTGTTTCCTGGCTATTGTAAATGAGGCAGCCAGGAATGTGGATGATAGGGTATCTCCACAGGAGGACACAGAGTCCTTCGGGCACGAGCCCAAGAGTGGTAGAGCTGGATCATGTGGTAGATCTATTTCTAGCTTTCTGAGGAACCGCCACACCGATTTCCATAGAGGCTGCTCAAGTTTGCACACCCACCGGCAGTGGATACGTGTTCCTTTCCCCTTACACCCATGCTAACATTTGTCATCAGTTTTCTTTCTTCGTTTTGTTTTAAGCTTAGCCGTTCTGCTGGGAGTAAGTTGAAATCTCAAAGTAATTTTAATATGCGTTTCCCTGATAGCTGAAGACGTTAAACACGTCTTAACGTCTTTCTCAGCTCTTTTGTATTTCCTCTTCTGAGAACTCTCTGACTAGTTCCCTGCCTCATTTTTAACTGGGTCGTTTTCTTGAAGTGCAGTTTTTTGTTTTGTTTTGTTTTTTTTTGAGTTCTCTGCATAGTCTAGGTATGACTTGTGTAGCTGGGAAATAATTTTTCCCAACCTGTAGACTGCTTCTTCGCTTGAATGATGGTCTTCTTTATCGTGTAGAAGCTTCTTAGTTTCATGAGAACCCATTTATTAATTATTGGCCTGAGTGCCTGTGCATCCTGTTCAGAAAGTCCTTTCCTGTGACAACGCGTTCAAGAATATTCCTGCTTTTTCTCCTATCAGACTCAGGGTATCAGGTTTTTTGTTTGTTCATTTGTTTGTTTGTTTGTTTGTTTAGACAGGATTTCTCTGTTTCTCTGGCTGTTCTGGAACTCACTCTGTAGAGCTGTAGATCAGGCTGGCCTTGAACTCACAGCGATCTGCCTGCTTCTGCCTTCCCAACTGCTGGGATTAAAGGAGAGTGTACCACTGCTGCCCGGCCAGTGTGCCTATTTTTATGCCAGGGCAAAGTTGTTTTTATTACTATAGCTCTATAGTATTATCTCTGGGGATGTTCAAATAAGATCAGGTCGGTGACCCTGCTGGAATCTATGCTATCTCAGGCAAAGGCCAGAGAGACCTGCCACATTCTAGAAACCCCAGAGCTCATAACTGCAAAGAACAGTCATTTGTGGAGTGGTAGGAACTGCTGCTCTCCCACTTTTTAAGCAGTGTCCCTGGATTCTCGTAGCCTGGATCCTTTTCACCCTTCTGAGCTTCAGTCCCACTGAGTGTGAATTGGCATAAAGTGGCAGAAACCTGTAGCCCACCTTGCCTGCATCGCGGAGCTGAGCTTACTGCCTCTCTACAGCTCTGGCTCCTGGGGAGAGATTTCACAGGCCCAGCACCAGGCTGAAGCAGGTACAAGGAGGTCACTAAGGGATCTGAACTTTCTATCTTCAACGTGGGAAGCCTGGGGCCGGGAGCCTAGAACAGAACTAGAGTACAGCTTGGAAGTATGGCACCTGCATTGCATACATGAGGCCCTGGGTTTAATCCTCAATGCCAAGAAAAGAGGTTTGGAAGAGAATCCTGTTAGGTTGCCATAGAGACAACCAAAACTGCCCTACAGAGAGAACTGTCACCAACAGATAGCTGCCTCACCAAAGACAAGTCTACAGATAAAAGTCCAGAGCACCCAGGGTTGTTCAAGGATGTCTATACCCAGGGGGAATAGTCCAATTTCTAATTGTGACGTCAGTTCTTCGCTAGTGCCCACCTGCCTACATTATGGGTGGCCATGATGTACAGCACCTCAGTGGTCTTCATCCGTACCAGGTTATCATCATCGTTCAGCAGGGTCTTCAGGCTCTCCAGACAGCCTGTGGAGACAGGAAACCAGTCCTAGAGATCAGCTAGAAGTCAACGTATACCCAGTGTTTAGCAACAGGAAAGTACCAAAGGCCTGCACTTTGAGTTCGGGGGAGTCAAGTCAGCGGCACAGCATTTGTTAGTAGAAGGGGTTCACACCCAGAGACCGTCTCACCTTCCTCATAATTCTTCCTTTTTTGTTCCCTATTAGTTCCTCCACTTGGGAAAATTGCCCTTGCTGGGCGGTGGTGGTACACGCCTTTAATCCTAGCACTTTGGGAGGCAGAAGCAGGCAGATCTCTGTGAGTTCGAGGCCAGCCTGGTCTACAGAGTGAGTTCTAGGACAGCCAGGGTTACGACAGAGAAACCCTGTCTCGAAAGAAAGAGAGAGCGAGAGCGAGAGAGAGAGAGAGAGAGAGAGAGAGAGAAAGGAAGGAAGGAGGGAGGGAGGGAGGGAAGGAGAAAGGAAGGGAAGGGAAGGGAAGGGAAGGGAAGGGAAGGGAAGGAAAGGAAAGGAAAGGAAAGGAAAGGAAAGGAAAGGAAAGGAAAGGAAAGGAAAGGAAAGGGAGAAAGAAAGGAAATTGCCTTTGACATCCTCTTGGAGAGGATCCCAAGTTCAATTCTCAGCACCCACATCAGGCAGCTCACAACCACCTATAGTTTCAGCTCCAGGGATCAGACTCCTTCTTCTGACCTCCACAGGCACCTGCATTCACAAGTGCATACCCACACACAGACACATACACATAGTGAAAATGTAAAATATAAAATTAAAGGAAAAGACATTCCACAAACCACATGCTCTTGATTTGGCTAAGTTCAGAGATGGCAGCTTTAGCATATAAAGATCTTGCTTAGAGTTTTAAAGGTTTACTTATATTATTTTAAATTATGTATAGGTGAGTGTGTGAGTGTGTGTGTGTGTGTGTGTGTGTATGCGCGCACACACACACAAGTTAAGTATATACACATGAATGCAAGGGCACACAGAGGAGAGAAGCCTCAGATTCCCTGGAGCTGGGAGTTACAGTCGTGTGCTCTCTGATGTGGGTTTGAGGATCTGAACTCAGATCCTCTGGCAAAGTAGCAAGCCTTCTTAACCACTGAGCCATGTCTCCAGATCCTCCTATTATTTATTTGTTAGACAACCTTAGACTCATAGCCCTCCCCTGAACACTGGTTTTCATATCTGTAGATTGAGAATGCTCCCTCTCTTTCAGGTAGCACTGCGCTTGGGGATACCGCTGGCCTGAAATCAGGCTAAGCAGAAACTTTTCCCTACCGATGTGATCCAATGCCTGAGCCACATCAGGACCCCCAGTCATGATCACCTGGGATGTGAGTCTCTCTCACCTATGTTGATGGCCTGGTAGGCATACTCAGGATCGTGCATGAGGTCACACAGAGCCACTACGGCTTTCTGCCTTGTCAGGAGATCCACTGATTGCAGCTCCTCATTAAGTTTGGGCAGGGCCCGGCAGCCATAAGCAATGGCAGCCTTTGTTGGGTCGATGTCAGGAGGCATATACATGGAGATTCGAGCATCAGCCATCTTGCTGAGGGGCTTTGAAAATGAAGCTCTGCAGAAACCACTAATGAAAGAACAACAACGAAGTCCCTGTTATTGTTACTATTATCAGGTAGACGCTTAGCCATCTCAGCCTCAAAACTGCCCCGGGGAGACAAGCGAGGTAGGATGCTTTTACCTCGATTTTACAGATCAGCAAACCGAGGATGACGAGATTTCTCAAGGTGGCAGCGTGGGTCAGTAGCCCAAACTGCAAATCTCAGTCCTTAAAATGACAGAAGAAACTGCTTGGGGTACTTGAGAAATGGGTTCCTTGGTCACAGGCACCAACAGGGGAAAAAAAAAAACAAAAAACAGGCCAAACGAGTAAAAACCAAGATGATTTCGCCTTGGATGTCCGAGCTTGGCCGGCAACGGCGATAACCAGTACCTAACTAGCATCTAACCCAACTACTCGAGTCACCGGCATTTTAGAAATAAGGAGACAGATTATTAGCTAGGGAGTTGTTGGTAAAGCTAGAAGGTATTCAAATCGAGGTCGCGTTCTTTCATGTCAGGGACATGTATTCCATTGCTTAGGACACATAGAAAGAAGGAGTAAGGTTAAAATTGATCTATTATCTCCCCCCTATTCACACACACTCTGAACAACTACAGGTAGTATGACTTCAGAGTTAAGAATGGGATCTAGCCGCAGGCCATGGGTTACCCTTGACAAGTCTTTCTCTCCGTGTGTGTCTCTGCAGCTGAAGAATAAGGAAATAAGATTCCAGAACCTGGCTGGCCAGAAACTCGAAATATATTGATTATGGTTATTATCCTGATCACTATCGCATTTAATGGCAGGAGCAAAACTCAGTTCTGAAGTAAAAGACAAGCCAGACTCTGATACCAGCCACGGGGCCAACAGGGGTAGAAGAGGGGCTGGGCTGGGCAGCCATCTCTGAAATGGGCTTCGTTCCAGGGAATCATAGCTTCTGGGACAGGGGCTGCCCTCCTATAAAGGGCACACGCTACAGGAATCCCGCCACAAGCGAAAAGGCAGGACCCATGGTGTGGGGTCATGGGCCAAGTGTGAACAGATCTGGGCAGGTCGGAAACCCCCCCTCCCACGCCCCTGTGTCGGGCACCTACCCGATTCAGCTGCCACACTTGCCTTAGAACGAGTAGTAGTCTCCTTGGCGTCTTCCAGCCAGAGCATTCATCCCATTACTAGGCGACCTGGTTGCTAGGAGACTGCCAGCGTCTGCAGCTTCCTGGTCATCCCCATTGGGGGTCAAGGCGCAGGCGCAAAAAGGCTGGGACTAAGCCCAGCAGAGATTGGAAGAACGGCACTATTTTACAACATTACTGTGTAAAACAAAGACAATTCGCCTTTGTGGTACAGCTGGGAATGGAAGTGACTTATTTACCCGCCCCCTTCTTTCCTTCCTGTGTACTCTGCATGTCTTGGGTCATCAGAGTTAAGAAGGTGTAACTATTCGTTTAAAGACTAAGAATCTCGGGGAGGTTCCATTTTCCCCCTCCCCCCAAGTCACGTAGACCTGACCCCAGGACTGCCTAGTCAGGACTCACATTTCTGCAAGCCAGCATGTACTGGCTGATGTGGTTGTTTTCTAAAGCAAACTAGCCATAATACCACGTGGTTAACACCCCCTTTAGTTCCCTGGAGGGCTCAGTCCTGAGTCCAAACTCCTGAGACAAGGGGTTGTTTGTGGTGCATGCCTTTACTACCAGATACATGGGAAGCAGAGACACACAATATAGCAAGACTCCGTTCAATATTCCCAACACACATCATAGCCAGACCCCACCTAACTCCCCTCCCACATACCCAACAGCACACTGAAATCCCGCCTAGTATACTACACACAAATGAGCAGGCCTAGCTTAATGTCCTTAACATATACACACAACACATGGAGACTCTGCATAAACACACACACACAAAGACAACTCACACAGAGAGCAATACAAGACCCTATTCGACACCTCCCATAGACACAACTCAGTAACACCAGGCCTCACCCATCCCACCCCCACCACCCCATCCTACCTCCATCCCCCTCCTCCCCCAACAAAACAAGACCTTGCCTGTGTCTACTCTGTTTATTGCCTCGCAGTGGCAGACATGTGCCAAGAAGTTTTCAGTAAATGCAGAACAAACGGTTGATGGACTTGAATTAAGAGTTACAATTTAAAAGCATTTTCTACAATTCCTAAATTACCGGATGTATTAGTTACTCTTTCTTCTCCCTGACATGACAAAAACGTCTGGCAAAAGCAACTTTCGAGAAAAGCTTTGGTTTGGCTTAGAATTCCAGGAGGTCCAACCCATGGGTGCTTGGCCAAATATTATGACAGTGGAAAAAAAACGTGAACCAGGAAGCGGGGAGGAGGGTAGCAGAGATAATATATTTCTAAGGACTTGCCCCTCAGTGACCTGGCTTCTCCCAGCTGAGTCCGGGGCATTCAAAGCATGAGACTGAGAAGGACATTTTATATTCAGTTCACAAAATCCGGGAAAACCCTTTAGTTTCACTTGTTTTTGTTTGTTTGTTTGTTTTTGTTGTTTGCTTGTTTGTTTTTGTTTCTGTTTTTTGTTTTTTCAAGAGAGGGTTTCTCTGTTGTAACTCTGGCTGGCCTTGAACTCACAGAGATCCTGCCTGCCTCTGCCTCCCAAGTGCTGGGACTGAAGGCCTGCGTATGCCACCACTGCCTCCAGCTGGCGGTTTCACTTTTTCTTAGTTGAATAAAGATCACTGTTGCACAGTTGGATGTATTAGACAGTTTCTTGTGACGAAAGGCAAATTAGGGGAGGAAGGATTTATTTAATCTCAGGTACTGAGGTGACAGTTACATCATGGTGGTGAAGGCAGGACAGCTGAAATGCCTCTGCTGTGACTCCTCATTTTCTCATAGCTTAATGGAACAGGAAGCAGGTAGGGGCAAATGCTGGTGCCCAAGTCACCTCATAGTAGGGGAGGAGTATCCTCGTCTCAGTTAAACCTCCCTGGAAACATCCTTACACACACACTCGGCTACACACTGTCCAGCTGGGGGTAATGCTAAATCCTGTCAAGTCAACAATGATGATTAAGTCTCACGTATCTGTTACCAGTCTCCCACTGTTTTGCTGCAGAGAACACCTCCGAATATGGGCTACAGCAACAAGCGTTTAAATTACTTTTCAGGGGATCCAAAGGCTACTTTTGACAAAGACTGCTAATTGAGTCTGATGGGTGATTGGGAAGGAAGGAAAAGATGGGGCTGCCTTAACCCTTGGTGAAATTCTCTTTGTCCCTGCACGGAGATTGCTTTTCGGAGCTGGTCTTCTGCCTTCCCGATCTTTCGGTAACGGCTATAACCTAAACACCTAGAGTCCTGTAGTTTCCACCCCTGCCCTTATGATCTTAAGTACATGAAGACACTGGGCAATGCGATGGATGCCTATACTCACACGGAGGAGGGAGGCAATAGGATCAGGAGTTCACAGCCACTGTCATGGAAATTTTGAAGTCTGCCTAGACTTACCAGGAACAATTTTTAAAACCACAATTTTATTTATTTATTTATTTATTTATTTATTTATTTATTTTTATTTTTCATTTATTCTGGTTTTTCAAGACAGGGTTTCTCTGTTGTAACTCTGGCTGTCCTGGAACTCACTTTGTAGACCAGGCTGACCTCGAACTCGCAGAGAGATTCACCTGCCTCTGCCTCTTCCTCTCCCTCCTGAGTGCAGGGATTAAATGCATGCACCACCATCCACCACCGGCTTTAAAACCGTTGCCATTGAGCTCTGCAGCATGGTGACGGCCACGGGCGTCTAACCCACCCTGGCAAACCGATACAGGCCCGCGTCTTTTGTTCCAGGAGGAGACCTGGAAAGTCAGCCCCATCGCCCTTCCCATTAAAGCCCATTAAAGCCTTGCCTGCCGACCCTGCACACAGCCCAAGTCTCCTTTCTATTACTTCTGCGTTAAAAGAATCCAAGCCTCCAGCAATGCCACCCACACAGGAAACCTTTAAAGTCATCTGGACTGTTTAACAGCTGAGCAAACTGAGGTTTGAGGTGTAGGACCTTCAAGCCTAAGGTCTTAGCAGTGACACTGCTAAACAGAAGCACCAAGCAAAGGCAACAGTCTCCAGGGTGTTCCCTGTTGCACTGAAGATGACTGAAATAGATCTTCAAGCAAGGATCCCATAGTACACTTAGAAGTCTACCTGCTGCTGTTCTTTGGAGGATCATGTACTAAAGGGTCTGTCTACCCCAGACTGCCCTGGTTTTATTTTAGAAGGTGTGGTGAATATCCCCGGGCAGGGAGTCAGACAATCTGAGTTCCAATTTTATCTCTAACTCACTAGGCAAATCTTCTTGAATGAGACTTTTAGTTTTCTCGTCATAGAGAGAGAGAGAAAAAAAAAAAAAAACAACAAAGTTGGGAAAGCTGAACTTTTCAATTCTGGTAAGAGTTTTCCAAAGCCCTCTGGAATCCATCCTGTCCCCCACGCCTCTCTTTTTAAGAGAAACTAGCTTGGAGGAGTCCGGTAATTTTAGTCAGCCTTTTAAACATCCATTAATGGAGGAAATTAATTTTTCAGCGTGAGCTCCAGAAGCCAGGCACACGATTTCCAAATAGCATTAAATGCAAACTGATGGAGTAAGGCAGGTGGTAGGCATGGGGCGTGTCCTTCCTTTGCCGCGGGAAGGATGCCCGGCTTCGATCCAGTACCAATACCCCTTTTCCGGGGACTGTCACGATGTGGCCCTAACCCAGGTGGTTAGATTGAACCTTGGGCCAACCCCTACCCACACTCCACCCTGAGAGAACAGGCTCCACCCACTGGCCCCGCCCGATCAGCACCGCCCTGGTTGTCATGGTGAGGCTGGGCGCTCCAGCGGAGTCCGGAAGTCTCAGAGGAGGCAGCGCAGAGCTCTGGGAGCCCAGGGAGGCTGTCGTTGCTATGGTGATGACTCCCCGGTGCCATCCTTTTCCACCGACCGGAGGAGGGTCCAGACCCCGCCCCCCGACGTCAGGACTCGAGAGCTGCGAGCCAGTCCCGCGAGGCCCGCGTTGCTGTGGTGATTTGGGCAGCCCGGTCCTCCGGAACCGGGTCTTTGCAGGTTTGGTGAGTCCCTCTCACGCTCCCGGCTGCGGACACATCGTGGAGGTTACTGTCCTGAGGCTGTCGTTGTCCCCTGCCCTCCTCCTGAACCCCCAAACCTGAATGTGGCCTGCAGATCTGGTCTTCCTCGCTCAGTGTGCGCCCTGGGCCAGACCTCTGCGGGAGCCGGGTCGGATGAGGAGGGCAGCGGGCTGGAAGGTGCCAGACTCTGGGTGGTGTGAGGACTATCAGGAAAAGGGGCAGGGAGCCTAGGATCGCCACACCACTCAGATGCTCCGTCTTAAAACAGACTAAAACAGAGCAGAGGACCCCCCAACCCCCACTCTATTTCCACTACCTGGGCTGTGACCCACAGGCAGGGTTTTTACATACCTCCCTCATGCTGAGGAAGTGAGCCCAGAGAAGGGACCCCTCGCCTCCTGACTCCGGGGCAGGATGGGGTATGGGCTGCTTGCTCCTCCCCACTCTACTGCCTACAGACTGAATGGCTTCTGCCTAATATTGCTGATAAGGATGGAGACCTAAATGCCAGGTGCATTTTGAGAATCTGTATGGCTTTCTAATCCTTGTCAAAAGGCAAATATACCAAATCTTGTCACAAGTGACTTCGTGGATCTAGAATTGGGCAGCCCTTCACCCTGTAAAATAAAAACGAGTGTTCTCGAGTTTTTGTTTGTTTAGTTTGGCTTTATTTTTTTGTTTAAGACAGGTTCTCACTATGTTGCCCAATCACTCTGAAAAACTCGCCATCCTCCTGCCTCTGAGGTTATATAGGCCTGTGTTGCTACTACACCTGGCAAGGAGTTTTGGTTTTGTAGACAGAAAAAGAAAGAAAAGTAGAGACGGAATGAAAGGAACATCGGTTGTCCCAAAGTTTCCTTCCTTGTAGGGTTATTCATGCCAGCTTAGGTTGACTGGTCCCTTTGGACTGCAGATCTTATGTCTCCTTGGAAAAGTAGCCCATTTAGAATTCTGTTGGATCACATGGCACCTCGAATACCCGTTCTGGTTTGATCTGCTGGGCCATGATGCAGAAACTTAACCTCGTATATATTTTATGTGATATTCTTTTCCCCCTGATTGAGTCTACAGGATACTGGAAGAATGAGGTCCTCTTGGACCCCTTTGGGGCCCACTGTGAGCCAGGACCGAATCATCACCAGCTTCCCCAAGGTACAGTCCTTAGAACACCTTTGTTGTTGTTGTTTTGGGTTTTTTTTTTTTTGTTTGTTGGTTTGGTTTGTTTGTTTGTTTTATTTGTATTGTTTGGGTCTAGATCATTGTGGCAAAAGGTCTCCACTATCCCAGACAAACCTGGAATTCACTATGTATCCCAGACTAGCCTTAAATTCGCCATCCTCCTGCTTCAGACCCTCAAGTGCTAGGAGGACAGGAGTGTGCCACTGTTCCCAGCCCATTTTGTCTTCACTGCTGATGTGACCCTTCAGCAATATCCAGCTTTGCTAACCTGCTCCCCTTTAACCAAAATTAAGCAAGAGAATCCCAGAGGTTGATTTTATTTCTGAGAAGCTAAAAAAAAAAAAAACAGGTGTTGAGTTCCTTCCAAGGAAATCAGTAGTAACTACAGGCATCTGTGTGGCATGGAGGTTATAAGCCACTTAGTCCTAGGTGTAAAATCTTGATGCTGTCAGTAAGCTGTGACCACAAGGCAAGTCACTCAAGCTCTCGGAGCCGATGATGCGTGATGATGATGTCTCTGGGTGCCAGCTCACGGTAAGTGTAAGCTCCCCCAAGTCATGACTGCCCTTGTTCTTATTAGCTCTCCATGGGATGGGAATGTAACTTAGTGGTAAAGCACCTGCCTGGTGGGTGTAAAAGCCTCAGTTTTAATCCCTGCAGGAGAGAGAGAGAGACAGAGAGAGAAACAGGTGTAGCGGCACACACCTGTAATCCTAACACTTGGGAGGCAGAGACAGGAAGACTGAGTTTGAGGTCAACCTAGGCTATGTAATAAGATCCATTGAAAAGACAAAAAGAAAAAAAATTGAATACTAATTTCTGATCCCCAAATCCAGGGCTTTCTCCATTGCCATTCTGTCTTCCTTCACGTTTTGCTGAAGACTCCAACCTGTATTACAGTCTAATAGTAACTGCAGCCGGCGGGGGGGGGGGGGGGGGGGGGTGGGTTGCTAAACAGCTGTTACTGGACTGTGGAACGGTACCTACCCACATTTCGGGAATTCATCCTGCGTATGTCCTGGCACGAGTGGGGAGTTTGTGAATGGCCAGGCATTCAGCAGTCAGTGAAAGCAAGAAGGTCAGGTCCAACATCAGAGAGAAGAGACCGGTAGCAGTACAGGTCGGAGAGACGAGGCACCTCTTCCCAGTGCTAAGGACAGCCAAAGCAGATTGTTAGGAGCTGTCCAAGCGGTGGTGGCTCATGCCTGTAATCCCAGCACTTGGTAGGCAGAGGCAGGCAGATTTCTGTGAGTTCGAGGCCAGCCTGGTCTACAGAGTGAGTTCCAGGGCAGCCAGAGTTACAGCAGAGAAACCTGCCTCAAAAAAAAAAATAAATAAATAAATAAATATCCTGTTGTCCCTTGATAGTCACCAGCAAATGAAAACTAGGTTTTCTCCAAGAGAGTCTCACTGAGGACACAAACCACTCTTAAGGGTAGGCCCAATACCCAGCAGTAGATGGCCAACAGGAAATGAACTCAGTGGTATCCATGGAGGTTCTTCCTCTCATAATGTTAAGTCAGGGCATTTTTTTTTTTCCTATCTCACAAGTCTTTTGCGTACGCTTTGGGGCTTCCAGTTTGGGGTTTTTACGGGATTCCTGTGTATGCAACATATGTGTCTCTGATTCTATGTGTGTTTCCTGTGCTTTTCCTTTGGCTCCTTTTCTTGTTTGGTTGTTTTTGTCATACTCTGGTTTGTTTGGGTGTTTTTTTTTTTTTAATTTACTTTATTTCATTATTATTCCTTAGATGCCTGTTTGACCTATACGGAAAGGATATGGATACGGATGGGAGGGAACGAGGAGAGGAATTGGGAGGAGTTGGGGGAGGGGAAGCCATAATCAGAACGCATTGTACGAAAAAAAAAATCTCCTTTCAATAAAAGGATCAAAAAGAGCCCCTTGCCCATGGCTGCCTCCATGTGGCTTGGATGGGTGCGAAGGGAGACTCTATGTGTCTTTAGACTCCGAACCGAGGCTGGTAAGGATGAAGGGGGTGGCTGTAGGCTGTGGTGTTCCCACAACCATCGCTTCTGCCCCTTTCTTTATCTTTCCCTCCAACTTCCTCCTTCAGCACAGGACAGAGAAAGCCTCTGTGCCTCCATTTTGTTTGTTTGTTTGTTTTGCTATGAGCTTGAGCCATTGGTTTTCCAGTGGAGTGTGACCGTGGTAACCAGGGATGATGTGGGCTGGTGTCTCCTGAGCCAAAGAGAAAGGAAGTAGAATCAGAAAACAAAAATAAAAAATACAGGCCCTGTCTCATGAGACAAAAGGCGCCATTCACGGAGAAGGACATTGAGGCTCAGAGTGACGGGGAGAACTCTGTGACATCAACACAGTTGGGCTTGGTAGAGCTAAGATTTGACCAGCTGCCCCTGGCTCCAGAGCTCCCAGCCCTACCTACAGCAGTCCAGGCCACAGGCTACAGCTGGCCATGTCTGTCCTGCATCCCAGGGCCACCTCAGGACCTGAGGACTTAATAACCAGGTCAGGCTGGGTCTGTGTAATGCTTCCTGGGGCAAGTTCCTCCCTATTCTGTGTGCCTCAGTTTCCTTGGCTGAGAAAGAGGCTCATACTTCCCACCCTACAGCCCGTGTAGTTACCAGGAATGGGGACTAGAAGCCTCTGCCGGGCTGTGGTGGCCGCACGCCTTTAATCCCAGCACTCGGTAGGGAGAGGCAGAGGCAGAGGCAGAGGCAGAGGCAGAGGCAGAGGCAGAGGCAGGCAGATTTCTGTGAGTTCGAGGCCAGCCTGGTCTACAGAGTGAGTTCCAGGACAGCTAGAGTTACAACAGAGAAACCCTGTCTCGAAACACCAAAAATAAATAAATAAATAGATAGATAGATAGATATTAAAAAAAAACAAAACAAAAAACACTGGAAGCCTCAAGTTTCAGGAGAGAAGGAAAGGAGGGTTGGGAAATAGATCTCACCACACCGATGCCCAGTTTGTGTTCCCAAGATGCCGCTTTGTAGGATGGTCTGCTTGTCCGTCTGCACATCTGTCTGTCTATCTTTTCGCAGTGGTACACACCTGATGCCTGCCTGCAGCTCAAGGAGCACTTCCACAGCCAGGTCAGCACAGCCTGCCAGCACAGGAACACGGGTGCCGTCGGGTAAGCCCCTCGGGTCAAGGGTGTGAGAGGCTCGGGAAGACTAGAAGCGCAAACGCCAGGGCAAATGGAAGCGCGAGCAGGCTGAATACACAGACCGAACCGGTGCAGCCCGTGACCGGGATTTCAATCTAACTCTGCCCATACAGGCAGCTTCCCCGATTCTCAGAATGTCACACCCGTGACTTTCCAGCCGGAGTGAGGCTTCAGCACAGGTCCATCTCCTCTCCTCTGAACCGGCCATCTTCCTCTCACCCCTCCAGGTTTCTGTATGTCAGATCCTCTGGGAGACTTCTTTGACCACCTATTGTCTCTGCCCCCCTTCCTCTGTGCTCTAGAGCTCCAGAATCTTAGGTCATCTAGGTCTCTCTGTTTGCGTTCCTCCCCTGACCTGAGTGAGGCCAGGTCCGGCTGTGTCTGCCCTGTTCCCGCCTCAGCAGCCACTGTCCACTGACAAGGGCATTTTGCACAAGTCCTTCCTCATTCTACCACACGGTTCAAAGGCCCTCTTCCTCCTTTCCTCCTGAGCAGATCATAGCCAGCTCAAGGAGTTGGCTGAGCTCGCAGAAGTCATATAGATGGAGTGAGATCGCAAGAGAGCCCATCCCAGAGGCTTCCCAAGGCTGCACAAAGGGAGGCAGGGCTCAGGTCCCGCTCGAGGGACAAGAGTAACGGGCCCTCTCACTTTTTTACCTGGGGGCCATGCTGTTTCATATGAGGTTCTCCATGCAAATTATCTACCTGACCCTACACAATGCACGGTACTGGAGGGAAGGAAACCAAGGCACCGAGAGTACCCAATATACAATCCCAGTGGTACCTTTTACGCCTTTCCCTCAGACACGGAACCAAGGCTGGACTGTTCCAAAATGAGAGGGCTGCCCGGGAGCAGAGCAGACACAGCCCCAGCCAATGTGGAAAGATAAACCATAGACCCAACCCTCAACCAACGTGAGCGCCCTCTTGTGGTCTGCAGACAGAGGGCGTGCCACTAGATGTTTCCCAAGATGCTCAGTTTTTTAAGTATTGAGGTCTTTTGGAAAGAATTGCAGAAATGTTTTTTTTTTTTTTCTTCTTTAAATCACGTTACTTTGGTAGGGTTAGGGGGCGTACCATAGCACGTGTGGAGATATCAAGAGGCAACATTGCAAGAATCAGGTCTCGCCTTCTACCAAGTAGGACTTGGGGATTGAACTCGGGTCATCAGGCTTGGCGGCAAGCGTCTTTACCCACTGAGCCATCTCACCAGCCCAGAAACTTTTTTTTAAAATCCTACCAACAGTCTTAGAGACGCTGCTGCCTGAGATGCAGGGCACACCCATACCAAGGGAAGGTGGCAGCTGCTCTTGGTGAGCAGTGTCCCCTAGGAGTCCGAGAATCACAGAGCCAATCTTCCCCTCCTGTCACAGGCCCGGATGTGCAGACCCTTGGTTCCGTCCATAGTGTACCCCTTGGCCTACCTCGCCCCCACAGGCACCTCCGTACCTGCTATGAGCTGATCCCATACAGCTGCGCATCCCAGAGGGTGTGTGGAAGTAGGAATAGAACACTCCCAACACATGCTTGCAACAGTGTCTCCTGCACGTGGGTTCTTGTCTGCACCCTAAGTGCAGCGTCCCCCACCAGTTTGGACTCATATGAGGTTGTTGGTTTTCACGGTGATTCCTATGCTGCCTCCTCTGCCCCTCAGCTTGTGGCTCAGCCTCTCCTCAGGCCCCGTTGCTAATTCTCAGGACAGTGACTTTGCTCAAGTGGGGACAAGGGTACAGCCATATGGGTAGCAGAGCTCCCAGAGCGAATGTAAGTTCTCCAACCACCCCACCCCACCCCCCCAGGACTGGAGAGGGATGAGAGAGTGGCTGAGCAGGGCAGGCCTTCCTACATCTAGGGCTGAAGGGTGACTCGTTCAGATAGTTCAGGGAAGGACGGACTTTGGATATGCTGAAGACACTTTTGATACCATTCTCCAGGGTGATACGGACATATTTCCTCCAGGCTCAAACTCTCCAAGGTGGTGGTGGTTGGCGATCTCTATGTGGGAAAGACTAGCCTCATTCACAGGTGAGTCCTGCCTACCTCCTCATGCTGTCAGTCAGGCCAGCCCCCACCTCCTCACCAAGTTATCTTACCTTTGCCTTGGAGCCCCAGACAGCATGTGACTTCCGGGAAGGTAACACAGCTTTAGCTTGGGAAACTATTTGAAGGAAGTAGCAAGAGTCAGGAAGGAGGGGCTAGGGAAACATCTCAGTGGTACTGCTCGGCCACAACACCGGAATTTGAGTCCCAGCCCCCCACACTGTGTGGCTAATAACTACTTTGAGCTTCAGCTCCAGGAGGTCTGACTCCTTGGGCCGCCACAGGCACATATGTTCACAGACATGCACGCACAATTTTTGAAAGTAAATAAATAAATGTTAAAAAAAAAAAAAAAGAGGAAGGTTTAGGAGCTCAGGAGATTCCCCAGGACCCGTGGAAGAACCGGGTATGGCAGCGCATGCCTGCGATCCCAGCACTGGGAAAACAGAGCTAGGAGGGGACCTCTGATGACTTCCTCACCTCCCACAGGTTGTGCAAGAACGTTTTTGACCGTGACTACAAGGCCACTATTGGGGTGGACTTTGAAATTGAGCGCTTTGAGATTGCAGGGATTCCCTACAGCCTCCAGATGTGAGTCTCCATTACCATGGCTTCCAGCCCTCTCCCGGGGCAAAGGCTTTAGCCGGATCTTTCTCCTCCTCTGTGCCCCACGGTGCTCAGCAAGGACATGTCCGGTCAAGCACAGCCCTGGGTGGTTGTAAGAAACCAGGCTTCTTGGTTTAGGGGTTCCTAGATTCCCCCATCCATTCTCCTCCCGAAAAGCTTCTCACTGAGGTTCAGCCTCCTTCCCCAGTTGGACCTCCCACAAGCGATGCCACAAGCAGCAGGTTGGCTTCTGACAATCTTTTCCTGAACCCCAAGCCTCCATTCCCAGCTAGAAAATAGGACCAAGGTCAGTCCCATCTCACCATGCTTGGGCGGGCCGGGTCCCGTCGGAGGCCGCCCTGCCTCATCCCTTTCTCAAGAGTGATGCTCTCAGCTGGGTGGTGGCGGCACACGTCTTTAATCCCAGCACCCGGGAGGCAGAGGCAGGAGGATCTCTGTGAGTTTGAGGCCAGCCTGGTCTCCAGAGTGAGTTCCAGGGCAGCCAGAGTTACAACAGAGAGACCTTGTCTGGGGGAGGGGGATGGGGGGAGAATGATGCTCTCCATCATCCTGTCACCTCCCCCTGTATACGTGTACCTCCTCCGTCCATTGTCTTCTTTGCTTACCCATGCCTTTGCCTCTCAGTGGTCCACTGGTTTCTGACCCTCCTTCCCGCCCCTGTCACTTTCCCTCAAGTCAGTGCAGGGCCTTCCCAGGGTTCACTCTTTCCTACTATCCTTGGTGAAAGTGTCGTGTGTTTTGGATCCCATTCTCCCCACTCCCCAGAGGATCCTGCAGGTCTACCCAGGTACCAGACCCCTGTGTGGTCCCCCCCACCCCGTCTTATTGAGCAGTCACTGTGCTCTTCTTGCCTGCTGGCATTCACCTAGCCTTTGTTCTTGTCCCCTTCCCTGGCTTCCTTCCTGGCTTCAGCCTTTATTCCTCTGTGCCCTGCCTAGGCTGAGCCCATGGCTCCTATGTCAGCTCCCATCTCCATGGAGACAGTGCCCCAGTGTAATCCTGGGGCCAGAGATAACACATCCTGGCCCAGCGTGAGCACAGGGTTGCTTCCGAGCATTAAGATGCTATGAAAACTCGGGGCTCCTTGGAAAGCTGAGAGGAGCAAGTGTCTGGTCTAGTGGGAGCAGCCGGATACAGTTAGTGGCCAGCAACTGGGCTCCCACCATGGCTCCAAGCGGCGTCTAGTTAGAGGGCCCAATATAAAATGGCCACGGTCTTGCCACAGACTCTCAGCCTCTCACGTTGCCAGCCTCCAGCCTGGCTTACTCCATGCCTACAACCGACTCCCCACCCAGAGGTTTCTTCAGAGACGGAAACAAATGAAGGAATTAATGAAGGAACATAGCTCAGTGGTCTCCATCATGCTGAATTGCTTGAAAACAAATTCAGGTCATTGGTATCACATTTGTGGTGACACCGAGTTTTCAGTTTACTGAGAAAAAATGGATTCATCATCCCTGCACGCCAACAACCTGTTTTCAAGCCCATACAAGTCGATCTCGGCGTGTCACCTTCCCCCCTCTCCCGTCCCGTGGCCGCGGCAGGCACAATGAATCTGTATTCCATCCTTTTCTCCGTGGATCCGGGGCTCAACTTCTATTTCCTTCTCAACAAACCCTTTCAGAAAGCCAGAGCTAGCTGATAGTTGCCCAACGGGATGCCAACTGTGTCCCCGTTAGCCCCATCCCCAACCCGAGGAGCCGGTGCGCTGAAAGGTGAGGCGGCACCTCAGCCACACATATGCTGAAGGCCCGTCCTGGAGCCCTGCTGTAGAACACGTACCGGACATACGGTCCTTCACAGTGTCACAGTCAGAAGGGACTGAGCTATAACCTTGTTTCCCTGAACCAGGCAGTCTGCAGTGTTACACCTCCTCCCCCTCTTGGCACTGTGATCCCCCAAGAAAAGAACCTAGGAGGGATTATCCGGATCCTTGGAGAGCTGGTTCACCCAGGCACTTTCCGTTGCCCGCGTGTGGCGGCCGGCACGTTGGGCGTTGGGCGTAGGTCCTAAGATCTTCCCGCCACCTCACTAGTCCATTGCCTCAGAACGCTGCAGCTGCTTAACGCGCTCCCCACCGCTTTCCTGTCTCCCTCGTCCCCTCACAGCTGGGACACAGCCGGGCAGGAGAAGTTCAAGTGTATCGCGTCTGCCTACTACCGCGGTGCCCAGGGTGAGTAGCAGAATGATACCCGGAGCCCTCGACCTAAGCCATTGGCGCAAAGACTACTTTTCAGTCCTCCCAGAGCCTGTGAGATAGCTCTGCAGCCAGCACTTAAGGGGTGGAGAAGCTGCCCAGAAGAACAGGCCCTGGCTGTCTTTGACAGTCACACCCTTGGGGAATCTGAGGTGTCAGGTGCAGACTGCCTCAGCCCAGGATTTCAGCTCAGAAAAGAGCAATCTCGCTTAAGGGTCCCAGGAAAGAGGGGTGACACCCTGTTCCAGGTGAAGGCGAAGAGAGGCTTTTCCTGTCTTGGCCAGAGGGGGCCGAGTCAAGAGAGGAGTGACAGGTGGACCCTGCAGGGTTGGCGGGTCCCATATCGGGGCCTCGGTGAGCCTCTGCCAACATGGCCAGGGGCAGCTGGGGGCTGCGCAGGGCTCAAAGTCAGCAGAGATGGCAACGTGAAGTCCCTGGGAAGGAGACAGGAATAGAATCTGGTAGGACGTGGGGAAACCATCAAAAAGATCCCAAACCAGGCCCAAAGTATGGGCACGGTTACATCTCCTCGGTGGTGTGAGAATCGCTGCAGTTTCACCCCAACTCAAAGAAGGGAGGGTAGGAAATACGCTGTGAGTGGACCCTCCAGCATGCCCATGGCTGCTGGGGCCTCATAGAGCTACCACCTCCCCTAACCTTTCTCCCTAAGGGGCTGCTGCCTCCCTGGAGCTAGCGGTGTGAGGTGTCTGGTACACTTTTGTAAACAGTACTCACCGTGCCCACCACCCTCGGGATTACCATCAGCCCTTGTTCAGCCTATTCTTACCCCCAGTAGGGAAGCAGAGAGCACACCCCTGCCTGGACCACCCCCCTGTGGGCTTCTCCCCACTGCCCCCCCCAGAATCCAGGGCCGGCTCTATGATGCAAAGAGCCAACCACAGGAATATCTTTCAGTTTTCTGCCCGCGTAGCCCCAAAAGGTCATTTCCCTTAATTGGTTGTTACTAAGCCCCGTCCTTCAAAGTCTACCCAGGCCATGCCGTGGTGGCACACGCCTTGAATCCCAGCACGCGGGAGGCAGAGGCAGGCAGATCTCTGTGAGTTCGAGGCCAGCCTGGTCTACAGAGTGAGTTCCAGGACAGCCAGAGTTACAGCAGAGAAACCCCTGTCTCGGAAAAAGAAAAAAGAAAGTCTACCCAGGGTCAGGCCCTAGACTAATAGCTTTTCAAAGCAGTGTTCCTCCTGACGGCCAGGGGTATCTTTCTTATCACTGTACCGATGGGGAAGCAGGCTCTCTACAGTTAGAGCCCTCACCCAAGCCCATTGAGCCATGAGTGGCAGAGAATCTCTTGCCAGAGTCCACATGCTTCAGGCCTTTCACTGCCTCCCCGAAGCTGCTAGGGGGAAAGCAGGTCCAAGGGGCAACCACAGGGTGATTCCTTCCCAGTCTCCACAGTGGAGCCACCCCAGTAATTCCTTGTGATCTGGGATGATACCTAGGGGAGCCTTTCCCCATCACACCTGTTGCTGATTGGCTGTTGGGTTTCCCTGTGTCCAGTGATCATCACAGCCTTTGACCTCACTGACGTGCAGACCCTGGAGCATACCAGGCAAGTAACCCCAGATTCTGCCCCTTCTCTATGTCATCCGGACTCATGAAGCTGCCTAAAAGGGCTCCCCAGCCTCTGGGCTGGACCCCGGATGATGGGCACTTACTGTCCGGTTCCCACTTATCCCTAAGGACTTGTTCCCATCTACTACTGCTCAGGGGCTCGAGCTGACAGGCCACACTTGGGCTTTGGTACCCTGCTGCCACCATATTAGACATCTTAATTTTGAATGAGGGGCCGCTCTGTTCACCTTTACCTTTGTCCCTAATAATTTCATAGTTAATCATCTGTGACAAAAAAAAATCATTTGCTATATTGGGCAGAGGTAGGGGCAACATGGCCAATTTCAGAGGGCCATCATCTGCCAGAAATAATTCACCTTTTGGACCAAAGCTTCTTGTCCCTGTGTTTGCCTGGGCCGTTCATACCAGCATCTTCCAGGCCCTATGAAGGAGACAGGGATTTTTTTTTTCCAGCTGATAAAGGGCAGGGGTCACCTAGTTCCCACAATGGGAGTCTTCACCTCTCCCAAACCAGATGCCTTTGTATTCCCAGCTCCTTCTGGTCCCACCGTGGTACCTCTGACTCAAGCACCAGCATCCCCACTTAGCGTAGGTCAGGGACCTTCCCGGTGCCTCCCGGCTGAGTCTCCGGTTTCCATCCGTGCATTCCAGGCAGTGGCTGGAGGACGCTCTGAGGGAGAATGAGGCGGGCTCTTGCTTCATCTTCCTCGTGGGAACCAAGAAGGATCTCCTGGTAAGCAGAGCAAAGCTGGAGGCCCAACCCGGAGTGGCTTTCCAGACCCTGCCTGTTCTTGTTGCCCACTTTTGAGGACAGCCTTGTGTTGGACTTCAAAGACAGCAGACTATGGGATTGAAGAGGGTGCTCAAGATCCCACATGCCCCCTAAGAGGGAGGGATGACTCAGATGTCCCTGGGGACCACTAAGGTATCAGCATCCCTGCACTGGGACACCCACCACACCCACTTGGTTGGGGTGAAGTGAGACACAAGAGCGGTGAGAGAGATGGCCATCCTAGGGAGCCCCTGCAACAGGGACCGAGGTACCGGGTCAGCCGGGGCTGTTTCTTCCAGTCAAGGGCAGCGTGTGAGCAAGCCGAAGCAGAGGCCGTGCACCTGGCCAATGAGATGCAGGCAGAGTACTGGTCGGTGTCAGCCAAAACGGGTGAGTAGTGCACCCCACACACGTCCATTTCCGGAAGGCTTCAGGATGCAGAAGTACACAGGGCAGAGCTGGGATACCAGGCTCTCGGGGAAATGGAATTAAAGGACATGCTGTTCCCCCGCACACAAGAGACTCCAGGGGTATGGGAACCTGGAAATCGGCCAGTAGTCCTTGCCCCGGGTGCACAGAGACTGTGTATCTGGCTGCGGGGTGGGTATGAATTGAAACTGGAAGTGCCACCTCCAGACTACAAACACCTGGCAGCACCCATGCCTGGGGCCATCTGCTGCTCTTGTCCAGCGGTGTCCATCTACCCCAGCGGTTCTCAACCTGTGGGTCACGACCCCCCCCCACAAAGGGGTCGAATGACCCTTACACAGGGGTCACCAAAGACGATCTGCATATCAGGTATTTATACGACTCATAACAGTAGGAAAACTACAGTTGTGAAGTAACAAGGGACATAATTTTATGGTGGGGGGAGAGGCGGTCACCACAACACGAGGAACGGTATTAAAGGGTCGCAGCGTCAGGAAGGTTGAGAATTGCCGCTCTACCCGCCTTCCTGATCACAGTAGCAGCAGGTTCACTGGGAAGTAGGGTTGCGGGGCAAGTAGAGTTATTCCGCACAGTCGCGCAGGGTTGTTCAGTCGCGCAGCACACAGGCAGTGTTCACGCTGGGTACCAAGACCCGCAGGAGGATGCCAGCGGCACATGGGCACCTCCTAGAGAAAAGGCACTCATCCAATCCCTGCTTGTCCCAGGTTATACAAGTGTTCAGTGGCAACTGATCTGGTAAGGGGTGTTAGGAAAGGCTCAGAGATTGAAGGGAGCAGCCTGGGGGCAGCAGGGTAGGGATGGGGGCCAGAACCCAACAGGAAGCCAGGTCACCGCCCAGCACTGTTATCACCCCCATGGATGGGCTGGTAACCGACTATCAGGAGTGCTCTGAGAAGACCATGGCTGGCCTAAGAATGGGCTGACCTGGTACTTGCCCACAGTGCGTCTGGGGGCGATTTGAGTCACAGCTGGCTTGCACCCCCTCCCTCCCCCAGGAGAGAACGTGAAGGCATTCTTCAGCCGTGTCGCGGCCTTAGCATTTGAGCAGTCTGTACTTGAGGACCTGGAGAAGCGGCCTAGCACCAGGCCCCAAGTCGGGGGTGGAGATGAAGACCTGATCCGTGCGTACAGAGAGGTCTGGGTAGGGCCTCGGGGCAGGATAGAGACCAGAAGTGCACACCCACCATCCTTACTTCGCCACCCAGGACCTTTGGGCTGTTACCATATCTCAGGCCTACCACTTTCCATGACCCCACCTGCCAACTCCAACACCTGCCCCATGCTCCCTGCTCTCCACAGAGCCTCCTTTTGGGCCAGGCTTGGGCCCCTATACTTCAGATGTGGAGCCAAGGCTGCTGCTGCTTAGCTGACTGTCACAAGCCAAAATGTCCCCTGGGCCTTTTGTGCATGCATCAGGCCATCTAGGCCTCAGAGGACAGGCCCAGGGACCAAGGTCAGGGCCCCGCTCTCAGGGCAGAGTAGTTCTGGTTTATGCCCTCTTTCTTTTCCTGTTTTTGCAGGAATAGAGGTACCCAAGACCCAGGAGAACAAGAGGCCGCCTGGCCTGGGCTGCTGTTAACTGAGGCCAGCAGAGCTGTATACTCTGCATGAGCATAGGCTGACATGGAACACAGGCTCTGCAGCTGATATGCCTTCAAGCTGGAGAAGGCCCATGTCTACAGGGCTCAGCCATTTCTCTTCGACAGGTCAGCAACCACTGGGCTGCTGGGACCCCATTCTGCCCGGCTGTTTGGGGGCACTGGAGTGAACCTTCCCTACAGGGACCTCAGGTACTGGGTATCAAGAAGCTTCGAGACTGCAAACTCGGGACACTTCAGAGCTAGCCCGCATCCCTTGTCCGATTATATCCACAGTCCCCCCCACCCCCAGCCCTTTCCTGCTGATCCGAGCTAGGGGCTTCTGAACCCTCATCTCCATGTTTGAAGCAACCAAGACTTGTCAGAATGGGTTAGTAAAGCTCTCCTGTCGTCCCAACTGCGAGTTCTCTCTCATCAAGAAGACATGGAGTTCTAGATCTTGGAGCTTCAGACCTCGCCATCCACTGTCTCTCTGCCGCAGACTTTCAGGACTCAGGGCCCCACTGTTAAGCACAATGGGTTAAGTCCCTTTGGCTCCATGGGAGTCCTGTCCTGCCCCAAGTGTCAGGGTCCCTTTGGCCCATCTGAAGGTGAATCGTCATGACTGTGCCGGGATGACCTCTGAGGTGACCTCTGGCAGCTCATTCCTCACCCCCAAGGCTGACACTGCCAAGTGCTGTCACCTGTGCCCGTCCCTGTTGTGCCTCTCTAACTGGGCTGCGTGTCTCTCGGGACCTCGGCAGTGGTCCACACATCGCTGGAGGACTTGGGACATCCAGAACCTAGAATGCCTAACCCCTTCCTACACATCAGCAGGGACACGGCTCCCCACTCGGGTCCAGGGTCTCCCCTGACCCCTCACCCACTCCATACTCCTGTAACTCTGGACCCATCCCTGTCTTACTCCTGCCACAAGAAGGTGGGTACACCTGGCATCCCTAGCTGCCGCTTCCTCCGCCTCCCCCAACAAAGACGGCCTCATGTAGCCCATGCTGGCCTCCAAGTCTGTATGTAGCTGAGGCTGGCCTTAGATTTTATTTGTCCTCCACCTCCCAAGTGCCAGGATTAGAGACATGTCCCACCATACCCAGCAACACCTGCTTCTTAAAAATGGGAAGCATCTGCAGGCAGCCATGTTGGTCAGCGCCCTTTTCTAAACGCCTGGCATACCACACATTTCCATGACTGTTTACTAACTCAGCAGTGGCCCAGCGTCCAAGAACACCGGCATATTTTCCTGTTCGATACCAACATTCTTTAGCCTTATCTTAGCTGTCTTCCCTCTCTCTCTCCACCCCACCCCCTCTGAAACAGGGTGTCACTGTGGACACTAGGCTGGCCTTGAGCTCGCAGCAAGCCCCTGCTTCTGCCTCCCCAGTGCTGGGATTACAGACGTGAATCTCACGTTTGGCTCAAGCTCTGATATTTTAAAAAGTATATAAAACATCTCTTTAAAGGAGTTAAATGTTTGGTGTTAAGCAAGGCGGTAGAGCATATAAATGAAAATACTTCTGCCCCGAAGTCAGTTGTACCCTTTGAAGTAAACACGGTTAACAGTTGATAAAATTCCTTCTGTGCCGTCCTTCCCCGCCGACCCCCTCTGTGTACAAAACAGTTTCCTCAGCACGGATAGGCTGTAGCACGTTCGACTTCCTTATCTACGGGTCAGCTAGTTTGTGTCCAGCTATTGTTAGCTTTCACTGTGGCCACTTGAGAATTTCCACAGCAGGTCTTCACGGCCTCTTCTCTGGGCTGTGGCCTCCCCTGGTTCACTAAGACACGGCCTGTTAGGGACAGGCTACATTGTCGCAGCGTTAGGGAGGTCTGGGTTTAGCGGCTGTAGCATAACGCTTCACGGGGTGGAAGCCGATGGCAATGTGGCCTGAAGCTTCCCCTCGTCCTTCCAGGTCCCAGGATGGTGGGTGGTGGGGTGGTGATACCGTGTCCTCCTGTCCTGAGCTCTAGAGCTAGAAGTACACCGGCATTGCATACATCCGCATCTCTGTAGATTACCCTTTACTAAGCGCTCCTCCTGTGGCCCCGCCCACCACGGTGTGCCGGCTTGTTTCTGTGGGTCCTGACTCAATGATGGTCTCCCCACTTTCAATGTCTTGCCTGGAAAGATAGAGGCTGTTTTCCAAGGAAAATCAAGGGATTCAGGCATTTCTTTGCCGGTCAACACTGTTGTTCTTAATGTCTGTGTGACTAAACCCCCCGTACCACAGACTGGGTAATTTATAAGCAGCAGATCAATTTAGGCTCCAGTTGGGAAGCCCAAGAGAATGGGAGTGACATCTGGCAAGGGCTCCATACACCACATCCCAACACGGACCACAGAGCATGTACTGAATGGAGAAGTAAAGAGGGGGATCAAATACGCTCTTGTAACAACCCCAGTCTTGTGATAAACGGCAGTCTATTCAGGAGCCCCGAACACTTCCCACTGGGCCCCACCTCCCGACACTGTTGTATTTGGAATTAACTTTCAGCGTGAGTTTTTGGAGGAGACTCTCAAACCACAGCAAGTGAGCCAGAGCTGTCACGCACCAGTAGAGTGCTGGCCACCACAGGTTCCATTCCCCATCCCCCAAAAAGCAGATGGCTCAGCAGGTAAAAGCTGCTCTTGCAGAAGACCAGGGTTGGGTTCCCAGCACCCACATGGTGGCTCACGACCACCTGTAAGGCTGATTCCATGGAATCTGACCCCCTTCTGACCTCTTTGGGTTCCTATACACCCATGGTACACACACATGCATACCTTTGGGTATACACACATAAGTCTTTAAAAATGGTTTGTAAAAAAGAAATGATAGGAAACCTCATCGACTCCATGTTACCGGCCCTCACACACTGGATATAAGGTTGTTTTCTTCAGACATCTCAGCATTTGACAGTGGATTCCTGCCTGGGCCCAGGCAGCCTGCGGGGTCTGAGCCTGCAGGACCAGGTAAGCAGCCTTTTCCACAGCCAAGGTTCTAGTGAGCGAGCGAGAACTTCGGAGATGTGCTTTGCCCTCCCCCCCATTCCTTTCCCGCCTTCTACCCACTCTTGTTTGTCTCCTGCTGGAGACACCTCTGTCTGCCGTCTAACAGTGAGAAGATCGTGCACTAAGAAGCCAGGACCCATCGGAGCGGCTCTCCACTCTGTCACGCTTTAGCTTGAGGTCTGAAACCGGTAGAATCTGAACCTGGTACTCAGTAGCCTTACCCTTCAGGCTCTCACACGAGTACCCGGGCGTGCGTTTAGAGTGGTCTCTCATTCAAGGGTGTGACCCGAAAGGGCTGCATTTGCATGACACCTCACCCACTCCTGCTCAGAGCCCCCCACCAAGCCTTACCCGGAGCATAGCCCGTTCCCTGTGTCTACGTGGTGTTGGAGGGTCCTCTGCTGGTCATGCAGCAGTGGTGATTCAGACTCCACAGTGACTAACAGGTACTTCAAGCTCAGCCACTTGTGTCCTGGTTGCTTGCCTCTACCTTCCTGGCCTGTTAGGAGCCTTGGTGGCCCAGAGGAGGCCACAGGGATTCAACCGTGGCACTATAGCCTAGAGGATAGTGACCATTCCCAGCTTCAGCTATCTTAAGCCAGGAGGAGAACTATGGTCACCTAACACCAAGGTAGCTGAACATAGACGTAGACAGGGTTGATTAAATTCATATAGTCACACAATTCTCTCTCCCTCTCTCTCAAGGCCGGGCTCAAACTAAACACACCTCCTGTCTCTGCCTCCCAAGTGCTGGGATTACAGGCATGGAACATCACTAGTGATTCTGGAGTTTCTACAGCCTACTTTCTTAATCCTTCCAGTTAATAATCCACAAATCCACACAACACTCACCGAGGGACATGACCCCACAAAAGTGCAGGCTGGGAACAAGAAACGGCTCTGTCCACACATCGTACCAGGCCCTGTGGGACAGTGGCACATTGAGAGAACACAGTAACTGGGGAAGCATGAGAGTCGGGGGCTGGGGGCTTCTCAGAAGAATCACACAGCTTAGAGGGAGCCCCTCCCCTTCTGAATAAGAAGTGAGTCTGGGCCCAGGGCTGGCTTAAGATACAGCCCTGAGGCAGGCCCTTCCAGAAGCTCCTGGGGCTCCTCTGCCATCTGCTGTGGCCTCAACATGTCACCTCCCATATGTTAGCCCGTCCCCCAAGAGAAGCTGACGGGCAGACAGGAAGTACGGCAATCCCATCCCAGCCACGCAGGTCCTCCTCCGTTTCTTCCCTGTTGTCCTGCGTGTTGGTGGCATTCAGAGTCACCAGCTACCTGCCTGAGCCAGGTGGATGCAGCTTCCAAGGCTGTTACTCAGGCTGCTTACCCCTGGCCTTCTGTGATGACATATAAGGCTTGGATCTGAGGGATAAAGCAGACCTAGAGTTCCTCCCCTTACCAGCGGAGCATCCTGACCTACAGGTGCTCTGGGCCTCCGGTCACTGAAAGTGGAAACCCGGACCACCTGACTGGACATCCCTTCGCTGACAAGTTCACTGCATCCTTCTCTTCCTCTCCCGGTAAAGGCTGCAGGCAACAGTCAGGAGATGGCGCTGGCCAGGATCCAGAAGCTTGATCCATCATCGGGATCCTGCAGAAGGTGGGTGGAGTTGCTGCTAATGAGAATCCTGCTTGGTCACCAGGAACCTGGGCCGGCAGCTCTGGAGAAGACCCGCTGCCTACTTGGCAAGGCTGCCCTACAGAGATCCCTGTTGCCTATGATAGGCCAGGGATTTGTAAGCTGGGAGGAGAGCCACCAGCCAATCACTGTTCAGCACAGCAGGAGCAAACAGGACTAGAGAATGACTGTATCGATGCTGTGGATGCTGTGGTCTCTATCTCTCTGAAGACGACACGATGGGTAACAGATGGATAACACAACCACATCCCACTTAAAAGAGCCTTATCCCAGTCTCCGGCAGGGATGGAGACAGGGCTGATGAATGGGTAGAGAAGGAGCAAGAGAAGGTCCGAGAAGGTCCAGCTAGCTTTCCCCCCACCTTTTGCCTTATTCTCTGCTGACTCAACTCTACCTGCCTTCCATTTCAATCTGTCTGTCTGTCAGTCTGTCTCTCTCTCTCCCTCTCTCTTTCTCACACACACACCTCCCTAGCCTGTGCCTTATTCTGGGCCACACATATATCCCAATCTAACCACTACTGGCTGCTTGCTGATAGTCCCAATGCTTGCAGAGACACTGTACAAGGCAACGGATCGTAGGTATGTGTGGACTCCATGTCTCTCCTCACTCTGTCCTCCTAGAGAATGACAGATGATAAGAAAGCTCTATAGGAAAAGAAAGAGAGGAAGAGAGAAAGATGCTCTGTGCAGAAAAGGACCAGAAACTGTCATGGAGCATCTTGAGGGAGGTCCTGAGGATGGAGGAATAGCATTGGGGGGCCAGAAAAGGCTGTCTGGCAGGGAAAGAAAGCCACTATCTTGTACTCAACGAGCAATCTGCTACGTCAAGAGAACAGAGCCTGCCTCAGAGCCTTTGAGTTTTGAAAGCAAGTTTATTTATTTATACAATATTAAAAAGCCAGCTCGCTGATGCATAACTATAGTCCCAGCTGCTCAGGAGGCTGAATTAAGAAGTGGATCACTTGAGTCCAGAAGTACTGGCCCTCATCTCAAAATAAATGAATGGTTGAGTCACTAGAAAACATTTACACTTTAGGGAGTGTGGCTCAGTGGAAGACTGGTTGCCCAGCATACACGAAGTCCTGGGTTCAAACTCCCAGTAACCCCACCCCCAATTCCACAAAAAAAGTATTTAAAGTAGAACTGAATTGGAGTCTGTGCACCAGAGAGCTATTACCATATTGATGGGTGAAGCCACCCTCGTCCACCAAAACACTCCTTGCTTTGCCATACATGAAGGGTTATAGGGTCCCTGGGGAGGCGGCAATCCCCTCTGGAAACTGAAGCATGCACTCAACAAGGGAAGAAAAGAATTTTGTCGTTGGAAGATTTCTTTTTTTCAGATGGTCAGGAAATAGGATTCCAGGGGCTTGAGTTCTCGTCTTGCCTGTTCCTATTATTGGATGATTCGATCAGATCATTACAGGCGGCGGCTCGTATTGATTGTGACCCTGTGAGGTCACGGCTTTTTTTTTTTTTTTTTAAGTGTTGGGTATTGATTGATGGGCTTGTCTTGCCAAATAGGATCTTTACCATTTGAGCCACACCTCCAGCGAGGAGCAGGCCTTTTTTATTTTTTTTACATTCATTTTAAAGGTGAGTCTACCGAGGAAGAGAACGTCTTTCACTACTGTGCTTCTGGGAACGCTTAGCCTTTATTTTTTTCCCCTCCCCTGGCCCCAAAGTCAAGTCACCAGTAAAACTGTTTCACCCTCTGCGATCCCTTGCATTGTTTACTGCCTCTGGGGAAGAAGGGAGAGGTAGGCGGGGACCGAAGAAACGAGAGATTAAACAGACCTGCAGAGGGCAGCAGCGAGCTGCTCAGCACTCAAGAGTTATGAGCTGGACTTCAAAGGCAAGCCAGCCTGCCCTGCCGACATTAACACAGTCTGAACCCCACGCGGGTGTGGACAGCCTGCTTCAGATGATGACAAAAATGAGTTCCAGGAAAGGAAAGAGAATCACTGAGATCACACGCTGTACGCCAGGGAGACCCTGCTAATATTCGCTAGGAAAAGCATGATCACTGTTTGCAACCAAGGAATAACAGCTTGAGGGGAGGTAGGGGGTAGGAGATGTTCTGTTCTGTTTGGGTTTTTTTTCCTCAATGGTTGGGAAACTGAGGCACGGGAAGCGAAATGTGGTCAGAACTCACGCTGTTCTTCAGCCACCAAATCCTGTTTCCTTTCACCTCACCCAGGAGGCTGGCCTGGATTTCGTTTTGTACCCAGGAGACTCCCTACAGTGTATTTGTTCTCTGATATGCATGCCTCGGATCCCCGAGCTTCCCTGGGAAGCATCAAAGATTTTTCCCACCTTCTATTCAGCTATGAGGCTAGGAAGGTTTGTGATCTCTTCAGAGAAAGAAAGACACCCCGATAAAACTACACTGGCCTCTGGAGATCAGAAGTCAGGAAGGGAGATGCGTTGAATGAGCCGAGGGAGAGAAATTCCTATTTATCACTCAGTGTAAGGAGTCCGGTGACAACTCTGTGGACATTAAGCTTCATCACCCACTTCAGATCTCCAACACCAGAAGCTTGCTGGCTGGCACACGGGCTTCTGGCATGGATGACCCAGCCGGGCCCTGGCCGTCTCATTGGGTGACCTGCCCTGGTGGGTGTTCCCTGGTGCGGTCAGCACCAAGGCTGGCGGGTGCCCAGACTGTGCGGAAAAGAGGAACTAGGTTATTTCTGTCCCAGGTGTGAGAAACTAGCCAGGGCCTCCGTGGTGGCGGGATTCGCTCGGAATCCCAAAGTCTGGGGCGTCCCAGCGTCAGGGTGGGACTAGACCGGCTAGTCGCCATCCCGGTCCATTTCAAGGACCCAGCGCTCCGCCCGAGGTGCGGCTCCTTTAAGAGGCGCGCCCGGCCCCCTTCAGCCGCGCCGCGGCCACCGCCCCCCGGGTCCTCCCCTTCCTGCGGCGCTGAGTGCGGGCCGCGGCGGGAGCGCGGCGGGAGCTGGCCGGGGTGGAGCGCGACGCCTGCCTGGAAAGCTGCGGGACGTCGGGGGCTGCGGGGCGCGGCGGCGCGGGAGCCGGAGGAGGCGAGGGGCGCACGGGCTGCTGGCGCGGGCTCGCGGAGGCCCTGCTCGGCGGAGGACCGGGCCCGCCGCCGCGCGCGCCGCGGAGCCCCGCACACAATAGCGGCGTGCGCAACCCCGCGCCCTCCCCCCACCTACCGTGCCCGTCCGCGCGCGCCCCCCGCCGCCGCCGCCGCCGCCGCCGAGCCGCCCGCTTCACCTGCGGCCCCCGGGGAGGCGGGCATTGTTCGCCTCCGCCGCCGCGGGGGCCATGGGAGCCGCCGGGCTCCCCGGGCCGGGCCCGGTGAGAACTCCGCGCCGCCGCTGAGACCGGCTCTTGGGCGCGCAGCCCCGGCTGGGCGCAGGTGAGCGGGCCCCCGCGCCATGGTGGACTCCGTGGGCTTCGCCGAGGCGTGGAGGGCGCAGTTCCCGGACTCGGAGCCTCCGCGCATGGAGCTGCGCTCGGTGGGCGACATCGAGCAGGAGCTGGAGCGCTGCAAGGCCTCCATCCGCCGCCTGGAGCGGGAGGTGAACCAGGAGCGCTTCCGTATGATCTACCTGCAGACGCTGCTGGCCAAGGAGAAGAAGAGCTACGATCGGCAGCGCTGGGGCTTCCGCCGCGCCGCGCAGCCCCCGGACGGCGCCGCCGAGCCCCGGGCGCCCGCCCAGCGCCCTGCGCCCGCGTCCGCCGACGGCGCGGACCCGGCGCCCGTGGAGGAGCCCGAGGCACGGCCCGACGGAGAGGGCTCACCGGGTAAGGCACGGCCGGCGTCCGCCCGCAGGCCAGGGGCTGCAGCGCCGGCCGACCGGGACGACCGAGGGCCCCCCACCAGCGTGGCTGCGCTCAGGTCCAACTTCGAGAAGATCCGTAAGGGACCTGCCCAGCCCGGCTCTGCCGACTCCGAGAAGCCTTTCTACGTGAACGTCGAGTTCCACCACGAGCGCGGCCTGGTGAAGGTCAACGACAAAGAGGTGTCCGACCGAATCAGTTCTCTGGGCAGCCAGGCCATGCAGATGGAACGCAAGAAGTCCCAGCAGAGCGCCGGGCAGGGCCTGGGGGAAGCGCCCAGACCCCATTACCGCGGGCGCTCCTCGGAGAGCAGCTGCGGCCTCGACGGTGACTACGAGGACGCAGAGTTGAATCCCCGCTTCCTGAAGGACAACCTCATCAATGCCAACGGCGGCAACAGGCCCCCTTGGCCGCCCCTGGAGTACCAACCCTACCAGAGCATCTACGTCGGGGGTATGATGGTGGAGGGAGAGGGCAAGGGTCCGCTCCTGCGAAGCCAGAGCACTTCGGAGCAGGAGAGGCGCCTCACCTGGCCCCGCAGGTCCTACTCCCCTCGGAGTTTCGAGGACAGCGGAGGTGGCTACACCCCGGACTGCAGCTCCAATGAGAACCTCACCTCCAGCGAGGAGGACTTTTCCTCTGGCCAGTCCAGCCGCGTGTCACCGAGCCCCACCACCTACCGTATGTTCCGGGACAAGAGCCGCTCACCCTCGCAGAATTCACAGCAGTCCTTTGACAGTAGCAGCCCCCCGACGCCGCAGTGTCAGAAGCGGCACCGGCAGTGCCAGGTTGTGGTGTCTGAGGCTACCATCGTAGGTGTCCGCAAGACTGGGCAGATCTGGCCCAGTGATGGAGACAGCACCTTCCAGGGGGATGCAGGTGAGCACCTGTGTGGGCGTACTTGGTTGGACCTGTTCCGGACTCTAAGGAGTAGATTGGCATGGGAGAAATGGGTACTTTTTGGCGTGATTTTTCAAGTGCTTTTTGTGTCTCTTTGGCCCTGCTCCTGAACTGACTCCACCCCCCTTCCTCCTTTAGGGCAAATGGGATGGGGGTTGGGGGGTTTGGGGGATGGCTGGTGGCTTGCTTTCTTAGTTCTAGATCCAGAGCAGGTGGGTTTTGAGGAGGTATGGGGAGGGAGATGCCTGCCCTCCTGGACAGTAAAGTCAGAGTTGTCTCTCCCACCGAGATCCGCTCTTTCAAGTGGGGCGTGATCTATACTTGGATATTCCCTTACCACCAGGTTGTTGTGGTCTTGGAGTGGTTATATGACACCTTAGGGGAACCCAAGATGTGTGAGCTGCCTCAAGGAAGATCTTAGACGTGTCAGATTCACTTGTTAAGCAAGTCAGAGCAGGCAGAGCTAGGAATTAGAAGGCAGTGAGACGTGTTCTGCCTCAGTGAGCCACTGAAAATCAATAGGTTGAAGGTTTTACGTGGGGCTATTCCCACACCATCCCAATCTACTTGCTTTGATAGGTTTCACCCCTCAGTGCATACTCATACCCTCCTCCACCCTCCGCCATTGCTTTTTGTCCGTCTGCCTTTTAATTTTTGCGGTGCAAGGGTTCAAACCCAGTGCCTTACATGCTTCACCACTGAACTACATCTCCACACCCCACCTTCCTTCCCGGTCCTCCGAGTGCTCTTGCCTCCTCATTTTCCCTAGGATGGAGCACCCACAAGTTCTTGTTAGGGGTTGGGGGGGGGTCTCCTAATCCGTGGTCTGACTGGAGCGCTGAGATGAAACAATACCTTCTTTGGTGCACCCAGATCTGTGGGATAACGGGACTAGGTTTTGAGATCAAGGCAGAATTTTCTGTTAGGAGTAAGATGGGAGGGGCTTGCAGGCCTGGGATTTGGGGATGTACAGCTGTCAGGAATCTCGTGAAGTCCTTGCCTCTTTTGGGCTGATCTGGTCTTTTGCTTTACTGATTTCCTCCCTCCCTCCCACCCCCAAGCTGATGATGGAGTTGCACATGCTTCATTTGTCAGAATCTGCTTGAAACAAGTGAGGCTATTTTTGGCTCTATTAAGCCTTCATGATCAGCTCAGTACCTGTTAGGTACCTCCAGTTACTGATCTCCCGTGTACATCTGGGTTGATGGCAGTGTGTGGCTGGGCCTACCTGCCTGTATCCTGGCTCAGCTGCATTCCTCATCTCTAGTGGAGGGGTGAGTGAGAAGCTATAGGAGTCGGGAGTTTTGTTTGGTAGGCATATCAACCAGCTCCTTCCAGGTCTGGAGGGTTGCCTGGTGATTTCTGGGAGCCAGCCATGTCCAGCCGGCTGTTTGCGAGGCGAACTCGCTTGAGCCGGTCTTTGGTGCTGTGGTGACTGGTACTTTATTTTTAATAAAGAAGAACATCAGAGGTGTTTATGGAGACCTACAGTCTGATATTCTCTTGCTGGTAGGGAATGCTGGAGTTTCCAGAAAGTTGAGCCTAGCCTTTTCTGTACCTACCATAGAAATGCCCGTGTTGCCCTCCGCATAAGCAGACCCTAGTGCAAGTCAGATTAGGCAGAAATAGGCACCAGAAGTGGGCCCGAGAGTCATACAGGTTCGTTTCCCAGCAAATGGCTTAGAGGTTAACTTCATCTTTTAGAACTTTCTGGATCTTTCTGACTATCCTAACAGCCCACACGCTCTCTCTTATTCTCCTCTAAAACATTTCTTTTATTTTTTCTTTTTTCCTTTTTTTGAGATAGGGTCTCCCTATGAAGCCCTGTCTAGCTTAAAACTCGCTATGTGGACCCCTGCTGGCCTCCAGTTCTCAGGGAGCTGCCTTCTGAGTACATGCACCACTGTACCCACATCCCTCAGACTCCCTTTCCTTCTCCTCCTCCCTCCCTTCCCTCTTTCCTACCCTCCTTTTGAGCCAGGGTCTCACTATGTTGCCCTGACTGCCCTAGAACTAGCTGTGTAGACCAGGCTAGCCTCTAAAGCGCAAAGATTCACTTGCCTCCTCCTCCCAAGTGCCAGGATTGAAAGTGCGTCTCCACATGAACGTGTCCTCGGGCATTTTTAATGATCGAGATTGAACAGAATAACCTAGAAGAGTTAAGGGACGAGGTAGGCCTCAGGAGTGGTATGAAACTCTGGGTTCAAGCTCCCATACCACCACTAATCAGTCAAATAATAAACGGGGGTGTTCATAAGCAAGGTTCACATTATTTCCTAGGCCATTGTATTTTTTTTAATCGCTAAAATTTTCAGAGCACTTTGAGGTTTATAGAAAAAAAAATGAATGGGAAATATAGAGATTTCCCATACGCCTCCACACCTACCTCCTCTGTTATCAGCGTTCCCCACTAAAGGGGTACCTTTGTGGCAGACCGTAGCCGACATAGACACACCATGGTTATCCACAGCGTGTAGTTCTCTTAGTGTTGTGCACTGTGTGAGTTTAGTTCTTTCACGGTCTTAACGTGCCCAGCCGTTGCAGCCCGAAGAACATTGAAACTGTGCTGAACATTTACCCGTTCTGTATGGGAGGGGAAAAGGGTCCCTGTCACTGCTTAACCCTCTGTTGATGTTCATTAGACGTTTAGGGGTCTACTAGACTAAGAGGAACAATAGGGAAAATTACAGTGCATGTGTATAAGGGAGTGGGGAGAGGCCACCCTAATGTTCTGTCGTGGCCCGGCTCTTGGAACGTTCCTGGGCTCAAGCTGGTTTCTATCATCTATCATCTATCTACGTAGCTGCTTCTGCATTGAGTGCAGGCTCCTCCCCTCGGCAGAGGTAGAGGCGGGTGGATCCAACAGATAACAGTCTGTGTAACGCTTTATCAGCACTCTTGGGCTTTCGAAGGCTGAGATATTTGGGGAACAGAGTGAAGTACCCTGAGACTTTTCATTCAAGGAGCCGAGAGGGCTCTTGGGTGAGTGGGACCTGAGCATGCCCTGGGATTCTCTTTTGATTGACTTGGTGGCTTTTGGCTTTAGGAGCCTTGTCTCTCCATTGGTTGAGAGCCCTGTGGCTGGGGAGGCCAGTGTGTGTATGCCTTCTGCCCCCACCAGGGCAAGGAATTCAGGTAGCCAGTCTGCAGAACCTACTTGGGAAAGGATCAAACAGTGTTGGGAGACCCGGGCTGCAGCCTCTCCCTGTGGGTTGAGAGGGTTGTGTTCAGAGTGTACCAATAGGTATCTGGGAAGTGTTCTCAGGTTGTTACATAACAACTCCAAGTTTTGGCTGAGGCTGATTTTTTTTTTTTTTTTTTTTTGTATAAAAGCTTGGGGTGAATAATGCAGTAACTATTAACACCCCCCCAACCCCCATCCTGGCTGAAATACAACTGCTTGGCTTTAAGGAGGTGTGTTTTTCTTTGGGGGGGGGAAGTAGTAATTTTAATTGAAATATGTTACTGTAACACGTCTGTTATTTTTGGCATAAAATATACACCACAAAATGTGGAATTTCAATCTTTTAGAATTTATCAGAAATCAAGCCCAAGACTTGGCGTGTACTAGGTAAGAACTCTTTCACTGAGCAGAACCGTACTCTGCCCAGTGGCATCTTGTATAACCACCACCAGCACCAGCATTCAAATCTACAATACTCTTTTTGGGGAGCAGGGGGGGGGGTCTGGAACTGACCTAAGACATCGCTAAGCGCAAGCCCTACCCGGAGCCGTACCTCCAGTCCTGCATTTTCAGCTGTTTCATTTTCTAAGGAGAAACTATATCCATCAAAATAACTCCTTTTCCTCCTTACCTCCAGTTCCTGGCAGCCAGGAGCCCACCTTTTGTCTCTGGGGATTAGCTTATCCTTGAGTATCTTATGTAAATGGAATCCTATACCGTGCGGTCCAGTGTCTAGTGTACAAATATTCGTACTTCATTTTATGGCTTTACAATTCCCTGGGGCAGCGTCCTCAACCTTAACTCCCTGTTAGTGATGGTGTTTTCCCGGCTCCCTGACTTTCACACCCAAAGCCCTGAAGTGGCCCAGTGTATTAGTCAGCTAACACTATTCCATAACAAAACACTTGAGGCTGGCGTTGACCAAACAGCAAAAATGTATTTTCTCACACTGCTGGAGGCTGATGTGAGTAAAGAATTCCCTCTGAGGCCCTGTCTCTTGGGTGTGTGGCCGCCACCTTTTAAATGCCTTTTCGAGTGGTGTGTCTTCCTTCCTGGCAACTCTGAATGTCCAAATTTCTCCTTCGTGGAAAGTCATCCGTAAATTAAGACTACTGAAATAATCTCATCCTTTGTAGAGTGAAGCTTTGATAGGGAAAAGCCCCTCCCCCGTGTGGCTGTATGCCGCTTGGACTTCTGGGAACAGTTGGAGGGGATAAAAGGGTGGTGAAAATGGATGACGGTTACAGGAGTTACAAGCTAAGAATTAGAGCTAAAAGTTGCTGTGTGATAGGCAGGTGATGGAGAAGCAGGCAGAAATAAGGACAGATACAATGAACTAACTGGAGTTTTTAGAAAAGTTACAATTTAGATCTTCTCAGTAACTGCCGTGCTGGGAGAAGCTAAACCAGAGTGGGAGTTAGTTCTGAGTTAGTTCAGTTCCCCAGACATAGATTAAGACAGCCAGAAAAGGGCTGTAAAGGTTTCTCTTTCCTTCTTATCCTTTCTTTTCCTCCTTAACCCTATGAGCTAACTGAATTTTTAAAGGTTACAAGTAAGAAATCCAGCAGCCAGGGAACAGGGGAAGAGTTAAATAAGTAGCTCAGCGAGAGAAAAACTGTTACATTTTTAGATACATTTAAAATTCATTCTGAGCCCAGATCCAAAGGCAGAACAGCCAAGGGGGAGGGGCTTTTCCCTGGCAAAGCTTCACTCTGCCTTAGTTTCCTAATGTTTCTTAGGTTTTGGCGATTATATTTATGCCATTTCCCCCCTCCCCTTCCTCCCTCCAAACCCTCTTAGATACCCCCTACCTTATTCTCTTTCAATCTCATGGCCTCTTTTTCTATAAATGGTGTGTCCATGCATATGTAATCCTAAATACATGCAACCTGCTTAGCCTGTCTCATGGTGCTTGTGTATATGTTTTCAGGGCTGACTGTTTTATGTTTGATAACCAATCAGTGTGCTCTTCCCTGGGGAAGACTATTTCTCCTGCTCTCAGCATTCCTTAGTTGCCTGGTGTTCTTTGTCTAGGGTTGAGGCCTCCGGCCTCCCTCCCCCCCACCCTCACCCTGTCCATGTTAGCTGGCTATTGCTGCTGCCCTCGTTCAGCTCGTGTTTAGGCAGCGATGTCGGTGAGACTGTATGGGTGTAGCTTCTGACATTTCTAGGAGACACGCTCTCAACAGCCAACTCCCTGCTCCTCCGTCTCTTAGAATCTTCCCACTCCCTCTTCTGCAGTGTTCCCTGAGCTTTACTTAGATGTAGGAATTCCACTGCAGGTGTACCAGTCGGGACCCCGAGTTCCTGCAACTCTATATCTTGATTGGTTGTGGTTTTCCGTAATGGTGTCTCTCTGTTGGAGAAAGAACTCTCGTTGGTCACGGGTGAAGACTAGACCCTGGAGAAGGGTCAGTTGACTGAGTTCTTCAACGTCATTGTCTAAGGAACGGAGTCGGGACTTCATAGAAAATTTGTGAGGTGCGAGCTTGAAGTCTGCAGAGGAGAGAATTTGTCGCAGCAAAAGGTTAAATGGCTCTCAGGCAGGTTTCCAATAGCCACGTTATAGACGACGAATTTGAGGAAAAGCTTTGTGCAGGCCTGGGGATTAGCTCAGTTGAGAGAATGCCTGCCTAGCAGGCTGGAGGCCAGGGGTTCGAGTCTTCAGTATTGCAAAAAGAAGCCATGCCTGTGACGTTTGTGATGTTCGTACTCAGAGAGTGGAGGCAGGAGGGTTAGGAATCCAAGATCACCTTTGCCTGTCTAGCAAGTTCAAGAGCAGCCTGTCTCAAAAACAAAAAACAAAAAACAAAGCATTGTGTGGTATTAGGCAATGGTGCTAGTCATCACTGAGCTAAGGCACCACAAGCTAATGCTTCCTGAGCTGACACCTCCCTGTTCAGTTAGTAAGTTGGTAATGAGATCAGGTCCTTGCTGAGGGCCTGTCTGTTGATCTACAGTTTTCCTTTTCTTTCCTTTTTCTGTCTTTCTGTTTGTTTTCAGACAGGGTCTTACTGTATAGCCCAAGCTGGCCAGTGTTTTACCATCAATCTCTATCTGTCCCTAAAATTACCATTTTTAGGAACAGTAACAGTAACTTGATTATAACCTTTCACCCTTGTGAGGACCCAGTGAGCCCCATGGCTCTTTGTGTCTCTGCGTCCCCAGTACTAGGATCACAAGCATGTTCCGCCCTGCTCGCTTGTTTATGTGGGTGCTTGTTGGGGGAGGGTGGACTGAGGTCCACCAAAACTTAATCGGCTGAGCCATCTCCCTAGCCCCCTAAAATTATTAACACAGCCTTCTCCATACTTCCCCATTTATCCCTATTCATACTCTCCGAAGGCAGCCACTCTCCCTATTCAGTAACTCAAGGATATCTCTTGTCCTCTGAGAAACCCTCGTGCTTTTCTTCATGAATCTGGCTAAAGACTTTTACCTTTTCATCCTAATGGACTGGTCCTTTTAAAACTACCAACGAAAGCAGAAACCTTCGTAATGTCCGCATATCCTTCTTTAACTGTATGTTAGCCCCTGTTTCCTGTTAATCCTGAGTCTGACGGACTTCTTCTTTAGGGAATCATTGATATCCTTAAGGCAGTGCCCTTAACCACTGAGCCATCTCTCAGTGTTTTTAAAGGTTTTAAATTGCTTGGCGCCTTCTATGTTCTGGCCCAAACCTAGTAAATGTCAGTGGGTTTTCTGGGTCCTAATGATACGGGCTCCTTTAGGAATGGAAATGTTTAGCTTTGGAGTCGATCTGGCCAGTTACGTCTCCTTCTTTGCTGACCATTGAGCCCCCCCCCCACCCCCGTGCTCTGCTATAGAGAACACTTTGAGTCCTGCAAATCTGGTGTCTTGGGTGCTGACCCTCCTACTGTGACCTGGGGGTTTATAGTGCCCAAGGGAAGAGCAGCTAACAAATTCATAAAGGTGCCTGCCTGTGCCGGACCCGGAAGACTGAGGTGCTATTTGTGTAGTAAACATGATTTCTTCAGAGGCAATTTCATGGGCCCTTGAAACATTCTTGTGAAGTGGCTGTAGCAAGATCATTATCGTAATTATACGCCATCCACCGGTTGGGTCTGAGGGTGAGTGAGACCTGCACAGACGCCTCGACTGTAACCTGGCTGAGGTCAAGCCATCTGCGAAGGAGCTGAGCGGCACTGCTAGTCACGTCACAACAGACACAGGGTGACTCCTGGGGTGTAAGGCACCTTGGTCTGTTGTCTGATCAGAGATAGGCCCTCCCTGCAAAGTCCTTTTTAATCTGATAGGAAAACAGTGGTTGGTGTTGCTACCATGGAAACATCTGGTCCCAGCTTTCCAGAAGACTTGAAGGCATCAGCCAGTTAGAGATATCATGTCTCTTCTCTTTACAAATTCCCTTGAAAGCGACTCCTTCCTTCCCTCCTCGTCCTTCTTTCTCTTTTCTTTTGTGGTAGAAGACATCAAACTTAGGGCCCCAGTATACTAAGCAATTGCTATACCATGGAAGTACATCCCCAGCCCGTTCTGATTCCCAGGTGATGAATGGCATACGTGGTAAGGATGAAATGCTTGCGCATGAGATTAGTGCCCTTTTAAAAGAGATCTCAGAGAGCCCCCTTACTCATGCCGTATGAAAACGAAGCAGGAAGCTGTTACCGGAAGCAGGAAGTAGACCCTTTGTAGACATGGTCTCTCCAGTGGACTTCCAGTGTCCAAATGGGTGAGAAATAATTTTTGGTTATCTACAAATAGGCCCTCTACTGGGTGGTATTATTATGGAAGCCTAACTATGACAGTCCAGTGTGCTTTAACTGCTTTGTAACGCCTACATGAAAGGAAAATATATCACTGGGGTCAGGCCTCAGACATATCAGCTCAGAGGACTAAGGCCCCTTTCCAGCATCAGCTGAGCCCAGCACAGAATGAGCCTCCTGGGAGAGGATGGCCTTTGTCCTCTCAGAGACTCTTGGATGGGGCACCCTTCTTGTGGTATTCCTGAACCACTTGGCCTTGTGTCTTTGGGGGGGGGGTCTTGTAAGCTAGGGTTTGGTAAAAATACAAGACCCCCCCCTTCCCCGCCAGGGATCACTTCTGCCAGTTTGTAGAGGGAAAGCTTAGAGGCATTTAAAAGTGATTGTGAGGCTTTCATTCATTCATTAATAGCGTGTGTGTGCGTGTGCGTGTGCGTGCGTTTTACAGGTCAGCTCTGCAAAGTCATTCTCTCTTGCTACATTGTAGAATCCAGGGATCAAACTCAGGTCAAGAGTCGTAATTAGCTTCAGCTGAGTCGCCTGGGAATAGAGACCCCTTAATTGAAGAATTGTCTCCATCGGATTGGCCTGTGACCATCCCTGTGAGGCATTGTCTTCATTGCTATTTGATATAAGAGGACCCAGCCCACTGTGGTCGCTGCCATCCCTAGGCAGGTGAGCCTGAGCTATATAAGGCAGCTAGCTGTAGCTGGCTGGGCAATGGTGGTGCACACCGTTAATCCCAGCACTCGGGAGGCAGAGACGGGTGCTCTCTGTGAGTCCGAGGCCAGCCTGGTCTACGGAGTGAGTTCCAGGACAGCCAGGATTACAACAGAGAAACCCTGTCTCGAAAAACAGAAGACAAACAAACAAAACAACAAAAAGAAAGTAAAGCTAGCTGAACAAGCCAGAGAGCAAGCGTGTGAGCAGCTTTCCTCCGTGGTTTTTGTTTCAAGCTTCTGCCTTGAGTCCCTTACTTGATGGACCTTTAAGGTGAAATAAGCTGGGGTTTATCCCAGTCACAGGAACCAAACTAGAACAACACTGGGTCTGCGTGCAAGCACCTCTGCCTACGGAACCATCTTCCAGCCCAGTTGTGGGCACTTTAGAAAGAAGTTAAACTGTAATAGTTAGAGACGATCTCATTTTAGCAAGCAGCGAGGGAGCTGGAAGAAGTTAAGTTGCTAATGCGTTGGCATAGCCAAGTGGGGGCTGTCATCTGTAGCTGATGTTCAAGGGCAGCCTGAATTTCCTGCTGTCTCTGTGGAATCGCAGCAGCAGCAAGCCAGACGGAAGTGGACCTCTGGTAAAGGTGATGTAGAATGGCAAAAACACGAATCGGAATATGTGCCTAGGCAATTTTAACCATATTCCCAATGAGAAAGTGGAAATGCAATGTCCGGACCCAGGAATCAGAGAAAGGGAGACTGTGGGTGTGGTGGTACACTGCTTCTAGGGTGGCTCACCACGGGAGACAAGGAGGCATTTTTTCTAGCTGTAAACTCTGCCAGACCTCAGCAGAGGGAACCACCGACCTGGCCAGCGCCAGACCGGAGAGTCGAACCCCGAGCATCTGAGCTCAGGTGCGTTTGTTCCGCAGAACTCCTCAGGTGCAGATCATAAGCAATCAGACATCCCTCTCGTACATCCCGCACCTGTAGACAATACAAAAGGCCAAGGCCTCTGCATCCCTTTTTCCAACAGTGCACAAAAACAACTATTTGAAATACGACTAAAAATAAACTTGCATGGGTCCCACAGTCTACTTCAAAGGCGTTTCCTAGGTGACGTAAAGACTTCTCCTTGCTAGGCCCCACATCTCAGAGGTTCCCAGCACTTCCAAATACTGCCACTCTGGGGACTTTTAGCACGGTGGGGCTCCAAACTACGCTCAAGTAGACTCAAGCGCTCCCCGGGGGTTGTATACGGTGAGCTGGTGGCGCCCCTGCCCACCTCCCCATCTGCTCTGACTAGCTTGCTCGGTCAGCGCGTGCAAAAGCACTGTTCATTCTTGCCCAAGTATTAGACCTCAGAGTGGAAAACAACTCAGTCTTCTTACTTTCTCCTTTTAGGAACATGAGTAGAAGCTGCCTTCACTTGAGATTGGAGGCCTGAATCTGTCACCTGAAACCTAAGTTCACAGATGCTTTAGTATCTAGAGTTGCTGACCTCCGTGGAAGTAGAAAGCCCACACGCCAAGAGCCCGCCCAGTTCCCTTTCTCTGCCTTATTGTGTTAAAATATAAATCACATAAAATTTACTCTCTCAGCCCTTTTCAGCATGCAGTTCATTAGTGTTAAGCCGTAGGTGATTTTTTGTTTGTTTTTTGATGCATCATTAGTTGGGAAAAGCACTGATCTGGCCCCCAGGAAAGGTTTCTTGTCCCCTGACGTCCTGTAGGAAGATGGTTTGTACTGAGTCCTTAGCTTGAGTGGGAGGAGCTTGCAGGCCAGGTGCAAGCAGAAACAAGCAGGTTCCTAAAGAAAAATGTGGGGTAGATTTGAGGCTCTAGGGAGACATCCGTGGTCTGTAACAGACGACGGGTGTGGAGAGGAAAAACGGTCCAGGCAGAAAGTTTGGTGTGGCAGCCCTTCAGAGGAGTGGGCAGCAGTCAAATAGTGTAGCTTTTCAGGGCTCTAGTCCATGGGCCTGGTATACGTGTGGTTTCTTACAGGGCACTGGCAAGGCCTCCCTTGGGCCCAGGTGTGTGAGGGTTTGATCAGGAGAAGGTGGCAGTGAGATCAGGCAGTGGGTTCTGGAGCATAGGGTCTCAGAAAATCTTCCACGTGCTGTCATGGTGGCAGGCTACTATAGACAACGGAGTCGGAGGGCAGCTCTGGAAGTGGGTATCTGGAGCTGGTGGGTAAGCGGTAGATAGAGTTGGAATGCTTGGCCTGGCCTTGGAGTAAAGGTTGGTGTCTGGGGCCCCTGGACCGCCAGCTGCCAGAAGGGCTTGTGGAACCTCATGTGGAGAGAGACCTTGTTGATTGTCAGCTTGTCGTGGACCATCGCATCCCTAGAACAGCTGTTAGATCTTGGCCTTAGTAAGTGCAGGCTGTGGTTGTTAGCATAAATCTGGTTGTCTATCCCGTGCCAGTTATTCAGTGACTGTGTGGTGTGGGTCACTGTGGCAGACCCTTCGTAGAAAAGGGAGTGAGGTCCTGGAAAGGGGTATGAGGGAATTTAAAAAGGGGACTCTAATGGGTGAGGCTCCAGAAAGAAAATGGCTGAGGAAGCACGGGAGACTTGGTCTGGACGTCGTCGCCTGCTTTTGCCGCCCTTGGCCCTGTGGTTTATTTATCCTGCTGAGCCTGTACTCTCAGGTTCCAGAAACTCTTGTCAAGGAAGTCTGAGGTGGTTAATGGGCTGAGACTTGGTCAGCAGCTGTCTGGCCGGACACCTGGCCCTGCCCACTCAGGAAGTGGGGGGGGGGGTCTTTTTTTTTTTGTAGAAGCATTCACTGTTTCTTGGGCTGGGTGACTAGGTCTCCAGAACATCGGCGAGGGGCCAGTTCCTGATTCTGTGAGTAGAAACCATTCGAGTTGGCTGTTGGGATACAACAGTCAGAAGATCCACACCACAAGCAAGGTGCACTGCCCAGATGCCCCCCATCCCCACCCCCACCCCCACTCCCAGTACAGGGGACAGACCCGAGATGAGAAAGGATGTAGAGATGTGTATTTCCTTCCTTTCTTTCTGCCCACAGAGCCCTGAACTCTTTTCAAAGTCATTACTAAGGGAGGGAGGCCCTTTCTTGTTTACTGAGTTTCGAAAGGTCTGACTTGACAAGGTAGGACAGAGCCTCCTGGTGGGACACCTGCACTCCTCCATTTGTACCCCAACACCAGGTGTCTTCTCTGCTACTCGTACTGGACCCCAAGTTCCTGCTTCGAGAGCACAGGCCTGGTCAGGTCTATGCTGGTCCTCTCTATGTATTTGACCTCCCTGTCTAGACTTGTTTCTTTGAAGCTCCAAGAGGGGCTTCTCAAAGGGTACACTGGGTTCATTTGGAGACGGACTGGGGATGGGGGACTGCTCATTTGATCACGTCCACCTACAGATCACCGTGCTAATGTGTGACATTTTGGAACTAGAGGCTTACCTGCTGTTCACGGAAGTGTCCAGGCCCTGGGAAGCCATAATTTCCTAATGGCTTGGTGCTGCTTAGCACAAAGAATAAAGTAGCCATGGGAGAGGTGGACATTTAGCCTACTAGAGACCTAGGGGATTAGATCTCTATGCTAGCTGTCCCTGTAGGGGACTAAAGGCCTAAAGTCTCTTTGGGTCTCTCTGCCTCTCTCCTCCTGTACCGCCTTTACCCTCCTCTGTGCCATTGCATACCCACACACAGAGTATGGTCACCCACCCCAAAGTGGATGGATGACTGGTGATTTGTTGTGGTGTTGTTGTTACATGTCTTAGCTCGGTTCACTGCCTGGTGTCTGCCAAGACTGAATAAAAGCAGAGTGCAGGCTAACATTCTCATCCGGACATTTGAGTCCTCTTCCAAGCTCACTCAAGCTGCTGCCAGGATTCAGTTCCTGGTAGTTATAAGACTGGGGGCTTCATTTTCTTGCTGGCTGGGGGTTATTCTGGAAGGCTGCTCTTCTTTGTGAGCAGATTCACACAGGGCTGTTTGCTTTTTCCCTGTGAGTCTGGGTGTTTTGAAAGGTTCTCTAGAGCGATTTTATTTCATAGCTAGTGTTCATACTCTTCTACCTCTGGGAATAGACACTGTATGCATCTTTAAAAGGCATGCAGAAGAGGAAATAAAAACAGTAAGCCTATTTTGACCTGACAGTCCCAGCACGTAGGAGGGCACATGCCAGTCCCAGCACGTAGGAGGCAGATGCAGGGAACTTAGGAGTTCAAGGCCAGCCTAGGATACACGAAATAGTCTCAAAAAGGGTGTTGGGATTGGGAGAACATTATTTTTGAGACAGTGTTATCAGAATATTTCAGCAAGGAGAAGCTTCTCTGATGAGGGTTCGAGGGTTTAATGATACTCCACTCTATATGTATAGCAGTATATTATCAGGAGTCTTTTTGCTATGTTCCTTTGGCAGAATAACAGAGGAGATAATAGCAGGTTCTTCCATTACTAGACCCATGAGCTATCTAGTCTCAGGTTCTTGGCCACTTTAGCAGTGTCATATATGGGTTCCATCTTGTGGAATGGACCTTAAATTTTTTTAAAAAAAAGGGAGGGGGTAGTTGGTTATTCCTATAACAGTGGTACCACTATTGTACCATCTTGCAGGAAGGTCTGTGGTAGGTTGCAGGGTTTGTAGCTGGGTGAAATTGATGGTTACTTTTCTCCTCCTATAGCATGTGAAGTATCTTCCAGCACCATGAATGGTAGTCAGTAGCATCAGCTTGGTTTCTCCATGTTCAATGACAAAGACGAGTGGTGTCTTCAGCAGCAGGACCTTACACACAGGTTATGGAGAGTAACTGGTAGCCCTGGCAATAGTCCGTGATGTTTGAGGGGTAGGGAGTCTGTGAGACCCCTTTGGCCAGCAGTTCAACAAGATGCAAGCCATTCCTGGCATGAGGGTTTTACTTGGTGGCATAAGATAATCTAGTTGGGACATTGTCTCCCCTATTATACGGTGACTCCATTTAAATTCCTTTCATATATGTATGTATTTTAGGAAGCTCCTACAGTAGTAGGTTTCTAAACAGCTGTTTGTTTGTTTGTGACAGGTTCTCATTATATAGCCCCGGCTCCCCTGGAGCTCACTATGTAGACCAGGCTGGCCTCGAACTCACAGAGTGCTGCCTGCCTCTGCCTCCCAAGTGCTGGGGTTAAAGGCGTGCGCCACCATGCCCTGCTCCCTATGGGTTTTCAAAAGGCCTTTAGTGTTCATTGTCCCGCTTCATATTTGCTTCTTAATCCTGCCCTCCCATCCTGCTCGAATTTAATCCTATTCTAGCTTCCTCCTCCTCTCTTTGTAACACTATACCCCGTTGCCCCTTCCTTGGCAAAGCTTCTCTCCCTTGGGCCCTTACCAGCTACCTGATCTCTGTGGTTATTCTGATGGAACATACATATCGAAAGAGGGATAGCTAACATCCTCGTGTAAAGGAAAACACGAGATATTTGTCTTTTGGGGTCTGAGTCACCTCGCTGAAGATGATTGTTTCCATCCATTGACCTGCAAACGTCAAGGTGTTCTTAACAGCTGAATAATATTCTGTTGGGTAAATATGCCATATGTTCGTTATCCTCATAGGTTCACGGACAGCTAGGCTGTCCGCGGTTTCTGGCTGGCACAAGCAGGGCAGCGACGGACATAGATGAACAAGTGTCTCTGTAGTAAGGTGCCAACGGCACATGGGTCAAGGATCTCAACGTGCGACCAGATACACTGAGTCTGATCAAAGATGACACGGGGGGATAGGCTTGAACTCATTGGCACAGGAAAAGACCTTCGAACGGGACATCAGCAGCACAGGCACTAAGACCAGGCATCAATAAGTGGGACCTCATGAAACTGAAAAGCTTTTGTGCAGAAAAGGACCCGTTTTGAGCAAAGCGACAGTCTATAAAGTGGGGGGGGGGGGGGGGGGGGAAGAATCTTACCAGTTATACATCTGATAGAGGGCTAATATCTGGAAATACATAAAGAACTAAAAAAAAAAAAAAACAACTGAACATCAAGAAAAACACAATTTTTAAAACGGGGTCCAGAGCGAAGCGGAGAGCTCTCAAAAGATAAACACGCAAATGGGTGAGAGACACTTAAATGTTCAACACACTTAGCCATCGGGGAAAATGTACATCGAGACTTCTTTGAGATTTCGTTTTACGCCTTCCAGAATGGCTGAGAGCCGAGGTGGGTGCGGGGAAAGCAGAAAACTTAAATCGCCACGGGTGGGGAGTGTGGGCTTGTACGGCCACTGACGGAAATCAGCGTGGAGTGTCTTCTTAAAAAGCTGAAAATCAAGCAACCACAAGATCCAGCTGGACCGCTCCTAGGCGTATGCCCAAAGGATTTTTTCTGTCAGATTTTTTTGAAGCAGTTCCACGATGAGGCTCGCACCTCTGAAAAGTCCAAAGTTGTGGGATGGGATTTTTCTTTTTTTCCAAAGAAGTAAGAGGAAAGGTTAAAGAGGGTAAGAGTAGCTGCCCTAGGCTGGGCCCTGCCATAACTGTGGATTCTCTGATGGTTCTCAGATATATAGCCGCACCTCAGAGTTCCTGAGATAGGCTAGGCCTGTGCGATCTGTTTCTTTGAAATGCTCACCGAAGCCAAGACACCGAGTTCCTTGTCAAGTCATGGTCTCTGGTAGGGAGAGAATTCACTGCCCCCTTGATTAGTGTTGACATTTGTGGATTATGCTCTGGACTGATTGCAACTACCTCTGAAAGAACTCCTTGGTTAACAGTTGGTCCTTTCTGCTAGTTAATATTGTGGTTAATCGTGGCTCGCAGAGTTCCCGCTTGGCTCTAATTGGAGCTCCGGGGAGTAGAATGTCACCGGAGAAAAGGGACTCTACAAAGGAAGAGAAATTATTTGACAGTGGAGGGCTGCAGTCATCTGGTAAAAGCTGGCTCCAGGCATGAAGTTGCTGTTGGATTTGTCAGGGCAACACCTCCCTAACCCTTTGCAGGAGACTTGCATCTACCTAGCTGACTGTCCTGTGTTGAGTTAGCCAGGGAACAGGCATATGCAGCAAAGCCATGGTTGGAAGGGGGGGCTCCCAGGGGCAATGACTTGGGAAGGAAGGGGAAGAGAGGAATACGTTTTCTACACTGACCAATTGTCCCTCCCATGGTAGGAGTTCCACCTTGCTGTTGACGTCGTCACAGTGCTGAGAGCCAACTGCTGAGAAGGTTAGCTGTTTTGAGTTGATGGCTTGTAGAGCAGAGACTCGCTTGTTCTCCTCTCTGTTGCCCACCTTACCGGAGCTGTTAGCTGCTGTCCTGATTGGTCAGTGGTTTCTACTCTGCAGGTCTCTGAATTCTCATCTGTAAATGAAGAAGCTAGACAGTAGCATCTTCAAGATCCAGTTTTGTGATTATACAAATAAAATTATTGTTTCTTGCCGGGTGGTGGTGGCACACGCCTTTAATCCCAGTGCTTGGAAGGCAGAAGCAGGTGTGAGTTTGAGGCCAGCCTGGTCTACAGAGTGAGTTCCAGGGCAGCCAGAGTTACAACAAAGAAACCCTGTCTCGAAAAACAACAACAAAAATACGTTTCTCTGAGTTCCTAGCAAACAAACCATGGGAAATCCCCAGTGGGCAGCTGTCTTTTCCCTAGTCTTTCTGCAAGACTCCATTGGCGACCAGGCTCCTGTAATGTCTCAAGTCAGGAACCCATGATAGGCTAGGGAGTGGCCTATACTCTGTGTGCAGATCTAACGGGAACTAGATTATTCTTTGCTAGCTGATTGTCTTCCCTCCCTGCCCACTGGCCATGCAGATATTATCCGGAACAGTGTGGCAAAGAGCAGAGCCCAGGTACCTGGAGGCCAGGCTACCAAGGTGGGAGTTGGGAAACAGTTGAGGGGTGTCTGCCTGGGTGGAAGCTAAGGATGTCTGGTCAAGTGTTAGGCAGCAGGGTGCCATCTGGTGTTTGGCCAACCAGAGTACTGGCTGGCCAGGTTCTTATCCGAAGAACAATGCAGAGTAACTGCACCTATATGCTTGGCCAGTCTGTGCACAATGGGTACTTTATGCCTGTTTACCTTTGCCACCACCTGTGCCACCCCACGGTCTGTTTGCATAGGGAAGATCCCACATGGAGTTGAAACCCAAGTGTGCTTCCTACAGAGGAAGTTCCCTGTCTGCTTCCTGTTATACTTTAATGAGGATTCTTTGCCATCTGGAGGAAGACTGTCCTATGCCTGAGTTGGCCATGCCAAGAGATGGCCTTGGTGGTCTGGGGAGCGAGAGAATAGGGAAGAGGCGGAACTTAGTGTTCGTATCTGCATGGTTGCTTTAGTGGAATTCTGCATTTTCCTTTAGGATGTCAATTTGATGGGCTGGGTGTGGGGCATATTTTGAGGGCCCCCCCCCATTCCCTCTGGCCATCTTGTAGACCCCTCTCTTTACTGGAACTTTGTACTTGGGTTTGGCTTTGTGCCTTGGGATGCCTTGCTGCATTCCCGCAGGGAGATAATGCCTAGTTGCCTCACTGGTTCAAAGGCAGCCAGAGCACAGCAAGTTCAAGAAGCTTCCACTCAGAGCCTTGACTCAATCTGGAATGTTCTTCCAGTCGCTACCCTTCACTCTGCAGGATTGGGATTGGCTGACCTTTTCTTAAAGAGCCAGATAGCTAATTTAGCTCTTGTGTCTGAGAGGTAAGCTGTAGACCACTATGTAGGTGCTTATAAAACCACTTGAAATGATTTCAAACTGTGAACAGCATTCTTAGGTCTCAGGAGGCCCAAAGACAAGACACGGTGGTTGGTTCGGCCCGTGGGCTAGTGTTTCCAACCCCACTGGGTTTTTTTTTTTTTTTTTTTTTTTTTAGCTTCCTAATCATTGGTGATTATGAAATAGGAGACAAAGTGGTGTGTAGGTGTCCCCATCTGTCGAGACGCTTGCAAGCGTTTCTCTCATGGGACATGAGAGGCAGATAGGGTTGGTTTCCGGTCTTACGAGGTCTCTTCCCCCCAAGGAAGTAGCTAAGCGAGATAAAGCCGGGGCGGGAGATGGTTGCCTGGTTCCGTCTCCTGTTCTCCCTCGCCTTGCTGCCTCTCAGTGCCAGTATTCCTCTCCTGACACAAGCCTGGTCATGAGTCACTGCAGCCGAACAAGGAGGCACATGGGCGCTGCTGATACAAGCCGAGCAACGAGGCACTCGAGCATTGCTGTTACACGTGCCCCGTGTGTCGTGTCACGACTAGCTTGAAATTCTTCACAGTAGAAGTTTAGGAAAGAATCATTTGCGGATCAAAGATACTGAAAACGCCCCACGGGTTTCGAGCTTTCGAGAACATGAGTGTTGAAAACGTAGTTAACTGTGCTTAAACCAGTTTATACACACCTAACCATCCCTTGATCCTTTTTCTACCTCCTGCCATCCATTCATCATCTGTCCATCTAGCCATACCCACCCACCGTCATGCCCGTTCAGGTTATCCCATAGGCCTTGCCAGCGCGTGGGGGCTGTTAAGAGTCGCCTCATTGACGAAGTTCTGTGTGTGTGCAAGGGTACACGCGCACACGCACGTTAAGATACAGCAGGGTTTTGGTTTGGTTATTTGTTTTGGTTGGGGATTTTCGTGGATGTTTCGTTGGTTTGGGGGATGCCTTGGTGATGCCAAGGCCGGAACCCTGGGCCCGGTACGTGTTAAACATACGTTGTGTGACTGACTTCGTGCGCATCCTCCTTCTTAACCTTTTCCTGACACTTGTTTGCCTATCCAGTGTGTTTTTGCGTGTGTTTGAGAGCAGGTGCCCACGGAGAAGCCAAAGGACAACTTGCAGGAGTCTTTCTCTCTCCAGCACAGGGATTGAACCCATGTTGCCAGCCCTACCCCCTTCTTAGTTTTAGATACCAGGCTTAGGACCTGATAAACTCACGATAACCTGAATATATCCTGACCAGAAAATGCAGATCATATCTATCTAGCCTACCATACGTCATAGTTTAGCCTAGCCCACCTAAACATGCTTAGGGTACGTGCATTAGCCTATAGTTGAGCCAAACCATCTACTATAGAAAAGTACCAAGTTAAGTTTTATTGCAGATTGCTCTGAAGAATGATTCTTTAACTATTCTTTCATACCACCGTACAATTAAAACAAAAAGAGGGTCCGTCTTTGTTACTTTCCTATTGCTGTAACCAAACACCCATGACCAAAGCAACTTATAAAAGAAAGCGTTCTATTGGAGGCTTAGGGTTCATGACCACGATGGCAGGGAGCATGGCTGTAGACAGGCAGGCACGGCACTGAAGCAGTCGCTAAGGGTTTACATGTTGAGACAGCTATAAGGCAGAAAGAGAGCACTGACTGGGAACGGCATGCCTTTCTGAAGCCTCAGAGCCCACCCCACGTGGTACACCTCCTCCCAACAAGGCCACACCTCCTAATCCTTCCCAAATAGTTCCACTAGCGGTGCAACAAGCATTCAAATATATATGAGCCCATGGGGATGATTCCCATTCAAGCCACCACAGAGTCAAAGCATTGTATGCTGGGGACCATGTGTCTGTAACTCACTGGGATTAACTGTATTCCAGTTACGCATTTACCACCTCTTTTTTACCTTGCAAACTGGAACCCTTGGCCAGGCTGGTTTATTTCATTCACCGCAGTGTCCTCAAAGTTCAACCATGTTTCGTGCCAGGATTTTTTTGGAGACAGAATAAACCATTCCGTGTGTGCACACACGACGTTTTTATTTGTCCATCCCTCTGCTGGTGGACACTTAGGCCACCTCCACCATTAACTATTGATGGGCCTACAAATTTAAAGGATGTGTGTGTGTGTGTACGTGTGTACGTGCGCGTGCTTGCACTGAGTTGAACCCAGAGCCCCATGCATGCTAAGCTTATGCTCTACCACAGAGTTACACTCCAAGCCTATTTTTTTAACTTAAGTTGTGTGTGTGTGTAGTGTATGTATGTATGTATTTGGTTTTTTCCAATTGTTATTAATTCTATGTACGTTTCTATGTGGGTATGTGTGTGCCCATGAATGCAGGTGACGGTGGAGGCCAGAGGTGGCAGATCATCCTGATCCTCCTGGAGCTGGAGTTACAGGCAGTTGTGAGTTGCCTGACATGGGTGGTGGGAGTTGAACTCGGGTCCTCTGGAAGAGAAGAACATGCTCTTAACTGCTGAGCGGTCTCTCCTGCTTCATGATGCTTCTATTTTTCACCCTTCCCTGCCTTCTGCTAATTTGTTCTTCTACTTCCTTTTCTTCTTCAATTAAGGTATTTCTGTTTATAGAAATTGTGTTTTGCCGGGTCGTGGTGGCGCACACCTTTAATCCCAGCACTCGGGAGGCAGAGACAGATGGATCTCTGTGAGTTCGAGGCCAGCCTGGTCTGCAGAGTGAGTTCCAGGACAGCCAGGGTTACAACAGAGAAACCCTGTCTCGAAACAAAACAAACAAACAAAATTGTATTTTGTTCATGCTTGGGAAAAGAAGTTGGTGTTGAGATTCTAAAATATCGTATATGTAATAATACGTATTAAATTACCTTAGAAAATATGAGAATTACAGGAGTGTTAGCACATGCCTCTAATTGGAACTTGGAAGGTGGAGCCAGGAAGATCAGACATTCAGTACCAATCAAGGCTACATAAAACCTTGAATTAAAAAAAAAAAAGTCACTAAAATCTCCAAAGATACTGTGTGTGATTTGAAGTTGTGTGTACATATGTGATTTATAAAGAATAGGTAACATTTTAGTCTTCTGTGAGACAGTCACAGCGTTTTATCGCCACTACCACTAAAACCAAGACACGTAACTGCTCTGCCGCTGTAGAATCTTCTGTTAACTACTGAGGGCCATGCCATTCTGTGGAAGGGTTCATGTTGTCTTGTTCCTTTCTGTTCTGACAATAGTTTTCCTGAGATGCGTCTTGCGCACACAGCACAGAGTTCACCCAGGCAAACTACCAGTGTTTAGTTATACACTGGTCTAGGCAGCCCTCAGATAATCCTCTCTGGAAGCGCCCAGAGTTGTGTATCGTAGGTGTTTCTATGATAGTGAAGAGCAACCATCACAGCTCTTTGGTTTGGTTTGTTATTGAAGAAGAAAGGGTTGCACTTGCTCTCTGGCCCAGGCGCTGTGGCAGCTGCAAGTTCTTCCAGATAGTACCTAGACCCAAGTGTGAGCCGTTTGATCATAAGTCAGTTCCTTCACATGGTGGAGATGTGAAGCAGAGGCTGGCCTTGTCTCCAGGTGCCAGCCCCTAGAGGGACGTGGACGACCGGTCTAGTGAGTGTTCTGGTTTGACTTTTAGGCTTGGAGTAAAGCTACTTCAGAGGGATCTACAAGACTCTGCTTTTTCTGATTTAGTTCTGGCCCGTGCACTCAGCCATCCCGGAGAGGATGAAGCTGGCTCCTCGGCCTGCTGACCGCTGCATCCCCGTGGACACTCGGTAGTTTTCAGCTTGGCCGTCTTTGGTGTGGAGTATCTAATCTGAGCCTTCCGGAGCTGGTGCTGTGTGTTAGCAGCGTCGTTGACTCCTGTTCCCAGCCTTGAGGTTCTTCAGTGGTGCTCTTCACAGAAGGCGGGGGAGCCCCTTCCCTTCCTCTTAAGAACTAACCCCCAAGGGATGCGGAGGGTGTCCCCCTGCACCCAGGGCACCTCATTCCCGTCTGAGACCCCCCCTCACGAGGGTCAGGTGCTCTTAACAGACTGAGAAGGAAGGTGTCACTTGAGAGTTGCGTCACTGCAAGAAAAGAAACGTATTTAACTAACTTTAAATTTTATTAAAATTTGGGGAAAATACATGTCTGAGGATGGATGAACTACGGTTAAGTTCCTTCATCTGCAGCACAGACGTCCGACAAGTCATCATCTTTCCACGCAGGGGCGAGCTGCGAAGGTTTGAGAGAAGCGCGCTAAAAAGCGCTCTGCCGGGGTGCTGCACACCAGGGCTCTCGGCGACAGCTGTGAGTCTCATTTTATTGGTATTCTAGCGGCTGTTTTGACAGCTAGCAGCAGAGGACGTTGGCCGCTTCATCCGCTGGCTGGGTTTTTCTTTTTCTCTTCTGTCCCTCCCTCCCTCCTTCCCTTCTCTCTCTCTTTCTTTCACTCTTTCTCTCTTTCTTTCTTAGGGTCTATAGTAGAAGATGACAAGCTACCTTTTTTCATCAGAGTTAGGAAAGCTCAGAGCGCCGTTGCCAAGAAACGGCTGGTTTGTTTTCCCCCCTCCCAGGCTCTTTTGTTCTGGGATAGACTCTTCCTATCAAGTACCATTTTCGAGGACCTCTTAGTGAATGGGATGAGCGGAAAGAGACGGCACAGGTAGGCACAGCTTGGCCCCGATCAGCCTGCCCACCCAGCTTCTGAGGACCCTCTGTGACAACTGCCTCTGCTCTGGCTTCTCCCAGCACCAGATTTTCCTCTTGAGCCCGTGTCCTAGGAGACCTGCCATTCTTCAGCTCTCCCCCGCCCCCACCCAGGCCAGTCCTCTGACTCTCCGTATATGCTCTTTTGTGGTGCGTGGTTGGCTACGGGGATGTTTTTCTGGGGATTGGCATCTCGTGTCCCCGTGTGTCTTTTTTAGGTGGAGTTGCCCAGGCGGGGAACTTGGCACACCTCGCTCTCGGGGCAGAGAAGTGGAGTCGTTCCTGGAAACAACCAGTTTTCTTTGGCAGATGCTGGGGAAAGAACAGCTCAGGCCGGTGTTTGTGACTGTGGTGTCCTGGCCTGTGTTGGAAAGGGGTTAAGTGCGTCAAATACCCCTCATTTGCTTAGGGTGTTTTTTTCTTTTAAAATTATGATAACATACATCGTATGAAATTTAACATTCGGGTATTTCTGAGGGGCAGCATTTAAGATGGAACACATAGTAGGCTTGACACATAGTAGGTAGCACTCTCCCACTGAGGTATGTCCCTTTCCTGTTATTCATGGTGTCTTCTAAACTAATCAGGCCGGCCCTGAACTTTTGATCCTCTTGCCCTTAGTCTCCCCATTAACTGGGGTTACAGGCTTGACCCTTTTTAAGAAATTATTATTATTATTATTATTATTATTATTGCCTTAATTTATTTATCGGAGGAGGGCATTGTGTTGTGGCACTTTATGTGGAGGTCAGAGGACACCTTGTGATAACCAAAGGCCTTTGATGGTTAGAACGGAAAACCAAACATCTAGGGGAGCAGCTACGCTGGAAATGTCTTCTGGAGACAAGAGACTTTCCTTCTCCGTCCATCACAGCAGCCGTACTGAGCGATGCAGCAAGGTGGAACTCAAGGCAGGAAACAGGAAGTCCCCACGTACAGCTCACAGGCTCCAGTAAACCTCCACCAGGGGCAAAAAGCTTCATGATACACCGTCTCCACAGTCTCCAGAGCAGATCTCATCATCCCGTGAAGTCAGTTTCCTCATCCAGTCTCTTAGTTGAACGGAGTTAGAGTCAAACTCTGTTTCTGATGGGTTGACGTCAAGAGATGAAACGAGACACAGACCCAGTTATCTGCGGATAATCCGGCCTCGATGACCCGAGTGACTCCAGTACCAGCAACCGTGCTTCTTTAAAAGGCTAGAAAAGTGACCTTGTACAAAACTCTATAAAGGACATAGCCTCTGACTGGCTAGACGGTGCCACCTCAGGCAGGTTCCCTCCACTTTGGTAAGGAAAAGTTGGGGCTGAATTAATGTGGGTGCAGCAGGATCTCACGTTTAGGGAGACGTGGTAACACACCCTCTTAGAGGAGGCTGGAGAAGGGGATCATTCGTGGTCAGTGGGCAGTAGCGGACTACCTCTCTCTGGTGGCTCTCTTTAAGACCACAGTTCAGTGGTGTGAAGTCTACTGACAACTGTCATCACCGCCATCCATCTGGATAACTTTTCCATCATTGCGTACTGAAACTCTCAGACCCATTTGCTTTTCATTAAACAGCCCCTCGTTCCCTCCTCCCTCGGTTCTGGCAACCACCCGGCAACCTTCCGTTTCTTGTGCATCTTCGTATTCCGTGTGCCTCTTAGGACTGAAATAACAGTACATTCATGTCTGTCTTATACCATGTAGCGTAAGATCCTCCTGGTTTTACCAGTGCGGCGTGTGTCAGAATTTCCTCCCTCTGTAAGACTGGATAACACTTGGTTTTGTATGTGTCTGCCGTGTTTTGTCTGTCCGTCACCCATCAGCTGTCGGACACTGGGTTTCTCTCTCCCTTTGTTGACTACAAAGAGCCCTGCTGTGAACGGGATAGACATGATTTTACTTGTGGCCTCTTTCACACAGCTCCCTGTCCATACGAGCGCCCAGGCACCAGTTAGCTGCCTGCCTATTGGTGGAGAGGGGAACTTTCTCTTGTTTTCCCTGCGATGAGCACAGCTTTCTGGAATGTAACAGGTCACTGATAAAGAGGGTGGGAATTCACGGAGGGGAGGGTTCCTGACTGGAGGGTTCTGATCCCTGTTTTCTGCCACCTTGCCAGATGATCTTGAGGCTGTTTGGATATTTTGTTTTGTTTTGGTTCTTTGGGCTTGTTTTTTTTTCTGCCACCTTGCCAGATGATCTTGAGGCTGTTTGGATTTTTTGTTTTGTTTTGGTTCTTTGGGCTTGTTTTTTTTTTTTTTTTGTTTTTGTTTTGTTTTGAGACATGGTTTCTCTGTAGTCACAGCTGTCCTGGAGCTTGCTTAATAGACCAGGCTGGCCTTGGACTCAGAGATCCGCCTGCCTCTGCCTTCTGAGTGCTGGATAAAGGATTATGCCACCACACCCCACTTGAATCTGGGTTCTTGATAGATGGTAACCTCTCTCTATCACACTCTCTCTCTCTCTTTTGTTTTTTTCCAGGCAGGATTTCTCTGTTGTAACTCTGGCTGCCCTGGAACTCACTCTGTAGACCAGGCTGGCCTCGAACTCACAGAGATCCCACTGCCTCTGCCTCCCAAAGTGCTGGGATTACAGGCGTGTGCCACCACCACCCAGTGGCATAGATGGTAATCTTAAAACAGAGTTCAGGGTTGATAGAGGTGCTGCTGTGTGAACCTATCTGCCAATGGGAATGGGTACAAACCTGGAAGTTAGTTGTCTTTGGGCAAGTCAGTGATCAAACCAGAATGGAGGTAGGCCGGACCTGGCACGGCTGTGGCACTTTACTTTCTATGTGGGACAGCATAGACAGGTCTGGGGTCTTCCTCTATGGAGCATCCATCACAGGGTAGCGGGCCCTAACACTAGAGTGGGACTAAAATTCTGACCCAGCTTAGCAGAATTAGGAATCAAGGTTGGAAGTTGCCTTCAAAGGGTAGATTAATAAAGGAAGACCAAGTAGTCATGGAATTAGACACTCTAGAAGTCTCACCTTTCCTGTAAGCCTGGAACATTTTTGGAATCACCACATCCTCTTTAATTTAGCCACATTTTTAGATAGGCTAGCCCAGATGGTGTTTAGGGAGTGTAGCTGAATGTCTTAATATTGCTCCCTGCCCACCTTGAGTACTGAAGAAGAAGCCCTGGGCATCTGGACCTATCCTAGGGATAGGTGCTCTTCCGTCTGAGTGCATCCCATGGATAGGTGCTCTTCCATCTGGGTGCATCCCATGGATAGGTGCTCTTCCATCTGGGTGCATCCCATGGATAGGTGCTCTTCCATCTGGGTGCATCCCATGGATAGGTGCTCTTCCATCTGGGTGCATTCCATGGATAGGTGCTCTTCCGTCTGGGTGCATCCCATGGATAGGTACTCTTCCATCCACATCTAAAGGGCCTCAGTAAACCTTAACAGCAGCTGTGGGTGGAACTAGGACCTGGTTTCACCATCCAGTACTTTCCCTACAGTTCTGCGAAACTGTGTTTATTTCCAGCTCCCTTTTTATCATGCCACAAGGACATCTTTCTCTCCAAATTCTGTGCCTAATCGCTTAAGAGTTACTGTGTTTATAAGCTCAAACCCAATCCTTGTAGTGCATCTTCCTAAGGAAATCTGACTTCTTCCCCTGCTTTACCTTTTTTGATTCCAGTGTAGAACTGTTCGCTGTGTTCATAGCATTGGAAAACTGGGACCAGGCATCTTGCAGTAGAAAGGGGATTCAAGGAGCTTGCTTGTCACCAGCAGCGATGATGACAAGTATATAACAGTGTGGAAGAAGCTCCTGAACAGGAAAAAGCAAGAAACAGAGTTGCATTAGGATGCAGCTCCGTTGTTTCCTGCTATGTAATAGTGATCCCAAAAATCTAGTGGCCTAAGTTTATCTCTTGTGACTCTGGGTTGAATCTCTTGTGGTTCCGGACTGGTAGATGGTTTGCCCATCTCTGTCATGTAGGCCTGCTCTACATGCAGCTTGGGTGTGGCTCGAAGCTGGTATGTGAGTAGTAGCCTTGATGGAGATGCTGGAAGGTGAGCATCTCTCTTGTCTTTCCTGGCCATCATTTGTAGCCTGAGCTTCCTTACATGCAGGACAAGGACAAAAATGGAAGCTGCAAGGGCACGTGAACTGGGCTTCGGGATTCACACGCTGCTGTTTCTGCTGTGTTCTAGTGGTTATAGTAGTGCCGAGCCCACTCCAGATCCCAGGAGGCAGAGAGCAAGAGTCCACGCCTTAGTGAGGACAGTAAGGTCACAGCGTCAAGGGACAGGGACGCAACGGGCATGTGTCCTCAGGGCCGTGTCTAAAGCCCATGTTACACCCTATCACAGTGTTTTAATTAGTCAAAGGACAAAAACAGGAAGGATTGTGGGCCAACAAATCCAACCATTGGTTAAGGGGCTGAGTGAGAGTGTGGGTGTCTTATTTGGTTTTTGCTATTGCCATATTTATATGATTGTTCTAAAATCAACCTTATTGGCTGGGTCCTTTAGGTCCTCCAAGCCCCTGGCAGGTTGTAGGCAGTAGAAGCCCTCAGCCAGATGAGAGTCCAGGTCTAGCTTCTGCCACTGGTCAGTGTCTCTGACCTCCTTCTCCTCCTCATCTTGGGGAGCAGGAGTGGCATGAAAGGATTCTATGTAGCCACGTAGCTACATAGATTATGTAGCCGTGGTACTTGGAGCTCAACAGCTAAGCACTCTTCCCTACCCGTTGGGTCTGCCCTTTGTGCTTGATAGTTGCGGTGACTGAACCCCATCACTACCGCCATGACACGAGGGCCACCATGTTGATGAGAGAGCTAGGAGACTCTCACCCCATCCCCTCCTGCTCTGGGGCTGACAGCAAGAAGGGGTCTGGTCTATTTAGTGGTGCATATGAAGGAGGAGAGGCAAGACTTCTCATCTGCTTTGCACCATGTTGGGGGATTGGCCTTGGTCTGGGCAGGAATAGCCAGGAATGAGCCTAAGTACACCGATCTCTCATCACCACTTACGCTGTAAGCGTCTGTACAGGCATGGTTGACCTCAGCTTGGCCCATCTTTCTGCTGGAAGAGAGAAGATACAGGATCTCCTGAACAGTTGTGTTTTGTTGTTGTTGTTGGTGGTGGTGGTGTGTGTGTGTGTGTTGTGTTTGTTGGTGATGTTGGTGGCGTTTTTCTGTTTCTGTTTTTGTTTTTTTCTGTCCTGGAATGAGGCAGCTCTGAGCATGAGTAGCTATCAGCAGCTAGGATGAATCGCCTATTTACTTGTTTCATTAAGAGGCCTTTTGCCTGTGGGAGAGGTCAAGCCCCTGTGCAGGGAGGCGATGGTGTTTACAGAGTGAGCAGCTGGTGCAGGGTGCAGAGGTGACGGGTCCCTCATTATGGAGGAGGGAAGGCCTGCAGCGTGCCAGCCCATTCCGTTATGCCCGTGGTCCTAATGACCCGATGATGGATGGATGGATCCAGAGCCTGGCTGGCAGGGCAGTAAAAACAGGAAACCTAATCTCTTAAAAAATAACCCAGGGGGAGGGGAGAAAGTAAAGCAAAGCCCTTAGGCCAACAGATGGCTCCCACCTATGTGTCTTCCAGTGGGCCTCTGCATGTCACAGCTCAAAGATGCCAGTGAGCCTGTAAAAAGCTGAGCGTCTGTCCCTTAGCGGTACGTGTTTTGCATGAAGCCTCCCCTGCTCCTGCAATCTCTACCTACACCTTCGAGACCCATGTGGTGTCTGGACTACCCTTACTTTAAAGACAGCCTTGTCCGTACGTGCCCAGTTTATCTCCCAAGAACCAGATCTTTCTTTCCTTCTAAGAAACCTCCGAGCTACTCGTGGTCTTTGAGTTCCAGATGATGGATTTCAGGCTGGTAGGCTTGGGATGCTATGCGACCTACATTCAACTTCCCTCCTTCTGTGTGGTGGACCTGGGGGTGGGGGAGGCAGCTCCTTCATTCTGCTTGTTCTGAGGTGTTGACTCTCCTGGTACTTCCTGTAGGCTACCTGTTTGCCTAGCCAGCTACCCCGCTATCTCTTACCCAGAGTCCTCCTGGCCTCAGCATTAGCGCCTGTGCTTCATTGTACCCCCCCCCCACCCTCCTTCACCCCCGCTGGCCTGATCCACCTTTCTTCCTAAACTTCCCGACCGTCACACAACTGGTGATTTCGCCGTCTATCTCACTCCCTTCGTGTCTTCTTCCTGCGCAGCATCTAGCTCACTCTGGTACCCAGTGTTTAGCGAACCTGTAGCTCCTGAAACATGGAGCCATCCTGTTACGGAGTCCCTGGAGGCCGTAGTCTCTGCAACCTACATGACTACGCAGAGAAGGGTGGCCCTTCTGCCACCCAGCGCCCTGCTGTGTCATCTAATTGATCTCCCTCCTCCTGTCGAAAGCCCTAACGCAGGGAGACCTACACGGAGGTTTGACCTGCAGTCCTGAGGACCATGTCTGTGCTGTGTGGCAGCAATGCATCAGATACTGCGGGGCGTGTGTAAGGGAGGTGACCTCCGGAGAGGAAGCCAGGTCCAAGTGGTGGGGAGGGGCCTCTCCTCTGCCCGCCCAGGCTGTCCCTCAGACCCTTCCATTTTGGCTAGGTGGCTCAAACTGTTGTCCAGGCGGTATGTGCTCCGGGCCACACCCAGATAGGAAACCCTGGGAGCAGTAGCTCCCAGAGCCAAGCCTTGACAGGCTGGGCCTGCTGGGGAAAAAAAGCCAAGAGGAGAAGCCCTAAGGCTGTCTGTGTGCCATTCCCTCAGCACCCACTTGAAAGCTCAGCTGGCTTCTTTTTCTTTTCTGGATATTTGATGCATGATTCATGCCATTTCCAACCGGCTTCGGGAACGTCATGAAAATGAGCCATCAGTGCTATCAGAACTCCTCTGTGGGCCTTGATGTTCCTGTCTGTAAGGTGGGGCTTATAACCTCCCACGCTCACTGCTCCCAGGAATTGTGGGAGCAGCAGAAGAGAACAGCCAGCCTGCACTGTGGCTTTAAAGATGTCTTCCGTTCCACAGCTCTGTATTTTGGATAGAGTTAGGCTTCTTTTTGTTTGGTCAGACTTTCTCCAAGGGCTCCTCACACGGCTTCTTCTCGGGATCCTGGAAGCCTGCCCGTTAGAACACTTCCCAGCGAAAGTAGGGCAGAAGCCGCAGACGGGAGTTCCTCTTTCCCCGGTGAGCTCTCAGCACCTCCTTAAGCCCCAAGTTGCAGTGTGCCTGCCATAGAACAGAGGAGCAGAGGTCTGTGCTTCCGAAAGTCATCGAGCCGTCCAGTCGTCCCTGTCCGGGATTTGTTCCCTCTTGCCGGTTTCACGTTGGCAGCACTGATGGAAAATGCCTCGTGCATTCCCAGATCAGGACTGAGGCTCCACCCTATCACGTCCTCCCGCTGTCTGTTTGCTTTCCCTCTTCAGCTCCTAACTTGTTTATCAGAGGTGTGAGTGGAGCGGCTCTCATTTCTCTACCCCCACCCACCCTCGGTATGGGGTGAGTGGGAGGTGTCAGAAAGAAGGTGCTTGGGGGCAGGGGGTAGGGAAATCCACTTCATGCCAAATGCTGGACTAGACAAGCCGGCCTAGGGTCCTCACCTGTCTTCGGAGAGAAATCTCCGGCTCCTAATGGGTCTTCGGCAGTGGTGGTTGAAGGCAGCGCATCACCGAGGAGTAAAAGCACTCGATGGCTCAGGACTCAGACCAGACCCTCAGTTAGTGGCACGAGTCATTCTTGTTTTCCTGGTTGGATTCACTGGTGTTTTCTGTCTGTCTTCCATTTATTTCTTCACGAGCATCTTTGAGAAGCTAGCATCATCCTTGTCATGAGTGACGGTCTCCTACCTGTTCACAGCCTCCCTCCGGAGCAGACCCGCCGTAACTGCACGCTGTTTATGTCTGCATCCCGGAGGCAAGACCACCGGGCACATAGTAGGTGCTCGCCCATCTCCGTCCTCCCAGTAGGCCACCGTACGACCTGATAGAGTCGCTACACAAGCATATGAAGGTTAAAATGAGAAAGCAATTGTTCACCATGTACCAGTGGGAAAGATGGGTAATGATCGTCAAAGCACTTTTACGAGCTTAAGTGCCATGGAAGTTCAGAGCAGGGAATATGGTGGCGGGGTTCAGAGGAGAGGGGTGCAGATGTGATTTAGTGATGGTCAGTAGGCATAAGAAGATATGTGCTTGGGGGTACAGGGCAGCATGAGGTTCAGGGTCTGTGCCATCCACACCCATGAACCAACCAGAAAGGCCCAAGCCACAGCGTCTGTGTCTGTAACACGTAGATCCTTAGCATGAGCGTGTCCAGTGGGTTCCCTGGTTGAGTACGTGGGTCACACTGCCTGTCCCACTTCTGAGTCTCTAGGCAGCATCTCTCCTGCTTCTGTAGAGGTTAGAAACATGTCCTAGTCCGTTTGATGCCGTAGCTAAATGCAAGCCTGTTGTCGGCAGTGATTGCGCTCACAGTCCTGGGGGCTGGGAAGGAGCTCAAGACACCAGCAGATCAGGTGAGGCCTTCTTACTGTGTTTTCTCCCAGCAGAAGGGCAAAGAGTCCCCTTTGGGTCTCTTTTGTAAAGAAACGAATCACACACACACACACACACACACACACACACACACACACACACACATTGATCCCACCTGTTGGTCTTGTCACATTGAGATTTCGACGTATAACAAAGATTGAGCCCGTAAAGCATGCGGTACCAGGCGGATGCTGGAGGGCAATGATCTAGAAGGTGACAAGGTCTCCACCAAGGGCACCTGAGGTGCCGGGAGCATGAACATTTGTGAGTGAGAGCGTTTGTAAGCGAGAGTGTGCGTGCACACTCGGATTCTCCAAATAAACATATGGATGTTGCGTGTGTGCGTGAGCCCCCCTTTGGGGAAGATGGGGCCAACCTGGGAGCTACCTTCATAGATCCTTAGCATCTCTTCGGTTGGGGCGCTGACTCTTTTCTAAGATGAAATGGATATACGCAGACATCCTATAAACATCTCCCCTCTCCGCCTGGCCGGGACAGTAGATTGTCTGGAGGAAGCTTGGGAGAGCTCAGGGAAGGCGGCAGAGACTTACCCAAATGCAGTGTGCCACCCTCTTGACCCTAGCTGGTAGAGGCCAAAGAGTTGCCTGTCCTTCCAGAGCACATCAAGATTTGGGGGAGCAGGAGGGTTGTTTCCAGTCATGTGGTTTTTAACGCCCTTCTTCCCCACGCTGAGATGGGTAGAGCTCTGATACCTTACCTTTTTTTTTTTTTTTTCCTAGTTCCCTCTCCATGACTGAGCCCTGATAGTCCCCTGCCTGCACTTCGGGGCCTCCCTTTCCTGTCTTTCCCATGGGGCAAGGCCTGGTGCCTCGGACCCCACGAGCCTCCCACAGGAAGACCCAGGAGTGGCCTTGTGTGAGCTGAGGACCGTTTATCTCCCCTTTCCACATGGCCTGCAGGAAGCCAGTGCCGAGGCAGCACATGCAGAGTCTCACTCCACAACAGGAAGACGCAGTAGGGCCCGGGCTCCGGTGACAGGCACAGCTACCACAGAGTGGCTGCTCCTGCTGTCTTAGACCGCCTCTGTGGTCTCCAGGGATCTCATCTATTTCAGGAGCCACCCCAGAGCTGACTTTTAGAACTTTTATTTATATATTTTTGACTTGTTAACTATTTTGTTTGGACTCGGGCCCTGGGTTCTAGCCCTAACAGTGGGGGAAAAAAATAAATGTTCCAGAGGGCTTAGGGACGTGTCTGTTACCCTGTGATGGGGTAACAGGTCTGGGCAGGGGGACAGAGTAGACAGCATTTCTTCTCAAGCCTGGCTTTAAGTTCTGCCTCTGGCAGGCTCAGATAAGTGGCTGGGCAAATGGCTGCTAGAGCTCCTCCTCATATATACCCACTCGCTATGAGCTACCTAGCCTCTGAAGACCTTGACTCCACACTCGGAGGAGGAGCTTCCTCAAAACCTGAGCGGAGCAGATTGTGATGAGCTGAGTTCTGGGCAGGAGCCAAGGATTCTCAGAGACATCTCCAGTCTTCCCAGTCATGGCTCCAAGACCTTGCGGGCAGACTTGGCATTAGGGACGGGTTAACTGGGCTGCCTCGGGGAAGTGTGCCAACAAGCCAGGCTGACCTGAACTCCCCCTGCGCCCTTCACGTAAGGAAAGAGACAACTTTAATGGTTGAGGCAGGGTTTTCTGAATTCACCTGACCAGCTGTTGTGCTTTTGTTTCTATGCCTTAGTTTCCCCTTCTTCACTGGAAGCTTGGGCAGAAGTCGACATCTAAATCCAGAGAATCAGGCTTTGTGGTTATTCTGGGATTTCCTCTCTTGCCATCTCTGGACTCACTCATTGAGTGGTCCCCACCCAGCTTCTCAGACCACACCCAAGGCAGGATGGCCAGGCCAGGTGGAGGGTGTAGGCTCTGATAAAGCCAAGATTCCCAGCTGGGCTCATACCCAGGGGACTTGGGAATGTGGCCTGTTTGTGCCGACAGCTGTTCAGGACTTTGAAGAAATCTCAGTGGATCTGGCGGCAGCCAAAATGGTCAAGGGCAGCCCACCAGCACAGGTTAACAGAGTGGCATTGCAGAGCTAAGATAAGGAATCCCAGGGCCCCTACTGCTTAGCCCGTGGGCAGGTATCCAAGACCCCTTCCTTTTCTTGACTGTTGGTGAAATAGGCAAATTCAGGGCTCATTTGCACAGCTGCTACAACCCCAGAGCTTAAAACACACTTCGGACTTTCCTGTCTTGTGGTCTTCTCCCGTGGTGGTATATTCACGGTTTTGTTTAAAAGGTTGTACCGAAACCTTTTGGAAATAGGAGAGTAAAAACTTACTCAAACTTTCCACTGGACTTGGCACTTTCTGTGCCCACATCCTGCTCTTTTTCCTTCATACCTGACAGAGCCGGAGTCCCTCCCCTGGGAGGGGCAGAATGCAGGCTGTTGCCCAAGGAACAGTGGAAACCTTCTCCTTGGGCTCCATAAGTGACTCATTTCCTTCAAGTGTGCAGTGCAGAAGCTCTGCTATGCGGGAGTCAAGATTCTGGGTTTTTTGGTTTTGTTTTTGGATTTTTTGTTTGTTTTTGGTGTTGCTAATGTAAGCTTTCCCTTCAGAAATATTCTTTCCATAGTGCCCAGTGTGTGTGTGTGTGTGTGTGTGTGTGTGTGTGTGTGTGTGTGTCTGCTCGAGCATGCTTGCTTTTTCTCTGTGTGTGTGAGAGAGAGAGAGAGATTTGCTACCTCAGATCAAGGGCATTAAGAGCATTCTTTTGTCTTAGGCATGTTGCCTGCACTGGTGGTCATTGACAGCATTTAAATGCCTAGGCAGGGAGAACCAGCTTCCCTCAGCGGCTTTGCAAATTTCTAGGCTTATGGTGACTTCTAGAAACAACCGAGTTGAGGAAATGTGGGGAGGAGGGCGGGTTAAGACTTGTCCCCGTTACGTTCAGTCAGCCCCACTTCCTGTTTTATGAAGTTTCATTGGAACACAGCCCAGTCAGTCGCTCAGCTTAGAGGTGCCATGCATAGTTCCTTGCCTGATGCAATAGCATGGTTGATGTGGTTTGGAAATGAAGGATCCCTTGGAAGGCTCATATATTTATTAAAGGGACCATCCCTGGCTGGTGGTGTTATTCTAGAAGGTTCTGGAAACTTTAGGAAGGGACCCTGAGTAGAGGAAGTAAGCTACTGGGTCTTCTTTTATAGATCGTACCCAGCCTGTGTGGCTTTTGTTCTCTCCTTGCTGTTTTGCTACCAGGAGTTGAACTACTCTGCCCCAGTACACCCCTCCCCACCACAGTGGACCGTTGCTAAGCCGCTCCCCCCACCCCCAGCTCTCTTCTCGGTTACTTGACTAAGCAACGGAAGAGTCTCACAAATACAGTGGAGTAGTGGCTTGTGAAGCTGAAAATATTTCTCTATATCCAGAAATGTAGGCCTTTTGCTGAAAAATTTTTTTTTGCTGGTCTCTGGTTTGAGATGGAACCGTTAAGGTAGAAAGACCCCAGGGTAAGTCTTCTGTCTCCAGAGATTCTCTTTCTCCTCCAACAGTTATCTTTTCAACTTGGCTTAACACCGATGAAGTCCCCTGGGCTGTCTGTGAAGGGAGCTGGGAGACTGGGGTCCTGCAGTTTGGAGCCAGGGAAGCTAAGGTTAGATCGCAGGCTTCGGCCCGAGCAAACGATAAGAACTGACTCATAGCTGGTGATTAGAAGTCAATGTGGCTCCTGGGACGGACCCTATTTAACCTTGCAAGCTGCCTGCCATCCTTTTCAAGTTTCTTAAGCCAGAAACCACGCACGCACCCTGCCTGAGCGGGCCGAGGAGTAGAAGAGCAGGTCGGTCAGTGCATTTTACAGACAATAACTGCCGCCTTTTGCACCTGCCAATTGCCGGGTGCCACACTAGATATCGCCATCACAGATAGTCCCGAACAGTTCTACAGAGTATCCCCCGTCATCCCCAGCTGCTAACAGAGGCTCCAGGGGTGCGTCTCTTACGTGCATATCCATCCCCCTACACAGAGAAGGGGGGACATTAGCCAGAACTACAGGCATCCTGAGGGCATAAGAAAGAAAGTCCTGACTGCGGGCATGGTTAAACAATGAGATTAGCTAACTGTGGAGAAAGAGCCTGACTGATTCCCATCAGGGGAAAGCTTTGGAAAGGAAAAGCCGTTTCGGGGCTATTTTCAGCTGCTTGGAGAAAGGGCAGGATTGTGAAGGCTGCTGGAATATGACCTTTCTGACTCAGCAGTTGGCTCACAGGGAATTCCTTCCTGGTTCACATGATAGCTCACCGGGGGCCCCCTTTGAATGTCCAAAGCCCAGAGTCATGGAAGATTTGGTTTCTCAGGAGTTTCTGGCATCTAAGAAATCTAGAAGGCCGGACCTGTTTGTTACGCAGTGGCCCTGTCTGTCTTTGTCTGCTTCAGGACTGATTTTACTGAGTACCCTGGGGCGGGGGGCAGTGCGCTAACCCATAGGTGGCACGGGATTGGCCCGATTTTTCCAAGTTGTCAAGTGTATATACACGGACTTGTTTTGATATTGCCCAAGTATCCTCTTAAGGTCTGGGTCATCAGTGGGCTTGAGGTCCCCTCCTTCGTTCTGAATTTTTGTGGGCGGTTTATCAATTTTGTTGATTTCTCCCCTTCTTCTTGAAGAAACTTTTAAACACTGCTTTTCTCTGCTTTTATGTTTCCTGCCATTATCTTCATTATTATTGTTTTGGGTTTTTTTTCCCCCCTCTTTGTTTCTTTGTTTTGGTGTTTATTTGGTTTTGGTTTTTCCAGACAGGGTTTCTCTGTTGTAACCCTGGCTGTCCTGGAACTCACTCCTTAGACCAGGCTGGCCTGAAACTCACAAAGATCCGCCTGCCTCTGCCTCCCAAGTGCTGGGATTAAAGGTGTGTCGTCCCCCCCCCCCACACCACCACCCGTTGGGAACTTACTGACTTGAGATGTTCCCCTTTTTCTAATATGAGTATTCGGTACTGCCCCTTCCAGTCCTGCCTGGTGATACAAGACCACCAAAGCTTACAGGGACCACTGCTGCCACATCCATGGGAAGGAAGACAAATGCCCTGTTTCTGCTAGCATTCACCTGTAGCAAGATGAACTCCAGAGAGTTCAGCCTACCGCAGGATCCCCTTTGATCTTCTGACTGGCAGACATGGGCCTTTCTGCACGTCTGGGTTTTAATTTTCCTGTTTGCACCTGTCAGTGGTTTTAGGTCACTCTGGTGCCAGTGGGAGGCAGAGGGAGAAGGGAGGGAGGGAGGGAGGATAGCAGGGCATATCTCTATCCGTCTTTTTACTCTCACAGATGGCTGTGTCGTGTGTATGCTTTCTTACCTAAAACTCAAAGTTGAAGCTTGATACCCGCCCCCCCAACCCCCACACCTGGTTTGAGGAAGGGCCTGCTGTGTAGAACTTCCTGTCCTCAGTTTCCCAGTGCTAGGATCACAGGCAGGTACACCCTGCTCCAGCTTGTACTCTGTGTGTGTATGTTGGGGTTGCTGGGTGGGGGGATGTAGAGGGGTGGTGTGGGTGTAGGTGGTTTGGAAACAGGATCTTGCTGTGTAGCCTTTCCTGATCTTGTCGTACTCCAGAGTGATGGGGTGATTGGCACGTGTCACCACACCCAGCTCCCAGCTTCTACTTTCTAAAGAAAAATTGCATTGATTGATTTGTTGATTATATGGGGCAGAACACACGTTTACCATAGGGTGCCTGCGGACAACTTGTAGAAATCTTTTTCTTTCCTTTCCACCTTGTGGGCGTCAGGGATCAAACTTAGCTCATCAGACTTGGCAGCAAGTGTCTATACTTGATGAACCACGGTACCGCCCCGGCTTCTACTTTTAAATATCTTTTCTTTTTTTTTTTTTTTGTGTGATGGTACTCCCTGGGGCAGATGATTTCCTTAGCATTCTCAGGCTGGTGGCCCATGTTTTTCCTTTCTGTCACCCACAGTAAACTTTCTATGACCTTTCGTGAATCTCTTTAGTCTGCTCTAAGCTGAGACTCTTTTCAGGCCTGACTCTTGAGCCTACATTTTCTTCTCCCAGACTGACTGGCTGGAGCGGTTTCCAGTTAGGGAGGCCCCTGGGTCCATCGTAAACCCCAGAGTACATCGGAAACTTAGAAGCCAGAATACCCTGTCCATCTCTGAGCGCTGAGTCTCCAACATTGCAGTGATCGCGGGATTGAAAAGCAGCCTGAAATTAGGAACTAATCTTGAGGTCTAAGTTATCGTGCTGAGAATAAGAACCCCAGGATGGGAAGCTAGAGACCCAACCGGGGAAGGCCTGAAGGACAAGCAGCCTATAGACTGACTCCCTTAGGATTGGCCAAAGGAGCAGGCAGGCAAGGCAGAGCCAGGGAACAAAGATCAGAAGGGCCAAGAAAGAGATCCAGAAGACCCCAGGGTTTTCTCCGAGCTCCCACCATCCATCCACAACTCTACATGGGACCAGATTCGCCGTCTGAATGTGAATGCAATGTGGGAGCAGTAGTAGGCGAGGACATAATTCATAGGCCTGAGTCTTCCGTGGGCACTGCCAGATGGCGTCCAGGGATCCAGGGAAGGACGCGCCACACATTCCTGCTGAATTCCACGGCTATTCCCCACAGCAGAGAGAAGGAGACAGGTCAGCCCAGGCGGTGGGCAGAGCAGAGCCAGTTCAGCCACGGCACAGGGCTGCAGGTATCCGTGGGCCTCCCAGCTCCGCCCAGCACATGCTGCCGGTGCGCGCCTTTGGAGGTGTGACAGCAGAGCAGGTGTGCTGTCTCTGAAACACAACCCCTCCCTTTCCGTTAGACAACAAGAGCAGCTTCCATTTCCATAGCGCCTGCCCCGTGCCGGGCTGCTACCCACCATCCACCACAGCCCTTTTAGGCTTCCCCACAGACTAATCTCAGTTGACAAAGGACCTTGGGGAGAACTCATCTGGTGTGTTATGGGCAGGCATAGTGAGGGTGGGGCCCAGCATGATCTATCAGACGGTTGGTTCTGTGCTGTTTCTGTGCTGTGCGCTGCCCTCTACCAGGGCACATTCCCCGCGGGAACAGTGTCCCAACAACTGCACGGGACGGTTGCTGTAGGAAAAAAAAACAGCCGGCTGTGGGGCTGGGCTATAGGCTGTTAGGAAGGAAGGCCCGGCATGCGGCACAGCTAGGAGGGGGAGGCAATTTCTGGGAATCTGTGGCTCGGAATTGCGATATTTCCTTTTCTAAACCTTCGTGTATCTATGGCTTGCAGTCTTTCTTCACCCGGCGATGAGGATGGGCTCTGTAGTTCGAGTACATGAGGATGACTGTGCCTCATGTACGGGCCATTAAGTCAGGCAGTAGACGTTATTGGAGTTAACTAGAGCCAAGGGCTGAGAAAAGGAACAGGAGGCTAGAAAGGGAAATGGGTCCTCCGCCATCTATGTGGAGAGAGAAAGCGTGGGAAAGATTTCTAATAAAAGAATTTTTTAAAAAACTCTTAAAAACTGTTCACAGTGCTCACACTTGTCATTTAGATGTGTGCGTGCACACACACATACGTGTGCATGCGTGGAAACGAGAGGGCAGCTTGCAGGAATTTCTGTCTCTCCACCATATGGGTCCCGGAGAGCAGGACCCACGTGCTTGGAGACCCGTGCCTTTACCAGCGAAGCCACCTCACTGGCCTTAATAAAAGATTTTTAATTAAAAAAAAAAAAATGTGTGTGGACAACGGGGATCCTGTAGGAAACCTTTGTCCCTGTGCACCCACCATTGTCTCTTGGGACCCTTAACATCTCAGAGCGGTGCCCTGTGGGAGCTTCTGGTGGGCTGGCTCCCACTTGGGATGTTCATTTCTCAGAAGGAGCTTCCTAGCAGCTTGTGCAGACTCAGGGCTCTGCTGCGTCTCCATGCTGCACCCACTGGCCCTTTTCCTGGCGGAAGCAGCCTGTCCTTGTTTGTCCGCCCGCCGATGACAGGCTGTTCTTGTTTGGATGCAGAAAAGATACCGTCGCTGCCTTTCTCCCCTAGAACATAACGCCGAGTGCCAGTGGCGTGTTTGGAGTGCCAGGCTCTGTGTACGTGTAGCGGGCACCCTCCTGGTCTTTAGACAGCATGGTGCCCTTCCTCGGGGTGTGTACCTTCTAAGAGGTCTTAGGAAAAGGAATGGGTCAGCCAGAGGGACTGGACACGAGGCATGTCTTGGTGGTCAGTAGCGGAAAATGTCACTTGGTGTTTTTGTGACTCATTCCCAGCCTAGTCACTGAGGTCAGCCTATTCACTGCAGATGTGCTGAGACCTGACAGACGTCCTCTAGAGGGTATCAGCGGTGGCTCTGTATGTGAACATCCCTATCTTCTCCTCTCCTCTCCTCTTCTCTCCCCTTCCCTCCCTCCCTTCTCCTCCCCTTCCATTTCTTCCCTCCTCCTCTCCTCTTCTCCTTTGTCTCATGTAGCCCAAGCAGGCCTTGAACTTGTGTAGTTGAGGATGCCCCCGATCCTCTGATCCTCCTGCCTCGACCTCCCTGGGATTATGGGCATGGGTATTCTGTAGGAAACCTTTGTTCCTGTGCACCCACCATTGTCTCTCGGGGCCCTTAACATTTCTAAGCTGTGCCCCATGGGAGCGGTGCTGGAGACCAAACCTAAGGTTTCACACGTGCAAGGCGAGCACTCTACTAACGGAGCAACGTCTCCAGCCACGTGCATTATTTCCTCTGACGTTTCTACAGAGACCTCAGCACTGCCAGGCTCTCGAGAGACTACCGTTTATTCATATTATTTATTGGTGTCTTATCAATGCAAAAAGTCTTTAAGTCTCCTGTGTGTCAGGTACCCCACCCCTATACCTCATCCCTTCATGGGTTTAGTTCACATCTACTGTGAGTTTGACCAGCCTGATGTCTTCCCTGGCTGAGCCACAGGTGGGTTGTCAATGGCTCTGTGTACATGTAGCTGTTTGCTTATCAGTTTAGATCTGAGCAGCTAAATAGTGTTACGATATAATAAGTATACGGTATAATAAGTATTACAGTATAATAATGTAACAGATAAGTGGGCTAGAAGTATGCTCTACAAATGGTTTCTGGTTTTTAAATGGTCATCAGCATGCAGAGGGACCAGAATAGGCCCTTCCTTGTCTTGAGGAAATACTAGGAAAATCCATAATCTGGAGGTGGGAGTTGGCATAGGAGGATCCTGTAAAGGGTGAGAGAAAGAACTTTAGAGAATGTCCACCTGGCCCAGGCTGGAGTAGCAAGAGTCTGGTTAAGCCTTTCAGGGAAAAGGTCATTGGAGTGGTAGCTCTAAAGATCGGTGGGCCTCAGAGACCCATCAGATATGAGGTTGGTGTGAGCCAGGCTCTAGAGCAGAGCATGCAGGGATCACTGCTTAGGCTGCCGTGTGCCCTGGGAAGGGCGGCAGCTGGTGTGAGCTACTGGTTACACGTGTGCAAGCTAAGGATGGAACTAGGGCTGAGCTCAGGGGCCAGGGGGCTTGGAGCCTGAGGCAGCCTAAAGGCTGAGGACAGCTGGGAGAAGGGTGTGTGGACACTCCCTGCCCTCTGACCTGAGGCGGTTAGACAAAGTCTACAACGGAGCCCAAATCTGTAGAAGTACTTTGTCCTTAAGGCTCTTGATTTCTTTCTCAGCTAGGATGAGGATAAACCCCAGCAGAAGTTGGGTTCCCTTTTTTGTCTCCGTCTCTAAGCCTCGAAAGCACTTCTGCCTGACCCTCAAGGTAGAATCCCGAGCGTAACCCTAGAGTAAGATGTTCAAGTTCAAGTCTGCATGTTCTCGAACACGAGGTACAGAGGAGTTAAGAGGCACTCAGAATTCAGGTACATGCACACCGTCTGTTCAGCCATTAGTGAGAGGACCGTAAACTGGGAGACTCAATCCACCAGTGGTCATTTCTCAGTTCAAGAGGCAGCCGTCTGAGATCAGATGGCAGATACAGTGTCCGGTCAGGGCCCTCTTCTTGGTTCATACCCTGAAGTCTTCTCACTGGGTCTTCCCGTGCTGGAAGAAGGATGAGAGAATACTCTGGGGTCTCAGAAAAGCACCGTCTCCCCACCCCCCCGCCCCCATTCCAGAGACTTCCACCCTTCTGTCCTACGGTCTCACCTCTTAAGTTTCAACGTGTAAATTTTGGAGAGACACAAACATGTAGTCTCGTAGCAAGCAGCATCTCACACAGTGTCTCCTCCACAAAGCCGAGGGGTCTTGCCAGTGAGAGCCGGTGAGTCCTCGGGAGCTGGTGGTCGTGGTGGCTAGAGGTCATGGGACCCTCCAGATACCACCATGTAGCACAACAGCCAAGTCAGCGACCCCTCCCCCAGATACATTCTGTACACGGAGAGTAACTTCTTTCTTTGAGAGAGTCTTTGAGCCCTGGGATTCCATTGCGTACGACTCTGGCCATCTCATAGCTGTCTCTTCCCCAGCTGTATGACTTCATCCTGCAACACCGATAAATTCTTGGTGGAGCTTTGGGAGCTGAGAGACATTTGCCTTGCCAGTGTGTTGCTGTCTTGTTGGGTGTGAGCAAACTGACCCGTCACCTGTCAGCTGTCCAAAACAGATGAGTCCACCCTTCTAAATGGTCCATGCTCTGCTGATTAACAGTTCCTATGCTCCAGTCACAAACAGAGCCGAATTCAGGAAGAAGGGCAACACACATCTTGATAGTCATGATGCAGAAAAGCACTGGATATGGGGTGACTCCATCTTAGCTAAGAGCCCTGAGTACATGCAGATCTGGGCTCTCTTCCTGAAAACTGAGGCTAGTAGTGTCTGCCAGTGTGAGGTCGCACCTGCTGTCCTTTGCCAGGGACTGGTGGCGCCCCCTCCAGGGTGTGGTCAAGTGGGCCAGGATGGGGACCTTTGGAAGTGGACTGGGATTAGCGTGTCTGTGAGAAGTGGGGGCTTGTCTGGGAAGCCTGAGCTTAAGTGTCTTTGAATCTTCCTGAGGAAGGCGCCAGCCTTACCAGGCCCTGTCAGGAGTGGCTGTTGAGACAAAAATGTTGGACAAGGTGATCCAGTAGAGTGAAGCTGTTCCTCTACTTCCTGGAGATTTTCTGTGAGACACAGCAGGCTTAGAGACAGATACCACCTGAGCGCCCCTCCAAATGCCTTGGCTCCCAGCGGATCTCACGGTTCTGGAGGGAAGGCCTCTTCCCAATACCATTCCAACCGATGACGCAGGGACTCGGTAACAAAGCAGAGCGGTCCGGCCGCTCCTCCTTGGAGTTGAGTCTCAGAGACTTAACTTTCCCTGGAGAGTACTTTGAGAATGGAACGTCGCCCAGCTGTCATCAGGACTTGCTCACCTGACTGGTCTGGCAGGTGGCTGAGTGCGAGGCCCTGAGTGGGTGTGTGAGAGTCTGGCAGCTGTGCCTACGGGGGGGACAGCTCAGGCCTGGGAATCCCTTCTCCCTAGGGGAAGCAGGCCGGGTGCTGGGCCTGAGTCCCCAGCCTGACTGACCAAGGAGTGACAGTTGGGTCTTGGAACAGATCGCCACACCCTTGATGACAACTGGGATTATCACCATGAGTGGTAATTCCAAGTTGACAGTTTTGAGTTTCAGGTCAAGAGCCAAGCTTTCTGTCTCTTTGCATCTGGACAGAGAGATCCTTACTGGCTGGCTGGCTTCCTAGTATTCGCAGCCGTCTGCAGAGGCTTTCTGTAGGAAGGGAGATCTTTGGCACGTAGAGCTCTGCTCTAGTCTGAGTCTTGCTTTGGAAGAGAAATCTGGAAACACCTGGCATCTGAGAAAATGGAAAAGAGAGCCTCCATAGATAAGTGAATCAGGATATACTGTGGGCATTGAGATCTCGGCTGGCTCTTTCTGATAGGCTGGGGCTGCTTTGCCCGGATGACTCTCTGGACCACGGAAGCCTTGGACCCCGTAGGTAGATTTTGTTATGTCCTCCAAAGATTTGCATGTCGGAAGGTTGGCCTCTGGTGTGGCAATGGCCACAAGCAAGACCCAGTAGAAGTTGGTTACCATACTGGGCAAGTGATCCTTAGGTTAGTCCTCAGGGACCCTGCATTAGATCCAACACTGGGTTACTCTGGGAGAGGGCACCTGTCCCTTCTCTCTCTGACATTCCCACAGTGAGGCCACATTAGACTTTTTATCACTGGGACAAAATACCTGAGAAAGCAAGGAAAAAAAGGATCCATTTTGACTTATGGTTTCTGAGGTTTTAGTCCGTGGTCGTCTGCTGCCTTTGCTTCTAAGTCTTTCTCAAGACAGACGCATCAGAGAGGAAGGACCCTGCAGGGAAAAGCTGACCGTCTGTGGCAGCACAGCAAAGAGAAGTAGAAACCAGAGGAAGGGGCCAAAGACAGCGAATAGCTCCTAAGAATAGTGACCTGTTCTTCTCACTAGGCCTTAATTCCTGAAGTTTCTACCACCTCTCAAGGGACCAAGAGACCCTAGCTAGAGATCAAGTTTTTAATACGTGTGAGCCTATGGATGGGAACATTTCCTGTGCTTAACAGATGCCACTGCTGTTATCTGATAAGTATTCGCCCTCTGGTGTTTCGTTATAGCAACAGAGAATGAACTTACAGGGTTGCACAGGGTTGCTATGAGCCCTTCCAACGTGTAGATCCTGCCACATTTTATAAGTGCAACCCTTTGCAGTAAAAGACGTAGTTCTACACACTAAAGAAGCCGAGCAAGGGCATATCTCATGTGGTTTTCTGGAAGGGAGACAATTCAGTGGTGATAAACATCACACCTTGGATGGTATGAGTAGCCAGTTTGCAGTAATTATTATAAGTGATGCTTCTGGATGCTTCTGCCTTCTGGTAGGGGAGTGGTGGCTTACTTGTTACCCCCCAGGGCTTATGGGTAAGAGTGTCATTATCTTCATTTCATTAAAGGGAATGTCGAGAGATGAAAAGAACCTCTGACCCCTCCCCACTCCCGAAATACCAGTTTATGTGCTGTCTGCCTCTTTCTGATCTGTTCCTTGGCTTTTGGCATCTGTCCGAATATCATAGCCCGTAAATTCTGGTACCAAATACAGGACATCACTTGCACACACCCCACCCTGTTCCCAGCACCCCCACCCAAGTTCAGTCAAGAACATCCCAAATTGAGGTTCCAGCCCAGAGTATGGCCAAACCTTCTGCTATTAACTGTTAACTAGAAGACCCACCTTCATAGGTCTCCACTTGGAGACTGACCCACGACGCTCAGGGCATGTGACTTTGATGGCCAGCTGGTTAGAGTCCCGTTTCCATGGGCAGGTGGTAATTAGGAAGTGGTTCCTTCGTGCTGATGTCTGAGTTCCACTGCGACTGCGTGCATTGGTCTTCAAGGGCCACATAACAAAAAGCTACACACACTGTGGCTCTAATAATAGATCTTTGTCTCATAAATAGCTTCAGGGTAGGGCTGGTTGCCAACAGAACCAACCATATGATTAGAAGGTTGGAACTTTCAGCCCCACCCCCTACCTCTGGGGAGGAACAAGGAGGCTGGAGATTGAACTGATGCCAGTGGTCAGTGAGTGAGTTAGTCATGTCTCCATTAAAAAACAACTAAATATCTGGGTTCAGAGAGCTTCCAAGTGTGAACATACGGAAGCACCGTGGACATCTGGGGAGCCGTGGAAGGCCCCCAGTACAGCCTCAGTGCACATACGCAGTGCACCTATTTGGCTGTGGTCATTTGTGTCCTTTATGGTAGTCTGGCAACGGGGACCAGAGATACAGCCCTTGGCTTCCTCTGCCAGTTGCCCCCTGATAGAAATCTTCCAAGACCTGAGGCAAAGCCAAGGGTACCTGACTGTGCTGCAGAAGGGAATTCCAAACAAACTAATGTGAAGCAGAGCTGGCTACTGGGATTCTCCGGAAACTCTCCTTGGGCCTGAGCGTCTTAATAACAGCCATGTCTATGATTGGGGTGTGCAGACTTCTGAAGTTAGGTTGTTCAAAAGGTTTCTAGAAACTTTCTCTTTTTAAATCATGGGTGATTTCTGAAGAGCATGGGGCAGGATTGTGGACGTACATAAATGTGAAAAGTAGGTCAAAGGGTCAAAGGAATCCTTACTTTATTCAGGTCACAAGGAAGTTAAAACTTGTTTCAGTTGTAAACAGAGTTTGTAATTTTGTTTGTGAGGTTCTCATAAAATTATATATAGGGAAGTTTTATATATATATATATAATATATATATATATAAAATATAAGGTTAAATGTGAAGGTCACATGTGTCTTAAGCATGGTTCATTGATACTTTTACATTCTTATTTAAAATATCTCTACTCAGGGGGGTAAAAAAAGAATAGTTTTTCCTCATAGGCAATGTTCAGGGTAGCTTTTATTAGCTGTGACAGAATCTTTGACTCTTGGCTAGTGAGAGACTTTACCCAGGGCAGGGGGCTCCTTTCCCATGCTGTCTTTGTCTCCCCTATCTGTAGAAAGCTTTCCAAAATTCGAGGCCGTTCTAGAAAAAATCACTGAACTGGGAGAATGGCGTAGCAGAAACGCACACTTAGACAGCTCTGCCGCCGACCATTCAGAAGTGGCCCCCGCATTTGAATGAAGTGAAGTCAGTGTGTAGGACTGAGCCCTTAGCCTGTGCGGTCCAGCTAGTAACAGGATGGAAGGAAACTGAGGTCACAGAGTGGGTGTCCCAAGAAATGAACAGTGGCTAGACGTAGGTCAGTGGTTCTCAACCTTCCTAACGCTGCAGCCCTTCATACAGCTGGCTCCTCGCGCTGTGGTGACCCCCAGCCATAAGATGATTTGTGTCATCACTTCATAACTTTCATTTTGCTACTCTTGTGAATCGTGATGTAAAACATCTGATACGCATATGGTCTTAGGTAAGCCCTGTGACGGGTAGTTGGAACCCTCCAAGGGATCGGGACCCACAGGTTGAGAACCGCCAATGTAGCGCGATACTCCCTACATTCTCACCAGTGGTCTTTGAGGATGAGAGCATGGTAACTGGGTAATCTACGGAGATGGCATCGGGAGGTCGTTAGTTATGTCTCTCTCCACATAAGAGTCTATTCACACTCACAGGTTCGGAGTTAGGATATAGATATTGAGTTTTTTAACAGCAACAGAGACAGAACCTAGAGCTTCCGCTCGGATAAGCACGAGATCCAAGGACCTGTGTTAGGAGGCTTACCGCCGGACCGCCGATCAGCCTCTGTGTTCCGGGCAGGGCGTGTCCGCCTTCCCTATACCTCCCTCAGGTTTGGTAGTCATTTCCTCTGCCGCCTCTCTTGGCATCCTTGGCGAAATTGTCTTGATGTACATTTCCCATAGTTCCAAAGGGGAGGGGCCATGTGTGGTGTCATTATCTCCCAACACAGGTGTTAAATGCAGCACACATCTTGGCTGAGATGAGGCATTCATTTGGGGGTAAATAGTTAAGGCCCCAGGAAGTTTCTACAAACCTTGTTGTCATTTAAAAAAACAAATCAAGGTGGTTCAAGGAACAGAAATTACATCACTCTACCCAACCTGGGCACCAGCCACTTTCAGCCTGGGGCCTAGAGCATCAGATTTTTTTTGCCACCTCTGGTGTCTAAGAGCTTTAGGCAAGGTAAGTCTTGGAGCCTGGAGATTCTTTTTTGGTTTTCTGAGACAGGGTTTCCCTGTTGTAACTCTGGCTGTCCTGGAACTCACTCTGTAGACCAGGCTGGCCTCGAACTCACAGAGAGCCTCCTGCCTCTGCCTCTGCCTCTCGATTGCTGGGATCAAAGGTGTGCGCCACCAGTGTCCAGCTGAGATTTTTTTTAAACAATGTTCTGGGTGCTAATTGTATAAGAGGAGAGTGCCGTAGTTACTTTTCTATTGCTGTGAAGGTACCATAAGCCGGGCAACTATAGAAGAGTTTATTGGGGGCTTAGAGTTTCAGAGGGTGAATTCATGATCACCACCACCACCACCACCACTGCCACCACCACCACCACCATCATCATCATCATCAGGATTGTGGCAGGCAGGCATGGCACTGGAGCAGTAGCTGAAAGCTCACCTCTCAGTCAGGTGAAGAGAGAGAAACTTGGGATGGTGTGGATTTTTGAGACCTCAAAGCCCCGCCCCCATGACACACCGCCTGGAAGGCCACACCTCCTAATCCTTCCCAACACCAGCTGAGGACCAAGTATTCAAACATATGAGCCTGTGAGGGCCTTTCTCATTCACACTGCCACAGGGAGGTGGTACTTGCCCACATATGGGTACACTCAGCTGATGGAAGATGTCCATCTTTCTGCAAAGTTGGCCTTCTGGTGGTTCAGAGTCTCCAGACAACTGGAACCCAGGCCCCGGGTAGACAGCTCTAAGTGCAGTTCATACACATCAACCTAAGAAAACAGAGGACTAGAAACATCTGCTCCTCTTTTAGGACAACTAGGGCTACCTGAAGAGCCAAGACACCGGGCCAGGAGCAGGGCACGCCCAGGCTCCTCCTGACTGGCATTCTGCAATCCGTCTGGGAGGTAGCTGGCCAGCTTCAGGGCTGTGTGGCACACGCTGATTCATGACCATGACCTCTCCCTGACCAGGCAACTGGGGCTTTCCGTGCTTGGGAACTGGCTTAGTGATGTCATCTTTGGGGTGTCAGTGCCAGTGCACAGACTAAAAGGTTCAGGATTGTGGAGTGCTCACCCAGGGTCCTTCCTCCTGAAGAGAGTGCTCCTGCCAGGGTATGGTGGCTCAGTGGGATATCTTCTTAATAAAGACTTACTTGGCTGCCAGTACAGGAGGGACAGCTGCCAGCCTAATGGAGGAAGAGGAGGAAGTAGAAAATGCATTGAAACCAGCAACCTATCTCAGAAAGTTCAGTGGCGAGTTGCTGCTCGTGGTGGCCTGGGGTTATGGTACCAGATGGCTGGTTCTGTTGTCTGCTTGGAATAGTACTCTTGGCCATTGGAAAACTGTTTGGGTTTTTTTTTGTTTTTTTTCTTTTTTTTAAGACAGTGACTCATGTAGATTAAGCTGTCTGCAAGCCTCCTGCCATACGCTCCCCGAGGAGAGGGTTACAGGGTATGGCACTGTACGGTATACAGTGTACAATTTATTTTTAATTGAGGTCAAATTCATATTTCATCAAAGTCACCGTACACATCTATATATTTTTTTTCTATACTGTTGTTTCCCAGGTTAACTTCAGCCTCACTCTATAGCCCAGGCTGGCCCGGGATTTGTGATCCTTCTGCCTTAGCCTCCCACATACTGGAATTAGAGGCCTAGATCACCTAGGTCTAGCTCAGAATTAATCGTTTCTAAGTGAGCAGTTGGGTGTTACACAGTCAGTGTTAGCTGTCTTAGTTAAAGTTTCTGTTGCTGTGATGAAACACCAGGACCAACAGCAAGTTGGGGAGGAAAGGGTTTACTTGGCTTACACTTCTACATTATAGTCCACCACTGAAGGAAGTCAGGACAGGAACTCAGACAGGCAGGAACCTGGAGGCAGGAGCTGATGCAGAGGCCGTGGCGGAGTGCCGCGTACCGGCTTGCTCATCGTGCTCTCTTAAGTCCCCGAAAGACAGAGATGTCAGCTTGGGCCCTTGCTTGGGCAGCTGAGGCGTAGACACCCGTGAGACGGCCGGCTTGGCTTTCATTAACACAGACCGCTTCTCGGTACACGCAGATTCCTCATTCGGAACGCCACCCGGGTACGGCTGCGCCGCAGACCAGGCTGAGGAACAGCGCCGGCACCAGGATGGGCTGCCCTACATCGATGATTCACCTTCCTCCTCTCCGCACCTCAGCAGCAAAGGCAGAGGCAGCCGAGACGCTCTGGCCTCGGGAGCCCTGGAGCCCACCAAAGCGGTGAGTCCCGGAGTGCGGGCAAGATGGGGAGTCCGGATGAACACTGAGCTCTGCCCTGGACCAGGCCATTGCTTCCATCCAGAGGCCTCACGAAAGGCCACTCCTTGTTCAGGGACATGTAGCCGGTAGGTGATGGCACCATCAGACAAAATTACGGAAAACTCCTTTCCCGTCTTGAATCACGCAAAGCAGCGGTTCTCAGCCTCCCCAACGCTGCGACCGTCTAATACAGTTCCTCGTGTCGTGGTGACCCCCCCAACCGTAAAATTATTTTCATTGCTACTTCATAGCTGTAATTTTGCTAGTTATGAATCAAACAGTATAAGCATCTGATATGCAGATGGCCTTAGGCGACCCCCGTGGAAGAGGTCAAACCATCCCCAAGGGGTCAAGACCCACAGGTTGAAAACCGCTGATGTAGCAGGAGGCAGCCCTCTGCATACATTTTGCCGAGGTCACGGGCTGCTTCATAAACAGAGGCTAGAGAGGCAGGTTTTATGTGTTCTTGAAGCTCAGGGTAGCAGTGTTGGAGGCCACTATCTGAGCAAGCTGGACTCACACAGCAACCCCAGCTGCAGTGCTCGGCTCTGCTGATGTTGGCCTTGGCCCCGTGCTCACAGAATATACTTAATACCCTTTTCCATAGAGAAGGGGCTGGTGATGGCTTTGTTTGACCAGGGTCTTTCCCAGTGAGTTCTCACCTGACATCACCGATGTGGAACCGAAGTCAGTTGTTGGCTTCCTCTCAGTGAGTGGTATATACCTGAGAGATGATCTGACACACGTCCACGCAGCATCCTCCATGAGCCTTCTCATTCAGGAACGTCACCCTGAGGTGCTTACAGGCTGGACCATACAGTTCCCACAGTGAGGCTGCCCAGCCAGCACAAGGTCCTGAGCCATTCTGCGGTCCTGAGGCTAGGGCATGGTTGAAGGTAATTTTTTCCAGTGGTAAACTGGAGTCAGAGATGTGCTCCTTCTGCCACGGGAGCAAGGGCACCTCCTCTGATGATTTTTAACGGTCCGTTTGATACGGTGAGAATCATATCGGAAGAGTGTCTCGATGGGGGTTGTCTGGATTTGGATAGCCCGTGGGGATATCTCGGGGGGGGGGGGCTCATCTAAATGATGCTAACTGATGTGGGAGGACCTGCTCACTATGGACAGCATTATTCCCTGGCCTCGGTACCCTGTGGAGAAAACAAGAGGAGCGTTAGCGTGCGTGCGTTAATTTGCTCTCTCTATCTGAATGTAGAATGACTCTGACTGGCTACTTCAGGTTTCTGCCATCTTGACTTTCCCTGTGACTGTGAGCCAAATAAGTTCTTTCTCTCATAACTTGCTCTTCTGTGTGTGTGGGGGTGGGGGTGGTGGTAATCGTTATCAGGATATTTATCACAGCAACAGGAAACAACCAAGAGCTCCTTTGACTTCTTGGATTCTCCCTTCTTGGGCTGAGTAAATCTTCATTGTCTAGAGAAGCTTCTCCATCTTGTCTTTTGTCCCTTTTGCCTTTCTGGTCCCTTGCCGTCTTCTCCCTGCTGCTTTCCTTGTTTCTGGATGGTGCCTGCCCTGGGTTTAAGCATAAGAAAGGCAGCAGGCCCTAGGGGGCACGGCCTAGTTTGTAGAGCTCATGCGGCGCCCCCCCCCCCCCCCCCCCCCCCCCCCCCCCCCCCCCCCCCCCCCGTGCACAGGACCCTGGCTTCACACTGTCGCTGCTGTTTGTATCTGTTCATTCTTGGTTGCCTGTTTCTGAACTCAGGTTAGGCGCAAGGGCTTCTCTCTACCTTTCTGTCTTCTTCCAGTCACCCTTCTCCTGACGCTCCCTTCCAGAAGGACGCTCCCTGTCTGTAGGGCCCCGATGACAGAACATCATGTGCGGAGCCTGGGTTATAAACGGCCGGCCCTGCCCCATACTCTCCTGTGCTTTCTTGCCCTATTCCCTTTTCTGGGAGACAAGTGGGCTGCTTGTGTGTTGCCACCAGCACTGTTCTGCCCCCTCCCCCCCCCCCAAAAAAAAAAAGATTCTCCATCTAAGAAGATTCCTCTCCTCGTGTCCTGTCTCCTTCATCCACCCCAGCACTGTGGCCTCACCCTTTGGAGTAAGGAGAACTGGACTTGGCGCCATCCTGCTCACACAGTGTTTCCTGCCGGCTCTCCAAACCGTGTGGGTGGAAAGAGGACCAGGCTTCCACCAGGCACTCCCATCCAGGCAGGCGGCTGCAGCCTATGCTGGGCAGGACCGTCGCCGGCCCTGCTGACCTCCCTGGGCCCCACTGTCTCCCTGGAGCTCACAGTAGCAAGATTGTTCTTACACCAGGAGGAGGAGGGCTGGGTATCAGGGGTGGCTGCCACTGTCAGAGGCCTGCCACTTCCCTAGCCTCTTCCCTTGTGTGGGGTAGGAGCATCATCTAGACACAGTGGGAGGCGTGTGCAGACAGATGAAGGGTGCTTCTCTGAGGCTCTACCATTTACACTGAGCTGAGAAGTGGGCCTCACTCCATCCAATTCTGCATATCTGGGCACCATGGGCAAGTATGCTATTCAAACTTGAGTGGCACTTTGGGGTTCCCCCCATCTTCCTTCCTTTAGTAAGCTCAGGTGACAGTCCTGGATGTCTGGGGCCTACTGACTTCCCAGCGAGTTGGCTGAGACTCTGAAGGAGCCCTTGGGTTTCATAAAGATGGAACCCAAACTAGGACCTAGCCAGGTCTTTGAGATCTGATGATGAAAAGAATCTTAATGGAGCACTGTTATGTTCCAAAGCACAGGGATTTTCAAGTTCAGGCACAGCTGTGCCCTGGAAGCTCATATCTGTGGAGGCCACTGCCTGGTATTCCCTGCAGGGGCCCATTTGGGTGGGTTATTTCCCTGGAGCTGTGGCCACAACCTGCACACATTTGCATGTTTACCGCTTAGACGCACACACACACACACACATGCATGCACGCCGTGACTCAAGGCTTCTTAGGTAATCCTATGGCAGTGACAGTGTGATGCAAGCCCCCAGGATCCAGGTGGGACACAAGAGTTGGGCAGTTTACATCTAAGTGATAAAGGCCCAAGACCAGGGGTTCGCTGAGCAACCCTGTCTCCTGATCCCTGCCTCTTCCTGATGAGCCTGCAGTCTATACCATGAAATACTTCCCTCCTACAGGACTAGGGAGCTGAGAAGGAACAGCAGTGTTGAGAAGACACAGAGCGTCCAGACTGCAGAGTGCAGAGCCTCCCAGAGGCCTGAGCTGACCTCAGCCAGGTCCTTCCTTGAGCCCAGTCAGTCTCCCTAGGAGCTCTATAGACCCCGGACAATAGATGGTACCATCCAGAGACATTTGTGGCTATCATAGCTGGGAAGTAGAGGCCAGCAACACAGCATCATATTGTATAAGATCATCCTCCAGCTCCCAGGAGAGACCCCTGTAGCCCAGACATCTTCCTTCAATGATTTAGGAAAGTGGGTAGTGGGAGGGGCCACTGCTTCTGTTCTAAGCCCAGGAGGCGGGGTCATATAGCTGTTTCAAGATCCCTCTTGGGCTAGGAAACTAGGAAGAGTGGGCAGGACTTTTAACATCACATTACCTTCCGTGAATGCAGGGCACCTCCCCTTACCGGCATCTCCCCTGCCTGTGGGCGGGGCTGGTTGGCCTTGTGCCACTCAGTGGTTCCAAAGCCCTGGCCAATCTCTGATGTCACTGATGGCTGGGGAGCGAAGCAGGGTGTGGCCAGGAAGTCAAGCAGCACTTTTTGTTGCCTTTGGCATTACCATCGCTCTTGGTTTGCTAGGTGTGCCATAACAAAGCGCCACAGGCTGGGCCACTTACACGGTAGAAACGGTGCTTTCTCATAGGTGTTAGAGGCTGGAAGGCTGAGGTCAAGTAGTTACAGGGGTGTTTTCTTCCGAGTCCTCTCTGCTGCCTCCGTGAACGGCTGTACATAACTCCTCTTGGATCAAAACGTCTTCTGTATGTGTCTGCCATGTACTCTGGTTCTTACAGAATACTGGTCATACTGGCTCAGATCCACCCTGCTGACTTCAGCTTCTTTAAATACAGTCACATGCTCAGGATCATGGGGCTTAGGACTTCAGCGTAGGAACGGGCCCGACACACTTCAGTCCACGGGGCCATCATAAACTGCCATCAGCTCAAGGTCCCCGGTTATACTGGCTATACCTGCGACGTCAGCATCCGACCATGTTTTGGTGGGAATGAAGGCAGCAGAGCTTTATTGTTCTCATCTGGGAAGCTGACAGGCTCCGGTACTTGCCCAGAGTCTACTCGAAAGAGGGTCCCTACCAGCAATATCAGAGCCTAGAAAGCAGAGCCAGACAGAAGTCCTGAGCTTGGGGACCACCTCCCCCCTCCCCTACTCCCACAGGCAGTTGGCAGTGACACCCAGTGGCAACAGCCATAGCCAGAAGGACAATATGCTGAGGAAGGAGGTGGTTCTACCTAGGGGCCTGGTTGGTTCAAGGTTCAGGCAGCAGTAACCATCAGGGAATCCAGGTGAGGCACACATCAGGCTAAAGGCAAGGAGCAGCAGACTCTTTCAACAGCAGGATCAGGATGGCCAGGCAGTAGGCTCCACTATACCCCAGCTCAGTCTTCCTGGAGCTACCCTCGGGCTTCCTATGCTACGCCCACCTCGGGTCAGAGCCTCCTTCTCTTCCCCTCTGTGACTCAAGGAAGCCTCTCCTCGGTCCCAGGCACAAGGCAAGAGAGGAGGAGAATCTACAACCTGCCCAGCCCCAAACCTCCCGTTTCCTAATCTGTGGGGGACAAGGGTGGCCCTGGATGACCCACTAAGTGACTACAAGCCACATGGCTAAATGGGTGCCAGGGCTCTCTCTTCCTTCCTGGTGGACTTCCTTCCTGGGGGCTTGTCTTCAGAGGGAGCTGATGTCTCTGCTTCTCTCCTGCAGAGTGAGCTGGATTTGGAAAAGGGCTTGGAGATGAGGAAGTGGGTTCTGTCTGGAATCCTGGCCAGCGAGGAGACGTACCTGAGCCACCTGGAGGCACTGCTGCTGGTGAGCATACCCTGTGGGGAGTCACTTCACGCCTCATTCTAGGCATCTCAACATCTCTAGGGGCCGGGAGATACTGACTGAAGACCTCAGCTGCCAAGTTTTTCCTTTCTGTCAATTTTTCCCTTTTTTACTTGGCATTGGAATATGATACATATCTGGAATGTAGTTCAGCGACAGAGCACTTGACTGTCCGGCATGCCCGAGGTCCTACCTGGGCCTGATCGTGACACCAGAAAAATAAAACGTGTCACATACCCGCTGTGAAGCATCTAGCAAATGGTAAGCCCTTCGCCTTGCCTCCTTACCTCTGCTGTCCTCTAGCCCATGAAACCTTTGAAGGCCGCTGCCACCACCTCTCAGCCTGTGCTGACCAGCCAGCAGATCGAGACCATTTTCTTCAAAGTGCCTGAGCTCTACGAGATCCACAAGGAGTTCTATGACGGGCTGTTCCCCCGCGTACAGCAGTGGAGCCACCAGCAGCGTGTGGGCGACCTCTTCCAGAAGCTGGTGAGTGACTCGGACAAGTTGGGAGAGGACTAGGTTTGGCGCCACGAGGAAGATAGCAAGGAGACGGTAAGAACGAGAGCTTGGGGTGTGTCCCCATGCCAAAGGGCAGGACGCCGGGAGGGTGAGGCTGAGGGCCACATGAGCAACCCAGCTGGAGTCCCAATGAGTGTGACGTCTTGTTCTTCTTGGCTCCCTGCAGTTTTGGGTGGCGTTTCCAGTGTCCGCATAGACCGGGCTACCTTAGGGACCAAGGTGGTTCTGCTGCCCAGCATAGCCAGACTCGGGCTCCCAGTGGAGAAAAGAGTGGGTGTCGGCTGGAGAGGCGATTTCAGATGAGAGGAGAGTGGGGCTTGGTTACAAGTCAGCATCTACATCTGCATGTCTCTCATCTTCAGAAAGAATGATGCATATACTGAACGTGTGCTGACGTTTACCTTGTCATTACTTCCTGAACAATACAACATAAGAACTATTTATACAGTGATTCCATTGAATCAGACCTAGGGTTGATTCAAAGCGTGTAAGTCCGGGCCCGTGGTCCATACCTGCAGTTCCAGCTGCCCGGGAGCCTGTGCTTAGGGTCTTATGGTTGTTCAGTGAAGGGCAGCCTAGGATTCAAGGGTGCAGCAACTTCTCCAGGGTGGTTACAAGTATAGGAGCTGAGCAGGGTATCTTCCATCCCTGAGCTTTCTCAGACACCCCATAATTCTGTGCAAGCCCAATGGGAGCACAGCCAGATCAGGCCCGACCTACCCAAGGGCACCTGGTTTTATCCAGCGTCTGGAATAGTCATCCCTAGACATAGGAAAGCCCATATAAATATAAATGCCCATGGAAATGAAATTTAAGCTCCACACAGGAAAAAGAACCCCAGGAACAGCAAATGCATCGGGCTTCGGGCTCCCAGGCAGCTTCTGTGGGAGCCTCTGACGCAGCCAAGCGTGTCTGCACACTGTTCTGTGTGAAGATTATTTTTCCTCACTGGCCCCGAATGACGGGAGACCCGGGGATGACTGGTGGCTGCACACGTCCCCTTCCGTCTACCCGTGGAAAGTGTGGCTTTGTTAAGTCTGTCTGAGCTGGAGCTCAGTGAGGGGACCCTCTATTAATGTCTTTAATCAAATAAAGAACAAACAATGGTCTGGGCGGTGGTGGCGCACGCCTTTAATCCCAGCACTCAGCAGGCAGAGGCAGGTGGATCTCTGTGAGTTCGAGGCCAGCCTGGTCTACAGAGTGAGTTCCAGGACAGCCAGCGTTACAACAGAGAAACCCTGTCTCGAAAAAAACGGGAAGAAACCAAACTGCCTCTCACCTTCCACCTGTCAGGTTTGTAAGAACTGGGTGCCCTGTGAGGTCTAGGAAGGCAGCTAGTTGTGAATGTTCCTCTTTCTGGTCGGCCAGACTATGTGTTCCTTACCTGCTTGACAGGACCGGATATAAGCACAATACTGTGGTCACCAGGGTCCGTGGACCACCGCCAGGGCTCTGTCTCACTGCACAGAAGCACTTTTCTGGATCCTCACCTCACATTGGGGCTGCTGCTCCTGGCTTCCTTTATGCAAGTCAGGTGGGAGGAATAAGGAGCTCTGAAAGGAACCATTACCTGCCCAGGGCTATGACTCACTTCTCAACATGTCATTTTAAGAGGGAATCGTGCTTGGTGTGTGGGGAGGGCAAGCAGGTGGGAGGGAGCAACTCGAGAGAGCTGAGGTTTCTGCAGCCTGCGTGTGCTATCTGCCGCGCCTGGGTTTTTACAGCGCGATCACACAGGAACCAGTCCTCAGAAAAGAGGGAGCAGCTCCCTGTCCCACCCGCCTCACCCTCTGCTCCCTTCCTCCTCTCCGCAGGCCAGCCAGCTGGGCGTGTACCGGGCCTTTGTGGATAACTACGGAGTGGCCATGGAAACCGCAGAGAAATGCTGTCAGGCCAACACTCAGTTTGCAGAAATATCTGAGGTAATAATTGAGCTCCGTGAGGCTGCGCAGGCCGGGGTACTGCTGACTCCCACCCATCTCCTCCCGCTCCCTGGATGGGTCGTGGGCTGGTTGTAGGGAGAACAAAGTATACCGGATTAAGTTCTGGGTATGAACCCCAGCTGTGACTCACAATCTGCCAGGTCGGTTCCATCACGGGACACTGTTACAATTCAACAGGAGCAGTCCTCAACGGTGCTGTGACTCAAGGGCTGGGGCCTGGTTCCCGAAGCTCAGTGATGTCTTAATCTGTTTCCTATTGCTATTACAAACTGTGCGGGACTACGTACTTTATAAAGAACAGCAATGCATTTGGCTCTGGTTTGGAGACTGAGAATCCTGACAGCATTGAGGTACAGCTGTTGAAGGCCTTCTCGCCATATTACAGCATGGCAGAGGATGTCACATGTCAGGACAGAGCAAGCAGACTAACTCAGTTAAGGTCTAGCCTTACGACCTCATCTAATCCTCCCCACCCGTCAAAGATCCCAACTTCAAACACAGTGAGCGTGTACAGTAGGGGTTTACGTTTTCAGGGCACGGTCTTTTGGGGGACACATTGAAACCTCAGCAGCCACATTCCCCGGGCACTCCCTTGTTAGGTCTGTCATTATAATTCTACCCCTGTGTCCTGTCGTGGAAGTCCTATAACTACCCTCCACTCTGACACGAGAGGCTGAGAGGGACCATCTGCTCTGTGTCTCTTCTTCAGCAATTCTCGAGAGCCTGGGATCAAGTTGCTGTGTCTGTAGACCCCCACTAGAGGAAAGCCCCAAGCTCGGTCACCCTAGGTCTGAGGATGCTTGGCTCCCTGTTTACATCTAACCTTGATGGACTGAAACCTCAGACCATGGGGTGTTGGGAGCATCTGGGCCTTAAAAAAGCCCCTCAGATGCAAACACCATGAACAGGCCACTTGGGACCGGGAGCCAAGTCAGGATTAGAGCCCAGTATCACCCCTGAGCCTTCATCTCTCTACACAAGAGTTCTTCTCCCTTCCCCCATCATATCTCTGCAGTGTCAGTGGCAGCCATGTGACATTTCTCTCTGTGGGGGAGGAGCTTTGTTGTCTCTGTTGTCTTTGTGCAATTCTCACGCCTCAGAACTTTGACCGGCACGTCTTTCTCCCATCAAACAAGGAAACTGGGAGGAAAGATGTCCATGCAGAAAGGCAGTCTTAATAAGGAAAAGTGTAGGGGCTGGAAGGTGACTCATGGGTGAGAACACTTGTTATATAAGCACGGGACCCTGAGTTTAAAACCCTAGCACTTACATAAAAGCAAGACATGGCCACGCGTACCTGTAGCCCCAGTGTTGGAAGGCAGGGGCAGGAGCTTGCTGGCCAGCCAACCTAGCCGACTGAAAGGGAGGGCTTCACGTTCTGAGAGAGACCCTGCCTCACGGGAATAAGGCAGGGTGAGCAACAGAGAGGGACACTCAACGTTCTTCTCAGGCCTCCGCCTGAGGGATGAGGTCAAGACCAGTTTGACATCAACAAGAGCACTAGAGGAAACACACTAACACGCACGCACGTGCGCACACACACACACACACACACTTACTTTAAAAAAGAAAGAGGCCGCTCTGTGGCGGTGCGCACCTTTAATCCCAGGGGAGGCAGAGGCAGGCGGATCTCTGTGAGTTCGAGGCCAGCCTGGTCTACAGATGCGTTCCAGGACAGCCAGAGTTGCAACAGAGAAAGCCTGTCTCCAAAAACCAAAATAAATAAACAAACATAAATAAATAAATAAGAAAGAGGAGAAATGTATAACTAAACACACAGGACGAGTCAGATCTCTCTTGCCTAGAGAAAACCGTCAATACCTGATCTGTGTCCCGGGGACTTTGTACTGTATTATCATTTCTCACATCTGTAGCCTTGGATCCCATCACCTCCCATGGTAACAGCTTGTGCTACTGTGTAGTCACTGTTCTTCCCAAGCCCAGGAAGTGCCCCACTCCCTGTCAGTCATATTTACCTCAAGGTAACCACTTCCTATACCTTATCAACTTCAGTATTTATATAGAATTCCAAGTGGCCCTGGTGCATAAAAGATTTGATTCTTGAAAAACAGACTGTAGTTAAATGGCCAAGCCTGAGTCCTCCTGGACAGGATTCTACCCAGACACTTGAATAGGGGTTCGCACGGCTGCGGGGGTAACCAGAACCAAGACTGGGATGCGAGGAGTAGCCAGTGGCTCTCTCTGAGCCTTGGTTGTTCTTGTACCAGCTGAGCAACGCTTTGTGCTGTTCTCCGTTTCCAAAATGCCCTGAGAAATCGGAGCTGCCTAAAGAGAACAAAGTCAAGGTCAGGGAAGAGGAAGTTGCAGGCTGTGTGGTGTGTGGGGAACTGAGTCCTGGGGCTGTCAGTGCTCGTGCATGGGGCCCTCTGTAGGGTTATCCCACAAGTAACGGGGCAGGTAATGCTCTTTCACTCTCTCCCAGGGCCAGCTGTGAGGGATGTATGTGAGGTCAGACCAGAGATGCCCATCGGGCTTCTGTGGGATTCCAGCTCTCCAGATGAGCAATGAGAGTTAGATAAAAAGGACTTTTGGGGTTGGGTGTATCGGGGAAATGTGTGATGAGACTCTTAAATCTCCTTGAGGCAGGACACCTTGAGCCTTACACTGTCTAGGGGTATGGGGAGTTTGGGTCACTCCCATGAGCTCAGCACTTTGTAGTCGCTTGTCCAGCTTTCATACCTCCTTACACCTTATACTGTATACCTTAATACCCTTAGAGAACTGCTGGGGTAGGAATAGCCACTGCAAGGGCTGTTAACCTTGGGAAAGGTACCCAAGTGCACTGCAGGCTTTGGCCCTGGTGAGCTAGGAAATACTACCTTCCAGTCCCAAGACATTGCTTGTAGCATGGAGGATCGGAGGAGTGATCTCAGGGGCTCTTCGTGTTCCTTCTCTGGGTGCGCACTTGTTCAGGAGCTTAATATCGGGATACCTGGCAGCGGCCTCCCAGAGAGGACTTCCCATCACCGGGATGCTCTAACGTCATTTCCCCTGTAACGCCTCTGAGCAAATGAGCCGCATCTTCTTGGATGTCATTCATCTAGCGATCCTCACCTTCAATCCCAGTGCCTTGATTTATAGTGAAGCAGTTCATCTGCACATTTTAACAAGTATGTGTGTGCGTTTCCACTCGTGAGACTGGCTAAAGGTAAAACATGATATCCATCTGGTGATCCCATCCCCTCTCCCTCCCCTTCCCCCTCCCCCCTGCACTGGGTGTCACTAAAGGCAAGTGAAGACTCTTCCGAATGACCAGCTCCCTGGATGCTATTAAACTGCTCTAAGAAAGCACTTGGCATCCAGGCTGTGGTGGCGCACGCCTTTAATCCCAGCGCTCGGGAGACAGAGGCAGGCGGATCTCTGTGAGTTCGAGGCCAGTCTGGTCTACAGAGTGAGTTCCAGGACAGCCAGAGTTACAACAGAGAAACCCTGTCTCGAAAAAACAAAAAGAAAAAAGAAAGCACTTGACTCCTGCAGAATTCTCCTCGGAGGTCCTCAGCTGGGGGTGATTTTGTTCCCAAAGGAGCATTTGGCAATTCCTAGAGGCATTTTTTGGCTTCCTTTCCTAACAGGAGGCTGGGTTGTTGTAGAGAGAGAGATGGTAGGTAGAGAGTAGGGATGTTGCTTAGGGTAGCCGCATGGGCAAACACTCAGGACAAGGAATTTCTGTCCCTTGAATGCCCACGGTGCTGAGGTTGAGAAACCTGTCCTTGGGGACCATCTAGGGGCCATCCTTTGTGTTTGTCTTGTTCTCGGGTCATTGATCAGATCAAGTTTTCATGTGGTGGCTCGGAGCAGCCTGAGGCTTGCTATGTACAGGATTCTCTGTGGGGAGATAAGAGGAAACTGTCAGGCTGTGCGCAGGCTGCTTCTGCCACCCACGTGAGCACACATCTTCTCTCCACAGAACCTGAGGGCCAGAAGCAACAAGGACGCCAAGGACTCCACCACCAAGAACTCTCTGGAAAGTGAGTTCTCCCTGCAGAGGGTTCCCCGGGCCTTTGCGGTGGCGGCCGAGGGGGACGTTGCTGGAGAGGCAGACGCTACACCTCGCTGGGTCACCCCTACCGTCTTCCCAGTTCTAGGCTTGAAGTAGTGAGAGGGAGGAGGAGCAAAGAGCATGGACATGGTCATGGCAGGACAGAACGGGTGAGGTCAAGACCCGCTTGTCATTAGCCGAGACACGGAGAAACACTGTAGGAGTGAGCAGGTACTGCGATCTGCAGAGCTCATTTTGGGTGCTTGCTTGCTACCGTGCCTGATGACCTGAGTTCTGTCCCTGTGACCCACGTGGTAGACAGAGAAGTAATTCTCATGCTACCCTCTGAGTTCCACACGGATGCGCGTGTGTCCGCTACCACATGCACATGCGTAATAAATTAATGTGAGTCTTCAAAATAGTAAGATAGTAAGGGGTCAGAGAGAGGGCTCAGCAGTTAAAAGCCCTAACAACTCTTCCAGAGGACCCAGGTTCAGTTCCCAGCATCCTCATGACAGCCCACATAGGCACAGTATTAAAAATACACACACACACACACACACACACACACACTAATTATCATATATTAAAGTCTTACTGTGAAGACCAGGAGGTTGACACACACCTATCCTCTCAGCATTCAGGGGATATTTAGGAGAAACTCATGTGTAAGGCTCGCCTCGGGTACTCCGTGAGACCCTGTCTAAAAGTAAAAATGTCGATCTGCCAGATGCAGGGATGTGCAGCTGTAGTCTGAGAGCCTGAGGAAGCTGAACTGGAGGATTGCAAGTTTGGGGCTAACCTGGGCAAGTGGCAGACCATTCTAAAATACTTTTTAAAAAATTTTAAGATGTCTTTAATTTTTTTTTTGTTTCCTGTATGTGTTGCCTGAATGAATGAATGACTGAATGAATGAATGTATACCACGTGTGCCTGGTACCCACAGAGGCCAGAAGAAGGCATTGGATATCCTGGAATTGGAGCCACAAGCTAATGTGAGCTGCCATATGGTTGCTGGGAAGTACACCCGTCTCCGTTGGAAGAGCAGCCAGTGCTCTTAACTACTCTCCAGCTCCCAAATACTGCTAGTAGTTGTTATTATTATTTATTATTATTATTAAATAGCATTGTGCATATATCTGTCTATCAGTGGGTATCTGCACAGGAGTGTGGTTTTGCCCACGGAGGCCAGAGGCAATGCATTCCTGTGGAGCAGGAGTTACAGATGGTTGAGGGCCACCTGCTGTGGGTACTGGAACTTAGGTCCTCTGGAAGAGAAGGGAGTGCACTCAACTGAGACCCTCTCCAGGCCCCCAAAATACTTTTAAAATTTATCTTATTTTTAGTTCTGTGTGTGTGTATGTGTGTGTGTTGGGGGAGGAGAACATGCAGGAGTTCTTAGAGGCCATCAGATCCCCTGAAGCTGGAGTTTTATGAGCTTCCTAACATGCGTGTTGGGAGCCAGACCCGGGTCCTCTGGAAGAGCAGCATGCACCCTTAACTCTGAGCCATCCCCTTAAATACCTTTTAAGAATGTCATCACGCCGTCCCCACTGGCCCTGAAGGAGGGTTCTATGTTCTCTTCTCTTATAGGCATCAGGCTAGCTTCTGCTGCTACAGCTGACAGCACAACTGAGTTCTGTTGTTTCTATTTCACTGGTTTTCTTGAGACAGCATTTCACACTATAGTCCAGGCTCACCTCGAATTCCCCGCTATCCTCCTGCCTCAGCCTCAGCATCCTGAGCAGTGGGATTACTGGTAAGAGCCACCGCACACAGCTTAACTGAGTGCTTTGTAAAGAATACGTGTTTATGTGGTCTGGCACTATAGCTCGGTGGTATAGTGCTTTCCTAGCGTACACAGGCCCTATGCTCAATCCCAAACCACACAAGCACACACAGGGAAGGTTTATCTGGCGCAGCAGCCCTGAACTCGAAGCCGGTAGCATAGCAGACAGATGCTCCGAGTCTTGCCCTCCTGGCCCTGCAGAGGGAGGTGGAACCACCCTTACCCTTGGCTTTACAGCACCAGTGGGCAGCCAAGCGTTTTGGTTTCTCCAGACTGTGTTCATATCTCCCCCTGCCTGTCTCTCCACAGCTCTGCTCTACAAGCCTGTGGACCGGGTGACGAGGAGCACACTAGTCCTACACGTGAGTCCCATCATAGAGCATGATAGCCCGCCTCCCGAGGTGACCTGGGTTCTCTCCCTGTCCTCAGGCCAGCGAGGGAAAGCCTCTTCCCTCGGGTCTCCCGTCTTGAGGTTGATGCTGATCTTTTGCTCACCTCGCACCTGTGCCCAGCTGTCCCGTTACCACATACCTTTATTGAGAAGGCAGGACCTCCCTGTGGTTGCTAAGGAACAAAAGCAGTATCTGCAGGTGCTCCCACTGGACCAGACAGGGAAGGACGTGGGCACGGGTCTGTAAATAGGAACATTGCATGGCAGTAAAGTGTTTGAGCTGTGGTTTCATAGGAAACGGGCAAGGTTCAGGTGGCGGGCTGGCGATGCCTCCCAGCCTTGGGAGGGGGGTAAGGTGCACCAGGAGACCCACTGCCAGGATGTTTTGTATACTGAGAACTGGAACCAGAAAACAGATCAACTACAGTCTTGCTGCTCAGGGAACCCTGATAATAGCATGCATACTTACAAATGGCAGATAGGGTTTTTTTTTTCTAACGTACAACCAATTCACAAGAACCCGTGATGTTTCCTTTTCTTGTTCCCCTTCTACCAATGAGTCTCCACTAGAGTGCTTGTTGTGTATGAGCTAATATGTGTGATCTTCTTTTTTAATTACTCAGTGTCAACACATTGACTCATTTTTTTTTAAAAAGCTGTACAATATTCTGTCTCGCAACAGGGTTTTGCTCTGTAGCCTAAGCTGACCTTGAGCTCATGGTTCCTCTGCCTCAGCTTCCCAAGTACTGGGATTACAGGCACATTCTACTATACCTGGCTTTATTATTCTTTATCCTGCTCTGGTTGAGGTTTTGGATGAAGCTGGAGAGATGGCTCAGCAGTTAAGAGTGTGTACTGCACTTCCCAAGGACCTTAAGTGTGCTTCTCAGTACCCACATCAGGTGACTCACAGTCACCTTTAACTCCAGTTCCAGAGGCATCTGATACCTTGGAGCTCCGTAGGCAGGAGCTGTCAGGGTGACTCTCTTAAAGCAGCCACTCACATCCACAGTCAAGAGCAGAGAGAGGAAGAATTCGTGTGTGCTGCAGACTACTAGCTGTCCCCACCCTTATACAATTCATAATGTCCTGACTAGGGAATGGTACCACCCACAGTGGACAGGTCTTCCCCACCTGAGTTAACATAATCAATGTAATTCCCCACAGCTATGCCTACAAGCCATCCTGGTCTAGACAATTCCTCACCAAGGCTTTCTTTTCCAGATGATTCTAGGATGGTCACAGGGTAACATAGTTCAGGGGTGCTGACCAGGTAGCCCATCCATTTGACTCTCTGAGATACTGCCATCTGCCTATGGCTGTGATCGGTCCAGACATCAGGCGTGTGTGTATAACGAAGTATCCTGGTAAAGCAAACCAGAGCTGCCTAGGAGTAGTGAGAGTGAGGGGCAGACCTACTCATCTCGCCAGGTTCTCTTTGTAGTTGGATTAGGAGTCAAAGGGGGTTTTGTTTCTCTGAATCGGGGAGCTGTTCACCATGGGCAAGAACAGATTGTCCTTGTAATATGTAAATTTATCAATATTCATGTCTGGGTAGGGAGAAGGCTGGGGCTTTCATCTGAAGGAAGGGGAGCCTGGAAGGACCAGGGGTTTCTCCCAGACTTGTATAGGTCGAGAGTTTTGGACCATGATCCATTCTGCCCTTAAGGATTCTAGCATCCGCGTCGAAGCCATCACAGCTGACGATGAGAGGCTGTGCAGGCAAGGGATCTAGTGCGTGCAGAGACCATGGGTGGTGCTGAAATGCCCTGGGCTACACAGGGTAGCCCTTTTCACTCCACTATAGCAAAGACTTTGGCCCAAAATGTTAATAACACCAAGGACCAGGAACCGTGCCCTGGGTCTTTATAGCTGTAACTCCTCTTGACTGGCCTGGTAGGCCTGCTTCCGGGATGGCGTTCACCCAAGTGCTTTGAGAGCAGTGGGCCACAGCTCTGAATCGCACTCAGTGTGTCTCCATTGCCTTCACTCAGCAGTCTGTGCCAATCTGTGTAGTATTTATGCTGCTGTGTGGGCTCACCAAGAGAGACAAGGAGGCATATCCATGCGTGCAAACTCTGCCAGACCTCAGTAGAGAGAACCGCTATCTTGGCCAGCACCATACTGGACAGTGGAACCCCAAGCTTCTGAGTTCGGATGTTTGTATTGATTCAAAACGCCTCGGGTGTTCTACTGACAGCACGTGCAGATCCTGAGCAATCAAACATCCCCCACATAAATCCGACACCTGCAGACCATACCAAACACCAAGACCTAGGCAGCCTCTCACCTAACAGGGCATAAAACAGTTATTTCGTACAAAACTAAAAATAAACTTCCACAACAAATCTGATTAACTCTAGTCTTCCCACCTGGGACAGGACTTGCTAAAGCACACTCCGCCCAGCCATCCCGACCATTCCCTGCTGCAGGATGCCCTCCGCATCTCTCAGAACTTCCTGTCCAGCATCAACGAGGAGATCACACCCCGTCGGCAGTCCATGACAGTGAAAAAAGGAGAGGTGAGCATGACTGGGGTGGGGGTGGGGGGTGGAGAATGACACACAGGGCATCCTCAGTCTCAGGCACAGAGAGCCACTCGCCGGCCCTTAGCAGATGGCTCATCACACACGACACATGATGTCCTTGGGGAATCCATGACTCTGCAGGACACAGCATGCTCATGTGTGCGGGTATCGGGGTAAGGTCGACAGGGTGAGCCTGTGCTGCCATGGCCACATCAGCCTCTGCCCTAGTCCTTCACACCGTCTCTTTCTGTTGAGTTACACCTGAAACATCTCTCGTTGTTTTCCTCATCCTCCACCAGCTCAGGCCCCCACCCGAAGAAACGGTGAACAGGAGGATGGCATTTTTGTTTGCCCAGAATCAGCCACTTCCTCCTGGTATTCTTTTCTTGGAAAACCGCTCACGCTAGATGGAAGGGTTCAAATGTAGGAAAAAAGAAGAACCCCATGGTTTTGGGACTTGAGATTGGCTAAAGAAGTTGATGTTGGCAGCCCAGAAGCGTCTCCTCCTTCCCTCTGTGGCAGCCACTAACAGTGGTTCTCCTCCTGGGTGTCATCAATAAGCAGCCCTGTCCTGTGCTCTTAGCATTTCTGAGCCTTTGAAGGAGGGGCCCGGCGCATTGCTAGGCATGTACCTTTTCGGTTGGGCGGTATCCGGTGAGGACAGCGGAGATTCAGGGCAGGGAGCTGGAATCTAACATGAGCATCTTTTGTCAAAAACACTGTTAAAGTTAGAGCAGCTGCCCTACGGTCAGTCTCTTGCGCAGAGACGGGTGTTGTCAGACCTAGGCAGGATGTGGAAAGGCCATGCCACTGACTGCATGACCTCTGAGAACCACTGCGCCCTCTTCAGACTCCTGCTGGCTGTTTGGTGACTTTCCTTCTTCAAGACAGGCAGGCCGCTCTTGGCCACAGTCTAATTGGGCTTGACTATGAAATGAGGCGCCTGGTCACATTGCTCTCGGCAGGCCTGCCTGACCCAGGAGGAGCTGGGGAAGAGGAAGGAGCTGTCCTTCCGTTCCATTCACCAGGCCTGTCCAGGCTCGGGAATAAAGCCAGCCTGGGCTCCAGCCCAGCATCTGGAGAGTTGCCCCTGTGCATTTCAGCACTCGCAGGATAGAGGCATAACACCCCCCTGGTCACCTGGACCTCAAAATGATGTGATTTATGGAAAGACCAGTAAGCGGCAGCTCCCAGGCCCTGTGTGTGCATTCCTCGGTTATCATTAAGCCCACTGAGGGGGACCCTAGCTTTACTAACCGGTAACCCCTGGGGAAAGCCGTCGAGCGGAGCAGTTTCCCACCTGGTTGTCCAGGACCTAGTGCTTAGGGGACCTGGGAAGCAGGTCTCATTTGGAGCGACATCAGGCCCTGCACCTGGTGTCACTTAAGGCCATTGTTAAGAGCAGAGCCTGTGGCTTCCCTTTCCGCCTTGTCTAACTGGGTGTCAGATCTGTGTCTGCCAAGACCTCATGTACTGATTGGATGCTTGCTGAAGTCACCCATCCCACCTGGCCCCTTGCCCTCCCCCACCCCTGCCAGCTGTTCGTTTTTGAGAGCTTAACCTGAGAAACAAACACTTGAACCCCTTTTCCATTGGCCCTTACTAGGGGAGTCTACTCCTGTCTAGGATCCCTTAAAAGAAACACTCAGAGCATCCGAATCAGCTGCCTTCAGGACTGAAAGAAAAGAGATGTCACCTGGAAGTTAGCAGCTAAGCCCCCATTCCTGCATCTGTCCACAGGTCTGTAGTGTCCAGGGCGGAGTACTTTATGAAGGCTGGAGACTTTACCTGCAGAGGAATCAACTGGGGCTACCTCAGCTGCTAGAGGGAGAGAGGGCTAGTCTTAGAGTCTCAGAAAGTTTGCAATTCTGACTTCACACCCATTTCATCCAGCACTGTCCATCAGGATAAGACAGGAGCCTATACTTTTGCCCCCTGGTCCCTAGACATGTTGAATCCTCAGTATCCTCCTCAGCATCCTTCTCAGTATCTGCCTCAGCATCCTCAGTATTCTCAACATCCTCTCCAGCATCCTTCCCAGCATCCTCCTTAGGATCCTCCTCAGCATCCTCAGTATACTCAGCATCCTCCCCAGTATCCTCAGTACCCCCCCTTAGTATCCTCCCCAGCACCCTTAGTATTCCCCCTTAGCATCCTCAGTATCCCCCTTAGTATCCTCCCCAGCACCCTTAGTATCCCCCTTAGCATCTGCCCCAGCATCCTCACTATCCCCCTTAGCATCCTCCCCAGCATCCTCACTATCCCCCTTAGCATCCTCCCAGCAACCTCAGTATCCTCCTCAGCAACCTCAGTATCTCCTTTAGCATCCTCCCTAGCAACCTCAGTATCCTCCTCAGCAACCTCGGTATTCCCCCTTAGCATCCTCCCCAGCAACCTCAGTATCCTCAGCAACCTCAGTATCCCCCTTAGCATCCTCCTCAGCATCGTCCTTAGTATCCTTTCAAAGACACAGCACTTGGTGCTGCAGAAAAGGTACCAGAAGGGCAACCCCACGTTGCCCCTCACCCACTGCTTGCTTGTGATGCTATTTTGGGGCCTCCCTCAAAGAACAGTGGCCCCTCCACTGGGCTGTGGTGAAGCTGAAACGGTTCCGTGATCTCTCATACAGATAGCGTGAAACAGAAATAGTGAGGGCATCCTTCATGCCACCAGCCAGGAAAGAGCCCATAAGCCTTTCCAGTGGGGTGAGACTATGGAGAGACGCAGGTGTGAGCCCTGGGCAGCACCTGATCCCTAGTTTGTCTTCTGTCATCTCTTCATGCTTTTCAGCCAAGTCTCTCAGCTCCAGAGCTGGCCCTATTTGGAAGTGTCTGGGCAGCGTTAGAGATGGTTTCCTAATTGAATAGCGGCCAGCAGCTGCCCTGGCAAGCCAAAATCCTAGTCCCAGCACACCAGGAGCTATGAGGAGGAGTAGCTATTCAGGGTGGGGAGTGGGGGCACCCTTCTCAGCCTCTGGATCAAAGGATCTTGCAGACACGTTTTCCTCCGGGGCCCTAGTCCTAGGAGCTGGTGGGTGGGTGCGCACTTGTTTAGCCGAATTAACTTCACAGTTAGATAACTAGGTCCCTGCTGCTGGATAATTTCCTCCGAGTGGTTGTTGCCTGTCTGCTTTGAGCTCTACACCGTGCGCTGCTTAGGGCTCTCAGGAGTCTCTGTGAGAGTATGGGATGATCCCTGGGGCCCTAGAAGACCCCCTGTGGAGGAATGGCTTCTGAAGGTGCTGTAAGAAGGCCAGAGGGATAGTACTAGTGAAGGCTGGGGCCGAGAGGCACTGGGTGGGGCTCAGACAGAGAACACTGGGCTTTCCTACTGATGATTAAAAGGAACTGGGGACCTCAGTGGTCTACTACTTGCTTGTCGTGCTTAAAACCCTGGGCTCCATTCCAGGAAAGTGCGCACGCACACACACACACACACACACACACATACACACACACACACACACACACACGAGTTGCTAAATACCTACAGTTGGGAAATTCAAACCCATTTGCAGGAGGATTAAAGAGAAGGTGGTGAGCAGAGGTGAGGAAAGGGTGAGGTCCGCAGCGCCACCTGCACCAATAGGTAGGGCTCACTTGCTGTCAGGATGAGGGTGGACCTGGACCGCAGAGTCCACAGACCGAGCAGAAGGCTCAGAACTGTAAGTGTCGCACAATGTCAGAGCACACAGGGAGCCCTGGATTGAGTCCCCAGCACCCACAAAAGGCCCAGCAGATAGTGTCCAGTAGCCCCTGTGAGGCTCTCTAGGTGTGCTGTTTCATTTAATCCTTCATTTAAAAAAAAAAAAAAAAAAAAAGCCACTGAACAGGTCTTTCTCCTCCCGGTTCTACTCTGTGATGCTGGCTTTGCCGCTGAGCTCCAGTTCAGCCCCTGCCCCACCCACCCCACTCTGATCTTTAAAGTAACTGAGATGGAAATAATTAAACAAGCATCAAGGAGAAAGAGCATGTATACATTAAGAATCCGCTTCTACAGCTATTCCCAAGGAGGCCCTGGGTAGGCTGGTTCCCACATGCCAGGGGACTGGCAGTAAAGGTGGAGGGGATCCCAGACCTCGCTCCCAGGGTGCCGGGCCATTGTTGGAGAAGGCAGAGGTGTCCTTCTAGCTGGTACTTCCTACCTGAACGTAGAGGAACTCCCAGAGTGTGCCCCTCCTCAAAGTATACACACATACCTTCCTCCTCCTCGCTGTCCCACAACAAGGTGGGACAACAGGCATCTGCACAGGGACACCTGCCAACACACACGGAGGAACCAGGACCCACACACAGGAGCATGCGCACATCACGGGGCCCCCTTCCCCCTTTCCTCGTGTATATGCAGTCTTGACATTTTGGCAGATGTCAGCTCCTGTGACATACTGACTCTTGGACCTGGATCCGGCAAGGTCCTGGGTTCTCAGACCTTCAGCTCCGTCTTGGGGCAGGGATGGGTTGGGGGACTGCACTGGGTGAGACTTAGAGTCAACAGTTCTTCCTAACCTGCCTGACCTCGTCTTTAGCATGCTGTTGAGGTTACCGGAGGTGGCTCAGCCTTGACCTTCCCTTGCCTGTGTGTCCTGGAGAATGGGGCAGGCTGGACCAGAAGCCACTTCTGTGCTAAACTGAGCACCCCGTGCTTCCAAGCCTGTAACTTGTAAGTGAGGTGTGTCCCAGACAGTCAAAGACCGAGGCTCTGCAAGAATCTGAACTCCTCATGGATGCCATGTGGGCTGGCCCAGGCAGACCTGGTTGAGCAGAGTCTGCACAGGAGCCAGGCTTCCAGGAAGGGAACGAAAGAGGCAGGTAGCACAGGAGATGAGTTTGCAATGGAGTCTTCTTAGCTAAAGGTCAGGGGGACAAGGCAGGGCCTTGAGACTCTACTGAGTTACTGTTGAGTCTCTATTCACAGGTCTTATCAAATTCCTTCCTGGATTATCTGTCCTGGACCTGTCTCTCCCCTTCCCTGCAACTGTTTCTTAGGGAGGGGGATGGGGGGGGGAGATGGAAGATGGAAGAGATGAGACTGTCTTAGCCCCTCTGTACATTGTAGAGCTTCTTGATAGGCTCAGAGCAGAGTTGAACCCAGGCCTGGCTGCCCTCCTGAGCTATGGAAGAGGCATCTGCCCAGAAGTCGGGGATCTTGACTCTAGAGCAGGGCATGACTTAACAGCCCCAAAACTCTGCCCTCCTTTTGCCCACCATGGTCTTCACACACCGACCCCTTCATTCTGATTCTAGGCCTTCCTCCCTGGATGGGTTGTTGTTATGTTTGAGACCCTACTTGTTGTCCCAAGGCTAGGGGGGCCCTCCTCCCTGGCAGTTGGATGCTCTCTTGGGGTGGAACTTCCCATGGCCTGGCTCTCAGAAGCCAGGGTCCTGTGCTGCTCCTCACAGGGACAGCTCTGGTATCCCAGTCAGTGACTTACACACTCCTGGAGTAGCTCCCGTAAATAATAGGCTGGGGACCAGGAGTAGGGGCCCTGGCTGGGAAGTACTGAAGGGCCCTTCTCCCCCATGGCAAAGCTGGAGAGAGGAATTAAGTAACTGTTGTGATATCAAAACTACTTGCCTTAATCTGGCTAAATCTGCCTCTTGAAACCTGGGTCTGTATGAGGTTGGGGAGCCTACAGTCCTGGGGTTAGAGGGGAACTACTCTTGCCAGAACACTGCTGGCCCACAGCTTCTAGGCTGAGGTTAGGGTGCCCTCTCCTGGTTATCACGGGAAGTTCAGTTACTCTGTATGGGGGGGGGGCTCCCACCTAATGAGGAAGCAGCCATGTAGTCATTCCCCCACAGACCTTGGGGTCCCTCTACCCTCCCTTATCCCTACCACAGACCTAGTAATCACTTATACCCGGGTCGCTGGAATCTGCCCCAGCTCCATGCTGACATTTCTTCCGATGTATGCACTGTTGGGCTAGGGGGGCGACTCAGCTCTTAAAGGCTAGGCTCACAACCCAAAAGACAAATGTGCATGCACAGTTTCTTGAACGTTGTGACTACTGTCACCCAGAAAGCCTTCTGCCCTTTGGAGGTGTGTGAGAGAGAGAGTGAGAGAGTCGTGATCTTAGCGTGCCGGTAGCGTTCCTGTCCTTCTGTGTATGGATGCCAGCCTATATAAAATAATCGGCTGTCCTGTGCCGGTAGTCAGCTGGCCACCGTGAGCTGAGCTGCCTGTGCTGCCTGTGGTGGTGTCAGGTGGCTCTCCAGGCCAGGGGATGTCAGGGGGCCTATCCAGGCTGCACCTAATTCTAACTTCTATTCCTGCAGCATGGGAACTACAGGCGCAGGGGAAACACACATTATATAGCCCCCAGTCCACTGGGATGAGAACAGGAACCATCCCTGCTTCTCAGGGTGGTGGTGGGGCAGCTATACCTCAGGCTGGGGTAGACAGTGGGTTTTCATGCACGTCACTGGGTACATCTGACCTACAGATCCTTCTTAGACAGTACAGTGTGTTCCTGAAGCTAGGCGCTCCCCCGGACCTGTGAACGCCCGAGACACCAATGAGTATGCTCGCAGGGCTGTCTTGGGGTGGCCTTTCTGGACTCATTTTCTTGTCTTTGAATTGGACACGGGAGTGGCTCATGGTAGCAGGAACTCATCGCGGCTCTGTTCTCCGCGCGGCCCATCAACTAACCTACATGATGCGTCTGGCGCTGTTTGAATCAATTCAGGACTTAACTCATTGTGCCTGCTTAGCAACTTCTTGAGTTATACAAGTGAGGTGGACTGCCCCTTGGCTCTCAGGTGGACTGTTGAGGTACCGAAGGCCCGGGCCCTGCTGGGAGACTATCTTCACATTCCTTTCCTTGTGTCGGGCCCTGCCCACCCTGCCACACATCCTGTGCTGCTCTGTTGGCTTTGATCTTAGGCAACAGGTTATCTAGGGAGGGGTCAGAGGCAGAGTCCAGACACAGGCCCACAGCTTCCTGTAGCTTTTGGTTAGACCCAGCCTATATTCCTAGCACTGCCTCTTCTCAAAGGAGTCCTGGGCCCATCTTCTCTGTACCGATAGGCTGCCCAGTCAGTCCCTGGAGTGCTGGGAACAGTCACCTGACGGGGAGTGTCCCTTCAATGTGGCCGGCTTTAGGCCTACGCTTCAGAGAGAGGCACTGGTCACCCCAAACTGATGTCCATCTCTGCCCCATTCTCTGCTGTTCTTCTCTGGGCCAGGCAGCTAGGAGAGACTCAGGATAACTGACTGAACAAAAGAGATGCCAGCAGCCCCACCTATTAGCAGGCAAATACGATGAACAGAGCATTTTGAAGTAAGCGTAGAGGGAGTGAAGAATCCCCCAAAGGAAAGATGTTTCTAGGTCTCCTTGCTCCTGCTGAGCCCAGAGGGCCTGGTGCTCCACCCCCGAGCTATATGCACCACCCTGACTTGCCTCCTGTACACTGTGTGCCCACAGCACCGGCAGCTGCTGAAGGACAGCTTCATGGTGGAGCTGGTGGAGGGGGCCCGCAAGCTGCGCCACATCTTCCTGTTCACAGACCTGCTCCTTTGCACCAAGCTCAAGAAGCAAGGTGGAGGGTGAGTGACATTGGCAGTGCCCTCCCCACGGTGCTTTGGCGGGGGTGGGGGGGAATTCTGACAGACACAAATAACAATATGGCCAGACACCACCACCGTCACCACCATCACCACCACCTTACATTGTTTCCAGCTGGATATATACCAGGTTCAAAGTCAGGGTTGTCACTAACCATCTGGAGGTGCCAAAGATCAGGGCCAATGACTTGCCTTTGCATCCTGTAATGAGGAGCAAACAAGGTTATGACTCCTGCGTTGTTGGGGGAAGGTCTTATCATCAATCATCTAAGAAGAGTGAGTGCTGGACAGGAGCCCTCCCCTGTCAGCTGCCAATCACTGGGTAGTAGGTGTACCTGTCTTCCTGAGCTCTGATGCCTTCTCAGTCTTACCGCCACCACCAGTGAATTGCCCAGAATACACACACACACTGCCACTGCCACCGCCACTAGCACCAGAGATTTGCCCAGGATATACCAGGTTGGAATGGAGCCAAGACAGTCATGTTAGTACAGACCAGGACACGGTGGGATCCCCTGCACATTTCTGCTGACGTTGTGCAAATGAACTTAATCAGTCCACTTGAAAGGGATCCTTCTCTCCGTTAAGTGAAGTGATTATTAACAGGTAGATCCCTAAACTGGACGGTGGTGACACACGGCTTTAATCCCAGCGCTCGGGAGGTGGAAGCAGGCGGATCTCTGTGAGTTCGAGGCCAGCCTGGTCTACGGAGTGAGCTCCAGGACAGCCAGGGTTACAACAGAGAAACCCTGTCTCAAAAAAAAACAAAAACAAATAAACGAACAAAAACAGACGGCACCCCCTCAGACTCCATGACTCTGAACCTCAGTCCCGTCCTGTCCTGTACTGGGGCTGCCATTGTCTGCCGTCAACCTCGGTCTAGCCTGTTACTTGAAACATGTGCAGGGTTCTAAGTCTGGTAAAGGGCCTAGCTGCAGACCTGGGCTCCCTCCCTGATGCTCAAAAGCAGTGATATTAGCAAAGGAAAGTAACCGACGTTAATGTTCTCTTCCCTCTCGGCCCCAGCAAAACCCAGCAGTATGACTGCAAATGGTACATTCCACTCACGGACCTCAGCTTCCAGATGGTGGATGAACTGGAGGCAGTACCCAACATCCCTCTGGTGCCAGATGAGGAACTGGATGCCTTGAAGATCAAGATCTCCCAGATCAAGAGTGACATCCAGCGAGAGAAGGTGAGGCCGGCCGGGAGACCGCATGCCAGGTTCTGTGCGACCTGCGTGCACAGTAGGCCCTCGTGTGCGGACCAGACAGGTGCTTTCTCCGTCTCGGCCAGGCACGTGGTCCCACGGCTGGTCTCTGGGGTCTGCTGGGGACCCCTGAGAGTTCTCAGCTCCTAGAGTGCTGGGCTGTGGTCGTAGCTGGATTCTGGCTGTTTTAAGAGCCTCCGACTAAATTTGAGTTCTCATACCAAAGCCACCAGCAGCCCAGCTCCGTGGGAAATGAGGCGTATTGGCAATGGTGTTCACAGAGCACCTGTTATAGGCTACTTAGCCTTCTCTGTACAATTGCTTGACGTCCAGTTTGCCTGACGTGTGTTGCACAGAAGATGCGTTTGCACAAGCAGGTGCCCTGTGGCTCCTTTCTGACCCGTGCCCTTAAGCTGCCTGACCATCATGTGGCTGTTAAGAGCCCAACCTTATCCCCCCCTTTCCTTTCTTCTTGTCCTCTCCCTGACCTTACATACCAGGAAAACCTTGCCTAGGGTAGCCTCTGATTCTTCTCTTGGAAGATGTGGATTTAATACACTAGCACCATAGGAAACAAGCTGGAAGGTTATTCCTCACAGATCCCGAGCAAGGAAGGTGCACAGGGGTAGGAGGCCTGTCTTCCCACCACCCCGAGTCACACCCAGTAGAATGGAAAGTCGGGAAGAGAACGGGGGCATTCATGGGACAACGAATAGTGCTCGTCTGCTTTTGTTTCTTAAGAGACAAGGTCTTGCCTGGTGTCCGGGCTAGTCTCCTGGGCCTGAGGGATCCCCTCACCCCAGTCTCTTTCATATCTGGAATTCCAGCTGTAGACTGTTTCACCTTGCACAGCTGGCAGTTGGTAGGGAATGGGGTACAGATCAAGTCAGGTTTACAGGCAAGTGCTGGAAGTATCTGCATAAGAGGAGCTGGGAAAGCCGGGCGGTGGTGGCTCACGCCTTGAATCCCAGCACTCTGGAGGCAGAGGCAGGCGGATCTCTGTGAGTTCAAGACCAGCCTGGTCTACAGAGTGAGTTCCAGGGCTACCACAGAGAAACCGTGTCTCGAGAGAAATAAAAAGAGGAGCTGGAAAAGCTGGGAGCTGGACTGCAGGGCAGGGGAGGGGCATCCCGTGGAGAGGGTGTGGTCTTGTGACCACCTTGTGTGATACCTCGAAGCTCTCCCCTCTGGAGCTTTCGGGCTTCACCTCGATGATGCTCAGGCTGAATGCGTGTGGTGTTGTGGCAGGGACACATTCTTAATGACTGACGGGGAGTCCCACTTGGGCTGTCGAGGACTCGGAAGTCTAGGGTGTGTGGCTGCAGAGTCCGGCCCCTCTAGCTGCTTTGGGTTGCAGGCTCCTGTTTTTTTGGTTGCTGCTGCTGCTGTTTTGTTTCCGGAGAACTTTTAGAAGGTGTAGAGAGAATGAACCGCTTGAGTCTACTTTAGTCCAAGCCAGAATAGAAGGTATGGCATTAGCCACCAACAAGCTGTATCACCATCAGAAGATGGGCCTCAGCTCGGGGACGCCCCTCCCCGCAGAGCGCTGGTGAAGAGGATGCTGCAGGACACATGTCCTCTTCGGCCCCGATGCCCCTCCGAGCTTGCCACACTGCAAACATAGAGCGCTTAGGATCGTGTAGGGAAGCCCCGTCGCTTCAGAGCGTGGTAGAGTGTCCCCACGCAGAGCCCGTGCTGCGTCCTCGGGGCTACAGGGCTCTGATGATGGTTCCTGTCCCACGGCATGCTCTTCATCTGGGAATTGGGGGCAAGGCACTAGCCGATGTGAGGCCTCAGTCTTCTTCCCAGGGTGCAGTGGTTCTAAGAACGGTTCACACAGCTCAGGACCGGGAGGGCTTTTCTGATCAGATTATGGTGTTCACCTTAACATACTTGGACGCCCCCCACCACAGCATCCCAGGGGCCTGATGCTATGTGACCAAGGCAGGTCAAAGGTCCCCTAGGTCCCTAGCTCCTGAACATTGTCCGGGGTTTTGAAAAGCTGAAAGCCACTCCACTGTTCTTATGAGGACTGATTCCTTCAGGAAGGGCTTAGTGAGTACACACCCCAGTTTACATGGGGCTCAACCCTCAGGAAAGGCTGTTCACATCCTCCGAAGGCCACCGGCGACAGCTGACGAAGGCCCTGGGCTGGACTGAGCAGACAGATGGGATTTCTGTGCTTTGGAAGCCTGGGAGGTAGGGAGGTTGTGGGGGAAGCAGTGGGCCACCACTGAGAAAGAGGGGCGGGTGGCATTGGTTCCAGATGAAAAGGCAAGACTGTTCTCCCTCTCTGCAGAAAGCAAACAAGGGCAGCAAGGTCATGGAGAGGCTGAAGAAGAAGCTGTCGGAGCAGGAGTCACTGTTGCTGTTAATGTCCCCCAGCATGGCCTTCAGAGTACACAGTCGTAACGGCAAGGTGAGTGCCAGCTGCCGCCCAGACTCACCCAGCCGGCCGCTAGTCATCTCCAGCTCACGGATGCCTCTGCGACAGCCAGCCATTCTTCTGCTCTGGGGAGCATCCCAGAGATCAATGCAGCATGTCACGTGCACAGTGCAGGCGTACATTCCCTCTGACGGTGCTCTGGGCTACAGTCTCCAGCTGAGTAGCAGCTGACTCAGCTCCTGCAGCCGGGATGTGGCAAGGGCCCCAGGGAGGAAACCAGGGTGGACAGCGTGCAGGATTTTACAGACGTGACCTTGGGTACAGGAACTCTGCCCGGGGACCTCCAGGGTCACTGATGTTCTCTCCTGCTCTGGCGCCATCTGTCTGGGCCTCTCCATCCGTAGCACCATATGCACTGTGATCGCATGGGGTGATTTATTCTTTAGCACGTGGCAGGGAGAGCAATCGTTAGACTTTGTGGAGCCTCGTCTCCGTTTTGTCTTCTTACGGATTGGATGCAGAGGTTGGAGTGCCATCAGCCCTGACCTTAAAGAACGAACTCGTAACTACCCCCTGGTCCTTAAGCTGCACCCTCTCTGCCAGAGTCATTCTCTGACCCAGGCCATTGCAGGTACGGCTCATGCCGGACACAAGCCCATACTTTGTTTGGGTACGATGGCCCAAAGTACTGTCGGCACAGTAGGGCATGCAAAAAGTGGTCAGCTTGGCTGTGAGCACACCTGGACGTGGCCGGCCGGAGGAGGAGAGAGGTGTGCATCTCAGACCCTGCCCTCTAGGCTCAGCTGGGGTGGAGATAACCGGGGTACGTTCTTCTCTTCACTCTTAGAGTTACACATTCCTGATCTCCTCTGACTACGAGCGAGCCGAGTGGAGAGAATGCATCCGGGAGCAGCAGAAGAAATGTGAGCGGGCGCCTGCGTCCAGAGAACTTCGGCTGTCGGGGCGGGGCGGACACTCCGTGGACACTTCACGATGCTCCAGCTCTTCTCCCTCTTCCTTGTCTCTCTGCTCGTCTCTTCTTTCCAGACGGGCTGTAGACCAGGGGAAATGTTGCAGGGAGCCCTGTCTAATTCAGGGAGCCCATTAGAGGAGCTCCCCAGCCCCATCGTGCTTCCCCTGAGATTCCTCACGTCTGCTCGCACGCCCTGCATGATTGCATAGTCTCCTTGGGCCTGCCCTGTTCACCAACTACTATCTGATGCCCCAGGGCTCTGCTGCCCCCCCAACACACACACATTTGCAGATAGTACTGGCTGGACCCACCTAAGGAACCATACTGTGTAGCTCCACTGTCCTCCTCAAGACAAGACATTTACTCCTCACTGGAACGGCCCCACCCTTCCCTAGGCACCTCTTTCTGTTCATGGCTTTTTCCTTCTCTGCAGTTGCAAGCTGCACTCTGGGTCCTAGGACAGTGTTGGTAGATCGGTAGGCTCACCCCAGTCCTTGGGCTGCAGCCACCCAGCTCCCTACTAGCCAAGAATTGTGCCCTCAGATCTGCTTGTTCCATGATGAGAGATTGGCCCCTGTTGAAGCGGGAGTTTGGGTTCCGTTCCTGCAGATGCACCTGAGGGCCCTGTGAGCCTCTGACCCCTACTGAGCTCCTATCTCTAAGGCTCATCATTTATACTTATGCTGAGCGAAGACCACACGCTCCGTTCAGTGCTTCTGTGGCCTGGGAGATGAAGGGGCTCCCGCCAGGGCTTGTGTCCCAGGGTTTCTTCCCATAACATGGAGATCCAAACCATTGCCAGTATGGCGGCATCTGTCCGGGCTCAGAGTTGTGCCCAGAAGTAAACCCCTTTTCTTCTTCACTTGGCAGAGAGATACAGACCCACCTTAGTAAAGCAGAGGACAGAGCCACACTGGTGTCTGTCTGGGGAGTCCTGCCAGGGAGATGCTTCCAGGCTCTCGCTCATCCGACCTGCCTTGTGGTGCTCTGCTTAGGGGGCAGGTCAATATGTGTGAACACCTGTTTGGAAGCAGTATTGTTGGTTCTCTCACCCCTTGGGCCTGGGCTCTCCAGGTCCTCACCTCGTTCTGCTGCTATACCTACGTTTCACCTGGGAGCCATCAAGCCCCAGTGTGGACTCTACTTATCCTTCCACCCCTGTGTGTTATGAGGGTCACGTGAGAAGGCAAGCCTAGACTGACTTGTCCCTGTGTCTGCTCCACCCCCTCAGGTTTCAAAAGTTTCTCCCTGACGTCTGTGGAGCTGCAGATGCTGACCAACTCGTGTGTAAAACTCCAGACTGTTCACCACATTCCACTAACCATCAACAAAGAAGGTAGGGCTGGCCCAGGGTGATGGGGGGGAGGGGGTTGGGGGAAGGTGCACGCCTTTAATCCCAGCACTCCGGAGGCAAAGGCAGTCGGATCTCTGTGAGTTCAAGGCCAGCCTGGTCTACAGAGTGAGTTCTAGGACAGCCGGAGTTACAACAGAGAAACCCTGTCTCAAAAAAAAAAAAAAAAAAAAGTAGACTAGACTCCTGGGCCGACCAGTTAGGAGCAGTTTTATCCGCTTGCAGCTATTGCTGGGCGCTTGCAGAGACTGACCGTGGCTTTTGTCGCCAGTCATAAGGCTGTGACAGCTGGTCAGACTGTCAGTATAGTGGATGTGATCTCTGGCTAACACCTGAGTCCGGCCGGGTTTGGTATTCAGTGCTGTACGTGTGCATTCAGTTAACACACGGGCATGTGGGTCATCACGCCTACTCCACCCACACCCACGTCACCCCAGGCCCCTCTCCTTTCTTTGGGGCTTTGTTTCGGTCACTGGTGTGCCTGTGTTTCGAACCCAGCGAGATCCAAAGATTCCAAAGGCAGAATCCATAGCGGGCACACACTCAGACTGTGTGTGAGACGGCCTTGCCCGGTGCTGAATCAACCTGTCACCTTGTCCCCTTGACCTGGTGGGCCAGAAAGTTTACCTCTCTGGTCTCTCGCACAGATGACGAGTCTCCTGGGCTCTACGGCTTCCTGAATGTCATCGTCCACTCAGCCACTGGGTTTAAGCAGAGTTCAAGTAAGTAGCTTCGAGAAGGAGGCGGTGGGCCCTGTGAGTAAACTTTTAACTAAGGACTGTCATGCGGGAGGCATGGGCAATCCAGGGAAGACGTCCAGTGTCCACTGGACGTGCTGTTCTAGGAGGGACCTCGCCGGTTGAAGCCTGCTGGGAATGGGATTGCTTTCTCAGCTTTTTCCCACTTCTGTCTCAGATCCTGCAAAGCAAATGAGCTGCCACCTGCTGGCAGGTCTTTTAATTCATTATTAGATCTGGAATTTGAGGCCAAAGCCTGATGGAAGAAGCAAGATGCCAGAGAGCCTCAGTTCCGATCCGGGGAACTGTAGGCAGCAGCCCCTCCACCCCTTCAACAGGGTAGATTTAGCTGTTCTGTTGAGCTGGATCTCTCTCCTGGCCAGCTGCTCTAGCCGTCGGACAGTAAAGTGTGTCTGCTCTGCAGCGGCTCTCCTAGCTCAGCTCCTCTCCCCAGCTCTTAGGATCACAGGGACAAGAATGGAAGGCAAGTACTGTTTTGACCTCTGCCACAGTTGTTGCAGAGCAAGAAGCCTCAGCGAGTTCTGGAATGGATCTGATAAGAGACTTGTGTCTAGAGCATACAGGGAACTTAAAACTAAGCACTAGGAAAATGCAGTTTAAGTTTTTTTTAATAATGAGTAGTGGTTGGTGATATGGCTCAGTGGGTAGAGGAGCTCCCGGGCAAGCCTGACTGCCGAGGTTCTGTCTCTGGAATCCACAGTGAACGGAGAGAACTACTCCTAGACGCTATCTTCTGTCACACACGAGTGTGTGACTAGTGGCACACAGAGGCACCAGCTTACACACATGTGCGCACACACACTCACATATAAACAACATACTGCACACACACACATGTATGCACACACACAACACCCACAGACACGTGTATGCTCACATACAATAGTGATGATGAATTTTTTTTTTTTTAAATGTGGAAAAGATTTGGATAGACACCTCAGCAAAGAAATACACATAGCTAGTAAATACATGAACAGATGCTTGTCCTGTGAGGAAAATGAGAATCAGAACTACCTGGAGACCTTTGTTCACACGTGCTGGGGTCAGTGATAATGAGAAAGATGCACACTTGGGCTGGAAGTGTGGAGCCGATGGCCACTGTGTAGGTCCACAAGGAAGACAAGGAGACATTTTCACACAAACAAACCTGCCAGACCCTAGCGAGGGAACCACACGTCATGGCAGGCACCTGGACAGTGGAACCCTGATATCTGATCTCAGGTGTTTTTATTGATACAAAAGATCCTTAGGTGTCTTATTGATACAAAAACTCCATTCCTTCATCTAAAGGCCTATTTGCATAATGAAGAAAACCTGTAGCTTTGTCTCATTTCACAATCCTTTAGGAGCCAAACTATGTCACCTTTACAGTGGTGGAGCTCAAGGCCCGAGGAGAGTGTTCTCCCTATGTTGCCTGAGACTGTGAGAGAGGGACTACAAGAATTCCTCCACAGCAACTTTGCCCTTCACATGGAGACCTCAGAGTATGAACACAATGGCTCTGTCAGAGAGCCGTGAGCAGGTGCAGGTCATGAGGAAGCAAACCTCTGAGTCACAGATTTACATCAAGCCAATGTCTGCAGATAAAACAACTGTCAAGGCTTAGGTAGCCCTTCTCCCAACAATATATAAAACAATTGTTTTAAAGTTACAGGAGTGTCACTGGAAATAAATATCCCCAACAGAAGTGTAGCTCAGTAGTAGAACTAGTATTAACAAGACCCTGAGTTCCAACCTCAATACCTTAAATTAATAAACATTGAACATCATCAAATATATATTGGTGAGGATATGGAGATACAGGAACATCGTGTGTTACTTATGTAGGTGTCACACGGTCAGCCAACCTGGAAAACTTCAGGGTGTTTTTGTTTGTTTGGTGCTGGGAATTAAACCTAGAGCCTTGTGCATCTGAATACAAGCTCTACCACTGAGGTTCACTCCCATTGCACAGTTACAAAGTGAAACACACCTCCCTTTCAAATATTCCACCAACACCACGCTTAAGTATTCACTTTAGAGAAATTAAAGCGTCTCTCTACATAAAGTCTTGTGTAGACATCATGTGGCACCCATAAAAAAGGAGTGAGCTGATAAAAAAGTATCAAATATTGCATGTGGACTTGTCTGCCTCTCTTTTCTTTGGGAGTGGGAATGGATCCGTAACATGCTACACTGATTAAGGAGTTCTCAGGGCTACCAACTTTACAGTAGAGATTGAGTAGTAGTATATTGCTCCTACATTAAAAAAAGGTATCAGATAGCTACTGATAGACATAACAACTTGGATGAACATGAACATAAAATAAAAACACACGGAATGAAGAAAATGATGCACAAAAACCTACAAATTGTATCATTCTTTGTATCTTAAGTTTGTAGAAAAGGCAAAGGTTGGAGGCAGCCTATTGGAGGGTTAGGATTAGGGTGAGGAGGGCAGAGGACAACTTAAGAGGATTCACCGTGTGGATCCCAGGGATTGAACTGGTGTCTTCAGCATTGGTAACAAGCTCCTTCGCCTATTAAACCATCTCACCAGCCTCTGTATTCGTTTCTTACCTTATTGCTGTGACGAGTGCTACAAAATACAATAAAAAATACTAGAAAGTACAAAACACTACAAAATGTAACAGTTGCTTAAGGAGGGAAAGTTCTGTTGTAACTCACAGTTCAGGGGGATACAGTCCTTCGTGGCAGGGAAGTTATGGTGGCGGGAGCATGAGGGAGCTGGCGCATGGCATCCACAGTCAGGAAGCGCGGGTGAGAGTTTGTGCTCAAGCTCACTCTGTCCTATTATGTATTTGCCTCATGGGCATTTAGGGTGGGTGTTCTCACCTCAGTCTAAGCTAGGTGATAGTCCCACAGTCGTGCCCAGAGATCCGTTTCCTCAGTGATTCTAATTCCCGTCACATTGACGATCAAGATGAGCTATGGCAATTCTACACCTTGTCAACTTGATGCCCCAAAATCACTTTTAAGCCACAGCCTTCAATCCCTTGTCCCCATTGGCTCATTGACTATCTCAGAAATAAAATGCATTAAATCCTACTTGAAAGGTCCCTTTAGTCTTCAACAATTCCCACACTGCTTAAAAGTCTCAAGTTGGTCTTACCTGAACTCCTGTAAAACAAAAACAGGTTACACGTTTCCAATGTACGGTGGCACAGATTAGACATTCCCATAGCAAAAGCCAAAAATGGGGGCATAGCGAGAAATGATCAGAAAAAAAGCAGGAGTAAAATTCCGCAGGGCAAACACTAAATCCTGCCCAGCTTTATGTCCAGCATCTGGGACTCATGATGAAACTGTCTGAACTCCCAAAAGAAATGGCGAGCCTCTCCCCTGTCCCATTCCGCCACACACAGCCGCTCTGTTGAGGCAGAACTACTTCATACCTGCAGCTTTCCTTGGTGGCTGTCCATGGTCCTGGCCTCTTCCAACATGCTGGGTCTCCATTGCAGCGTTGGCTTCACGGCTTTTCCCAATGGCTTCTTGAGGCCTCCTTGAAGAGACTCCAACTCTACTATAAATTGCCTGGCCTCAGTAGCTCTCTGGAACCATTGTGCAAGATTGCATGACCCCCTCACCCTTACAGCTCTCATGCCTGTAGAACTGGAACCATGTGTACAATACTGCCAAGTTCTACTGCCAGCGTGGGATGGAGCCTGGCCCCTTGCACCACAGTAGCTGCAGCTTCTGTGTGCCGACTCTGAGGAAACGCTTCCCTGGGTAGTTGTTCTCCAGGAGCAGGGAACCCTTCAGCAGCCCTCAGTTTAGATTTTCTCCTTTCAAATGAATTTGCACTTTCACATTGGAGACTTTAAGGGATGGGGTCTTGACCTTGGGGCACTTTTTAGTCCTGGGTTCCCTAGGAGTCTGTTATTTTTAAATCTAGCCTCACTCTAGTTCTCAGGACATGAGCAGAATATAGACTGATTATTTGCCAGAATATAACCTGAATTGCCTCTCTCCCAGTTCCCCTCTGAAACCCAATGAGGTGAGCCTCCACTGTCCAAATTTCCCTGGGTCTTCTGGTCTTCCAGACTCATACCAGAATGGCTCATTAAACTCAGCTCAAAGCATTCGGAGGCATTTTTTTTTTTAATCCCAAATTTTCAGACTTATCCATGTTCCTCCAACACTCCAACACAGTGCCAAAGTCCTAGAACCACGGTCACATGTGTCACAGTAACAACCCCACTCTTGGTACCAATTTCCTGTATTAGTTACTCTTGTTGTTGTTGTGACAAATACCCCAACAAAGGCGGCTTATGGAGAGAAGGGTTTGTTTTGGCTCACAGCTCCAGGGTGCGGTCCCTCACGGCAGGGAAGTGTGACAGAGCCGGGAGCATGAAGCAGCTGGTCGCATTGCATCCAGTCAGGAAGCAGAGAGAGATGAACACTTACGCTAGCTTTGCTTCGCCTTTTAGTCAGCCTGTGGGATGGTACCACCCCACAGTTAGGATGGGTCTCTGCATCTCAGTCTAAATGTAGGTAGTCTCTTACAGCGGTTTGTTTGCGAAGGATTCTAAATAGAGTCAAGTTGGTTAAAGTCAACCGTACGGATGTCCCGTGAACAGCCTCCTGCCTTGCCAGTCCTGCCCATGGGGCTCCTCCAGTGACAGGCAGATGAGGCAGCTGCCTTTCCAACTGGCTTACCTCTCTCATATTACTTTCTCTCGGATATCTTACTCTTTAACGTTCCCAAGCCAAAGCTGTCCCTTACAGCCTCTGTTCCCCTTCGTGACTCCTTGCCCTGTCAATCTGTATCCGCCTGGACTCTCGAAACTGTCATTTCCCACCATACTGTCCCTTTGCCCTAATGTCATTATTCATCATGGTACTTTATCCTCTTGGTCTGTGTGCATCTAGGTCTTTGCCAGACCCTCCCTGACCCCCCACCTGGTGCACGACACTCACCCTGCCCTGTTTCCCACTCGACGCCATGTCCACCTTTCTCCCTGCACACCCAGCGTAGGCTCTGTGTTGCCGGAGGGGCTTTAGCAGACAGATGTTTGCTGGGTGATGTGGAAGCGGATGATTTGAGAAGCCACGTTGCCCAACGCCTCTGGCAGGGCCCCGGGGTGCTGCACGAGAGGCCGGCATATGTGCAAGCCACTGTTTGGGTTAATGCAAGAAGGAAATTTCCTTTTTTTTTTTTCTTCCCCTGATTTTGTGAATAACACCTTGCTCTTAAGAAAAAGGCTGGCAATCTAGAAAAGCATTCACCCTCTCACCGGCCGCCTTCCCACAGATCTGTACTGCACCCTGGAGGTGGATTCCTTTGGGTATTTCGTGAATAAAGCAAAGACTCGGGTCTACAGGGACACGACTGAGCCGAACTGGAATGAGGTGAGGAGGATGTTTTCCACGGGTCTTAATCTCCAGGGGGCTCCCAGAGGGCTTCCCCGAAGGAAAGCCAGCATTCCTGGAACGCCCTAGAGGTTGGGGGTGGGGTGTATGTGTGTGTAATACAGCCAAGAGATTTTATCTCCGTGTTCCTGAGAGTCTTACCCACCCACTCCCAGCACAGAGAAATAACCTGTTTTTTCCAAAGAAGTGTTTGGAAAGAATTACTTAAAAGGCCTTTTGAATCCCGCTGTAGCCTATTGTATAGCTGTTAGATTTCCGTTTTCATTTTTCCTCGGAAGCTGAAGTGAGCTCCAGTGGCTATTCTGGTATTCAGAGTCCTTAGGCCCTGCTCGTTGGGGCTGTAAGCCTGGCTCCCTGGACCTCTCCGATCTGTTCCCAAGGGTCCTGTGTGCTTTGTCTCGAGGTACTAGGTTCATGGAGTCTGTACTCCCCAACCTCGTCCCTTAGGGGTGGCGCGACCACACAGAGGTCAATGTGCATGAAGTCCTCAGACCTGTACATTGCCATTTCTGCTCTCTGCAGTGGCCAATAGCCCCAAAATTCCTTGGTCTTGTTGACACAAGTGGAGCAGACAGGCTACAGAGCTGCCTCCCACTCCTTGCCCACCGAGGCGTGAACCACAAAACACCAGGCCGCTTAGTCTGGTCTGCCTTAGCCCTGTAGCCAGCGGTATGACTGTAGACGCAGATCCCAGGCCTTGCTGCATAGAACCCCCTCATCCTCTGCTTTCTAAATACGACAAGGACACAAGGGACCCACTAGTGACCGCTCTGAACAGCTCAGCACAAAAGGACAAATATAAGCTATGATCGTGGCAGGATGAAGCCACACAAGGCTTGCCATCCCGGTACCTGGGGGGTTAGAGGCAGGAGAATCGCCTTGCTTTCAAGACTAGCCTGGACTACATAGTGAATACCAGGCCAGATCCATCTAAAATAAATAAAAAGCCGCATGAGACCCATCGTAAGAGGCTTTTCAGAAAGCAAGAGGATTGGGGGATTGTGAGCCACAGAGACAACGAAGGTGGATTCTAAGTAGGTTGCAGAAGGTCTAGGTAGGTGTCATCAGCCAAAGCTCCGAGGAGACATGAAGGCTTGGAAGGTCTAGGTCACCTGCAGTGCATATGGATCATCCAGGGCATTCACGTAGTCCTGTGCATCCTCCCTGGAGCAGCTGTTCTGCCCAGCTAGAGCCCTGCACTCGAAAGCCTGGGTAGAAGATGCAGAATTCATCAGAGGCTCAGAGAGTTGAGAGAGGAGCAAGTTAACAACACATTCAACAGCAGGCAAAGCTCGGGACCATTCCAAAGCCTCTGCCTGGCCCTTCCACGGATTATATTTTTAAAAATAGAATTTACCGAAGCCAGGGCCTGCACTTGCTAAACTCTGAACTGTACCCCTGGGTCTTGATTTCATTCTTCAGTCTTCGGTTCTTACAGAATTCAGAGAAAGAGAGGAAATTCCCATACACCCTCTTCCACTGTTAAAGCCTTGTATGACGTAATTTACAGTCAGTAACCCTCCATCATAACGTCACCACCAGAAGGCTACAGTTGGTGTTAGATGTACACTCTGTGGATTTTCACAAATAAACAATGACTTGTATCTTCCATGACACTACTACCAAAATAGCTTCACTGCCTTAAAAATGAACTCACCTCCCAGGGCATTACCACCCAAAGTCATAAAATAGCTCCCTCTTTAACAAGCACCCCGAGATTGTGGTGCCATTGGTGCCGAGACCACTCTTTGGAGACAGAGGCTGGTGTACCAAGTTTGAATTAGGTTTGAGAGGGTTGAAAAGCTTCCAGAAACATCCAGTCAGATAACCACAGTATAGTGGTGACCATGACGCCCACAGGAATGTTCATGAAGGTCCCAGGACCGAGGAAAGTTGCGTGAGGTCCCGCCCGGCCCTTCCCGGGCAGCGGAGATGCCATTTGTTGTTGAACCGGGATTCCAACATGACATTGAACTGCTACATACTCAGTTGGTCCTGTTTGTACACCGGTAACGTTCTCTCTTTCGGGGAACCACAGGAGTTTGAGATAGAGCTAGAAGGCTCGCAGACCCTGCGGATACTGTGCTATGAAAAGTGTTACAACAAAATGAAGATCACCAAGGAGGATGGGGAGAGCGCAGACAAGCTCATGGGAAAAGGCCAGGTGCAGGTGAGGCCGCCCCACCCCTCCCCTCTCCAGATGCTCCCTGGCCTCTCCTATATGTGGCTCTTGGGATGGGGCGGATAGTCAGTCCCACCGTGGGCTCTTTCCTCCTCTCTCTCTCTGTTATATCCTGTCTTGTTTCCCCCAAGATTTTCTGTTGCACTTGTTCTTATAGCTGAAGCCTTAGCTTCTCCCTTGGCTCTAGCAGCCCACAGGCAGATGGTTGAGTGGTGCTCTGGGCTAAAAATGGTTATGAAACCATCTCTCTTTGGGAAAGTAGGAGTCCCGGTCTACCCAGCCTACTCAGTCTCTGTCTGGGGTATAGCCCTCGTTTCCAGCTGCTTTCCTGAACAGGGTACACACAGAACAGGGTACACACAGGTCCTTCCCTCCCAACCCCCATACCAAGTTAGCGTAGGAGCTCCTGAGAATGTGAGACAGACCCAGCTCAGGGTTCTCAGTCCTCAGGGAGGGCCATTTGGGCCCTCAATCCTTTGCAACTTTATTATACAGCCCCAGAAATGTCACCAGTGTTCACTACTTCCTGACAGACAGGAGCGATACCACCCGCTGTGGGTTTCTCATGGCTTTGCCTAACAGTTCCGCAGGAGTGGCTAGGAGAAAATCTGAGGTTGCCACTGAGTGTGGTGGCACACACCTGTGAGCAACTTTGGTAATAGAGGCCCGTCCAGGCTATATAGAGAAATCTTGTTTCCAAAATAAGAAATTCCAGTATCTGCCTTTCTTACAGTGGAATCTCTTTCTAGGGGCATTTATTATTTCTTTCATTCATTCATTCATTCATTCAGTGTGTGAGCACAGCATACCACAGTATGCATGTAGAGGTCATGAGACCTCTCCTTCCACCTTGAAGTGGGGTCTCTTGTTTCTGCTGCCGGGCGGAGTATTCCAGATTAGCTGGCCTGTGAGCTTCCTGACTCCTCTCTCAGTACCTTTACTGTGGATTTTCACACGACCCAGCCACTTCTACGTGACCTCCTCCTGCCACAGAAGCGAGTCATGTCTTGGGTACTGCACCCGGCTGCCTGGACTTTATTTTTGTGTGAAGCTACTAAGAGGAGAAAATAGGGTTTGGCATCCCAGACACCTACAGAGAGCACAGCACACACCGAAGAGCACCGGCTTCCTTCCCTAGGGGCAGGAAGTAAAATCCACCTTGCGGTCAAACAGAGTGATGCTGGGAACGATGAGTCTTCCATGAGTCAGTCCTCGATTCTAGAGAAGGACCTACGTTCTCCTCACCCAGATGAGCGAGTCTCTGGCCCCTGCCTGGCCAGAGTCCTAAGAGATGCAGCCTGCTGCCTGGTTTTAACTGTGGAAATGTATTGGGGGAACTCAGGAGCTTGGGGCCTCAAGGGGTTACCATATATCGAGAGCAGATTGGAACGCAAAAGTGTTACTTTAAGTGTCCTGTCCGCGGCCTGCCATGCAGCTGCCATTAATCCTCCCAGCCTTTGTACTGAGCCAGCCACAGAGTAACCATATTGCCCTTGGCCACCAAGGTATTTCTCATATTTTCCTGCATTCCGGTATGGGTCTTTTTTCAAAGATTTATTTATTTTTCTCTTATGTGTACATATGCATGTTTTGCCTGCATGAATGTCTGTGTGTTACATGTGTGTCTGGTGCCCGAAGAGGCCAAAAGAGGGTGCCAGGTCCCCTGGAATGGGTGGGTGATGCGCACTGAAAACCTGGGTCCTCCGCAAAAGCGCACGCTGAGCCAACTCTCCAGTCCTGCTGTTGGTCTTTTTAAAGAACCTGAGAGCTTGCATATCTGCCAGGTGCCAGTTACAGATCGACTGATTGTCATGGGACAGGCCCTTTGTCGTGTGTCCTCTCGGCCCATTTTTCTGTAGTATAACAAAACGCTTGAGGCGGATTACCTCAGAAGAAAAAGAGCTTTATCTAGCTCAGTTTTGGAGGCTGAGAAGACCAGCGTATTGGCAGTGATATGGAGAGAGGAGGTTGCGTCTTGAGACAACACCCCAGGAGTAGTTTGGGGGCCAGGCTTGATCTTGCAACACCTTGTCCTCATTACCTCCCTAGACCCGAGGAGTCCCGAGAGAGCTTTCTCTCCCAAAGATGGCTCCTTTAGTGGCTTCAGGGCCTCATCCTAAGCCCCATGATCTCCAGGCTGTGACAGAGGAGTGTGGCCGACCGGACTGTAGCGTGTGCTTTCTCTCCTGGTGCTCACAGCAGACCTTTTCTTAGGAGAAGGCAATGAGCCCAGGAGGAACTTGCAGAGTTCCTGCAAGTGTTAACCACCGTTTTCCAGCCCCATCCCCTTTTTTACATTTTAGCTGGAGACAGTCTTACTGTTTGCCTAGGCAGGCCTCAAACTCACCTACAGGCCGACTGCCTCCACTTCCTTAGTAGCTGAGAAATAGGTGTGTGCTGCTACAACCCACTGCGGGCAGTCTTGGAGAATTCTAATCACTTGGCATGCGAGGACACACTTCCCTAACTGTTTTGGATCCTCGGTGAGCAGTACAGGGAGAGGGAGCCGAGCGCGAAGCCTCCTGGGAGAGGCAACTGTAACTCGTTAGGGCCAGCACCCGTTGCTACACTCCCTTCTTCCGCTTGGTATCTACCCACCATCCAGGCATTCTTCACGCACAAACCAGGCCCTGGTACCCTCTTGCAGCCTGTATTACCCAGACTCACTCAAAGGGGAGTTCAAAGATGCCAAGAGACTATGCGCCTGGCTCCTCTGTGGGTTCATCAAAGTACAGCAAAGAGAAGTTCAGACCGCACCTGTCCTTGACTTGAATGACTTGAGTTTTTCTCCTCTGGAATCTTGGGAGCAGCTGGATTTGAACCAGGGCCTCTGAATAGTACCATCAGAAAATGAGGGATCTCCGTGGAAAGAGAACAGAGCTACTTTATTTATGAAACCAAGGTTCTTAGGAATCCCCTTGCTGTGGTGCGGTCATAGCACCAGAGTGTCTCTCGAGGCAGTCTGGGTGTTCTGTACCAGCCTAGCAAAGGGAAGAGAAATTTCCAGAGCTGGAGATCCGTGGAGGCAGCAAAGACAGCTATATTCAAGATACTTCCAAGAAGGAAGAGATACCTTTGTATAGAACAGGGCTCCACTCCAGATACTGCACAGACCAGTGGGAATTTACAGAGGAGCAAGGTGAGGGTCAGTGGGCGGAAGATTACCGAGAGGAAATGCCATGAGTAAGAAGGATTCTGGCTAGACCGGCCCAATGGGATTTTTCCTGAAGGAAGGTCAGGAAGCAGACTTTACCTGGCGGGGACGGTGGGAGATAACCCAACCAAATATCAGAGGTGGGGGTGCCTGCCTGTCACCCCAGCGCCTTGGAGATAGAGGCCAGAAATACTGGACTTCAAGGCCAGTCACAACCACATAGTGAATTATTTGGGGGGGTGAGGGCGGAGTTAAGGGGCAGTGTGAGATTGTGAGAGGGAGAGATGGCATAGTTGATATAGAGACTTGAGTGATATCTCCAAAATCCACACTTTAAAAAGGAATGGGGGGGAAAGCCCAGTGTGTGATGGCATACTTGTGCAATGACATACCTGTCATCCCAGAGTCCCAGCTCTGAGGAGGCTGAGACAGGCCGCGTATCCTACTTGGCGTGGCCCAGGCCAGTGAGAGACTCTGGTCCAATAAAAACAAGGTAGATAGCATCAGAGGAATAAGACCTGAGGTTGGCCTCTGGCCTCCACAAACTATATAAATAAAATAAAGCACCACCACCCCCCCGCCCCCGTGTGTGTGTGTGTGTGTGTGTGTGTGTGTGTGTGTGTGTGTGTAGAATCATGGTAGAGGTTTCTAGGATTCTTATCCAAGCTGGTTTTTTGAGAACGCGCCCAGGGAACGAAGGCATGTTGAACAAAGAGCTCAGAGTCCCATCAGTCTGGCAAAGAGGCCACTCTTTGTCAACTCCCCAGCTCTGTCGTGCTCTGTGTGTGACCCAAGTGAGTCATGACCCCCCCCAGGCTCCCCCCCCCCCCCCCCGCTCCACCTCCCACCCCTTCCAGCCTTGTTTCCTTACCTATAGCTCAGAGTGGGAGGCATGATACATCTGGAGCTCGGTGACGTGTCACTCAGGCCTGGTCCGTGTTTGGTGCTGTTATTACTGTCATTACTTGCCGGTGTCATTGTTAGTGACGAGGCCCTGGAGACAGCCGGTTCCTGATCCAGCCCCTGGTCACCGTCGCGGTCTGAGAGATGAGTGGCCTCTGGAATCTCATTAAACAGGAAGGAACCGGAGTGCTTGTAAAGAGCCGGGATGACTCATGGCCGCCTACACAGTGGCTGGCCCGACTCCTGGCAACAAGGACTTGTTTGTGTGATCCCAGGAGGAAGGAAGCAGGGGGAGGAGTGATGATCCCGAGGATGCCCTGACACTCCACTCTGGTCTCTTCTCACCTGTTGGATACTGTTTTCTGGGTTGGGCATACCTGGGAGGGGTATCTGTGACTTGTTAAGGTCAGCGTTAAGCCTGAACCCGGGCTTGCCCGTTGACCTCGGCGCCCTCCACGTGTGCCGTGTGAGATGGGGGCCTTGCTGTCCACTTGCCGTTGCTGGAGTTGGTAGGGACGGCAACCTCGACTCGGAAACTGAGTAGAGAGACCTCCCGTGAGATAAGGCTTTACGCTGAGATGAAGAAGGGGCAGCTCTGAATACCCGAGGAAGGGCAGGAGGAAGGCCAGACCCAGGCAGGAGAGCAGGGCCCAAGGGAAGGACCAGAAGGGAAACTGAGGCTCCGGTGGTACTGTTCGTGCACGATCCCTGGACAGGAGGTTTCAGAGTCTTCCGGGGTTAAGATCCCACCTCGGTATGGTTTTTGCTCCGTAAATGGTGCCGATGAAGATTTACAGCCCGAATCTTTGGTTTCTGCCCCTGCTAGTCACATGACTGTCCCAGTCGAGTTATCAAGTCCCCGCTTCTCTTCCTGCAAGATGGAGGTTCCACAAAAGAAAGAGTAGAGGGCACCCTCTTTCTGAACCCAGGACACATTAGAGCCTGGGGGTCTGGGAGCCCTGACCCAGGACATAGTCATCAGGATGTTGCCAGCACAGTAAGGTAAATATGAGCCCTCACATGCAGTACGCAGGACTGTAGCCAGGGTCCGTTTCAGAGAGTCGCAAGCTTCTGTAGGTTCTCCAAGCAAACAGGGCCGTTATACCCAAGAGCCTGTAGTGTCACCCCGTGAGGAAGGGCCTATATGCCAAACTCCATGAATGCCATAACGGAGATATTTGTCCCCAAGCTTTGTAATCCAGAGCAGAGAGACTCAAGAACGACACTACAGATGAGCCAAAAGCCAGGGCGGGCCTGCTGGCAAGGTCAAGGGGCACCGATGACAGAGCAGGAGCAGGGCCCAGGGAGACCTTCACAGGAAGGAGCACTAGGTATATCTTCAGGGAGAGATTTCCCGAGGTGAAGACATCAAGTTTTACACCCCAAGACCAGCCGTTACCCAGGATTCATGGGAGGTGCTTGAGCTGGGAGGGTGCCGTTCTGCAGCCTGGTGGGTGGGATGTGGTCAGGACAGGGACAGGGCTCCAGAAGAACCATCCTCAGCTCGGGCCACCAGCCAAAGGGAACCATCAGGCTCAGAGGAACCCAGGGTTCTTGGAACCTTGTAGCCATTAGAGATTCCTCCCTGCCCTTTTCCTCATTTGCAGTCACAAGCTTTCTAGGCTGCCATAGCCCCGTTTCTTCTTGGGGAATAACTTTTATGTCAAGCCATAGAATCTTGTCTTTTCCCCATTTTTCTGACTTGTGCCCCACATCTCCCCTAACCTTTTCTGCATCCTTCCGGGTTTATGACTCAAGAGTCCCACAGAGCCATCTGGGTAATGTTACCTTTTCTCTTTAGAGATTTGTCTGTTTCCTATCCACAGAATCATGCCAGAGGTAGTCTTCTGTGACGGTTGTTTGTAAGAGCCATGCACTTCTTGGTATTATCAGTAGTAGCTAAATGAGATTACCCTGTTGTGGCCCATCTTTTTGTTTTTCTGCTCACTGGGCTCGCTCCCACTCTGGGGCTGTCACGGTTGGTGACCCCTCGCTTGATATGAGTCAACATGGGCCATTGGGTTCCAGTTGTAGGTAGAAGAGGCTCCAGGGCCCATTCGGTGCCTGCCCCGGTAGAACTTAGGCTTTCCCCCAGCCTGCCCTGGTGTGTGCTAGCCAATTTCCTAGGCAGGTCTCCGGGCAGTCATCCACCAGAGCCACTGAGCATAGCTGTTCTTCTAAGTTCCTGCCTGGTCCAGTCCCAGGGAGACTGTGGTGATGCAGGTTTGGCCTTCCAAAGCAGCTTTATGAACACACACATGCTGACTGCCCATTCCCTGTGTGGAGCAGTATCACGGAGGGATTTAGCTTTTCCCTCGGACTTCTGTTTGATGGACAGCCCCTCCCCCTCAATCTCTTGCCTGTTGATTCCTCTGAGCTTTAAATAACTGTATGGGACAGTGTCCCAGCCTCGAATGCCGTTTGTAGTGTAGCCCAGCCCTCTTTGTCCTGTTATTCTTGACATGGTTTCTGCTCTGCTACGCACATTCTGTTCTTTGAGGCCAATCCACCTATCTGAGGCTACTGCGAGGGTTGAATGCCCAGACACCAACGTAAGCTACAAATAGGGTCCCTGGTGTCGCAGCAGCTCTAGGTGGAGTTAGATGCTAGGCCTTGGTGCTTGAGGGTGGATAGTGTCTAGATCAGCAAGACCCTGAGAGCTTGCCTGCAAGGCACAGGATCCAGGTTCAGGATGCTCTCTGCCCCGATTTCATTGGAAATGCAGTACGTGTGTTTTAGAGGTATCAGCAGGCCTGGAAGCGTTCTTCAGGACGCTACCGGCTTGAAGCGGACTGACCAGTAACACGCATGTTACTCAGTGTCTCTAAATTTGGACCACAGGAAACCACCCACTTGAAAAGGAGTCTCGGGACATAAATGGAGACTGTGACATATCTGAATTCCCGTAACCAATAGGCTTTGGAGCAGGAGCTGCTGTTTTTCCCATGCACTGACTTAAAAAAAAAAAAATACGGAATGTAAGGGTAATGGGAAGCTGTGACCTTGGCCGGCCCAACTGTGGGGCGGAGCTTCCCTGGAAGCCTGCTCAAAAGGAGGCAAGGGCCAGGCACTCACCGCTGTCCTGCTGCCCGGCTCCGTGAGCCTCTTGCCGCCTGACCCCGATCGCCATGAAGGGCTTCATTCGGTTTTTTGACCCTAGCCGGGCGGGCCGGAGCCAGATAGCCTCTGCTGAAAAACAGCTGTGTGCCCGAGGCTCGGCCCTGTGGACCCACATCCGATGTCTGATGTGCAGGGGCAAGGTGGGCCAGTTGGGGGGGCCTGGGGTCCCAGGTGGGCTGGGAGGGCGGGACCTGGTCACCAACAGCTACTCTTGTCACCCTACTGCTCATCTTTGGCCTTTGCTGATCCTGGGTTTCTAGGGGAGAGGGGTCCCTATTATGGCTGACCTGGGATGGAAAAGGGAAGGATTTGTCTTGCTCAGCTTGTTCTGAAGAAGGAAGGGGCATTAGCCTTGGGCAGCCAAGGCAGGCCCTGGGATTCCTACAAGGAACTATAAAGCCAGGACAGGGAGCTACCCCGCACCACAGGCTCCCACCCTGTATGGAGCTTAGTTCTTTGTCATAAGAGGCTAAAGAAGCAGTGATTGTTCTTTTATCTCCTAATTTTGGGGTGCTTGAGATTATAAACAGGGGTTTGTGCACACCAGGGAGAGCTCTCTACCGCAGGGCCACCCTCAGTTCCCGACGGCATGTATCCAGAAGACTTTCGATTGCTTATTCATCTAGCTAGTGGTCTCTGAAGCCTCCTGCGATAGGTGACGAGTGCTCATCAGAAAGGGAGACACAGCTTCCACAGACGGGGGGCACGTGGCGGTTATGAAGACTGCTTACTTAGGTGACATTAAACAGCAGGTTCCTATTGACCGGCTATAGGGCAGTGCTCTGCCGAGGTCAGAGTCAGTAGGGTTCAGTCAATCAGGCTTCCGTCTGATTTGGGGTGGCACTCTATATCCTTCCGGGCACGGTAGAGGGAGACAGCGTGATTTGCAACTCCTGACACACGTACCCTCTCATAGTCACCACCGAACCTGGTCTTTATACCAGTTGATTGTCCTCTATTCCAATCTAGCAACACCTCTGACAAAGGAAAGTAGGATTTAAGCTGGGAGGGGGGTAGGGGCAGGGCTCCTGGCCATGAGCTGCAGTGCAATGAGTTCCAGACTTTCTAACAGGTCAGTTCCCCTCTCTGGCCACACAGTAGGACTCTGCTTCCCACGTAAGAGTATAGAGCAGGAGTGGCCATTGCCAGGCAGAGCCTCCAAGCAGACCTGAGGGCCTTTTATAATCGCACATCTTTGCTTTCAGCTGGACCCCCAAACCCTACAGGACAGAGAGTGGCAGCGGACCGTCATAGACATGAATGGGGTAAGTGCCCGCCGGGCTCCGTCTGAGTCTGGGTCTCATTGAAAAGTTAAAGCAGACTCAGTTCTGCCCAGAGCACTCAGAAGAAGGCTCATCCTGAGATGGTGGCAGGAGAGGAGAGAGGACCCCGGGAGAGGAGTATGTACAGGAGGAAAGATACCCCACCAGAGCAGGAGTGCTGTGTATAGGGCAAAGAGGGGGAACACCATGCATAGTAGCCAGCTGCCACCCAGACCCTGCATGCTGTCCTGAGAGAAAGGTCTGTGGTGCCAGGGCCCTGAGATCACATCTCAGAGACCACCTAACATCTGCTGCCATAGCCTTTGGCTATCTTAGAAACAATGTATCCCGAAAGATCGGGACTAGAGCAGTTTGGTAGATTTTTTTTTTTCTTTTGCTGCTCTTGGGACATTTACATATACATAAGCAATCTTGGTTCCAGGGCCCAAATATAAATGTGAAATTTACTATTATTTATAACATATATGCGTTGCTGATTTTATGCCTCCTGACTCATTGGCAGATGGTCAGTTGAGTGTGGAACCCTCCACGTGCATCCTGTTGGAGCTCAGGAAGCTTACAGTTTGGGAACAGTTTCGATTTCTGGATGAGGATGTTTGACTGTTCCTTTTGTTGTAGTGGGGTCTCTGGTGGTGATGGTGGTGGGGTTGTTGTCTTTTGCTTCGTGCTGATGCTTTGAATTGAGCCCAGTACCTTTTAAGCATGTATACCACCCCTGAGATAAACACTCCAGTACTATCTACCTATTTTTTAAATTGATAATTAAAAAAAAAAAGAGAGAAACAGGAAGTTTGTGGGAAGAGAGTCTGGAGAGGCGAATCCTTTACGCCCATTGCCTCTCCTGGCTCTTGCTGACTACAACAGGGGCTTCCTCCACCTCGCTCTGGGACGTTTACCTGTTCGCCCTGGGGATGAAAAGATCGGTTGGGGTAAGACCTCCAGGGGCCCTGAGATCTCAGCCCACGCTGTCCAGAAGGTGAGAGACCCATGCCCTTTCTTTCTACTGCAGATCGAAGTGAAACTTTCCGTCAAGTTCACAAGCAGGGAGTTCAGCTTGAAGAGAATGCCTTCCCGCAAACAGACAGGGGTCTTCGGCGTCAAGATCGCCGTGGTCACAAAGTGAGTGTTGAGACATGTGGCCTTGCCCACTGAGGGCATCCTGCAGGCGTGTCTGAGGGAAAGATTGGGCCTCTTCTCTTAGTTCATGGCTCTGCTGGCTACATAGGGGTCATAGGGGATGGGAGCTAGCCACAGGGAAGACTTCCATTTTGCTTCGCCACCTCCTGTGTTTATTGCAAAAACCAGCTCGGGAATGCTCTCACCTCGTGGTCAGGAACTGCCCAAGTACAAGGCTGGCTTCCCTCGCTTGGGATACATTGTGATCTCAGGTTCCTGTTGAATAATCCCAACCTCTGCCCTTTTGTCATGAGCCTGTTGCCAGGAGACGCGTGTTTGTTGTTTTGAGGGTAATTCTTGGGGACACAGGCCACTTCCTCCCAGGTTCCACTCACTTCCCCAGGATGGAGTGCTGGCTACAGCGCTCATTGCCCAGACACTGACATGTGTCCAGACACACTCCTGCCCTATGACAGATTCTGCCTCCAAGCTCTTTCCAGAAAATAAGGATGTGCATTTTGGAGAGGAAGTCACCCCTGTCACCTTTCCCATAGAACCACGTGATTGGGGCTTGGAAAGGACTTTGCTGGGTTTCTGAATCCTGCTATAAGTAAAACTAAGTCCATGCCCCTCCACATAGCACTGATTTCTGTCTTCAAAGAATTCTGGACCCAGACTTGTACCCGGAGGTCCCAAGGTTGTCCTAAGAGAAAACATTTAAAATGGCAAGGTACCTAGGTAACCCTGAAGACTTGTACACACACAGCATGTCTTAGGGTTACTGTTTCTGTGATGAAACACCATGACCAAAGCAACTTGGGGAGGAGAGGGTATACTTTACATCACTGCTCATCACTGAAGGAGGTCAAGGCAGAAACCTGGCGACAGGAGCTGATGGAGAAGCCATAGAAGGGTGCTGCTTACTGTCTTGCTCTTGTGGCTTGCTCAGCCTGCTTTCTTATAGGTCACTGGTTCTCAGCCTTCCTAATGCTGTGACCCTTTAATACAGTTCCTCGTGTAATGGTGACCCCAACCATAAAATTATTTTCATTGCTACGTTGCAACTATAAATTTGCTACTGTGATGAATCATGTAAATATGTAAATGTAGTGTAATATCTGATATGCAGATATTAGGTGACTCCTGTGAAAGGGTCTTTTGACCCCCAAAGGGGTTGCAAACCTCAGGTTAGAACCACTCTTATAGAATCTAAGACCACCAGCCCAGGGATGGCACCACCCACAATGGGCTGGGCCCTCCCCATTAATCAGTAGTTAATTAAGAATTAATTGATTAAGGGTTAATCAATTAATTAGCTAATGAATTAAATGCCCTACAGCTGTATCCTATGGAAGCATTTTCTCAATTGAGGTCCCCTCCTTTCTGATGCCTCTAGTTTGTGTCAAGTTGACATGAAACTATCCAGTACATGGCAGATGCACAGTGTCTGCCTTGTGCGAGACTTAGCTCTGAAAAGAGATTCACTACAGAGCGTCAGGAGTCTGGGCCAACACCCTGTCCAACTTCCTGGCGGTGAGAGTCTTTTTCGGGACTCTGGGAAGCTTTTGTTTCATTCGCTGCCTGGGATCTGTAGTTCCTAGGGCAGTATCTTCTAGAAAAGCCTCCTTCCTAGGTTGGGGATATAGCTCATTACCTGGCATCTGTAAGGTAGGCCCCGAGTGCCCTCCAGCACTGCGGGAGGAAATAGCAAAGCCTCCTGATCTTCCCCACTGGGTCCTATGTCATCATGCAATGGAATTGGATGCTCTTAGAAAGTTCCCGATTAAAATATATGCAACCAAGCAGGAGGGAAAACTCGCCCAAGGTTATGTCTGGCCTCACACTCTGCACACCTTCCTCTTTCTGCTGCAGGAGAGAGCGGTCCAAGGTACCTTACATCGTGCGCCAGTGTGTGGAGGAGATCGAGCGCCGGGGGATGGAGGAAGTGGGTATCTACCGGGTATCTGGAGTGGCCACCGACATTCAGGCACTGAAGGCGGCCTTCGATGTCAGTGAGTACTGCCCAGGCAGCATGGATGAGACTCCCAGAGGGCCTAGCATGGCACTCTCTACATTTTCCTTCCTTTCTGTCTTGTTAAGAGTGCAGGACAAAAGCTGGACATGGCCGTACAAGCCTACAATCTAGCATGCAGAGAACATACTTTCGGTCCAACCTGGACTATAAGGAGCTCCAGGCCAGCTCTAGCTACATAGTGATTCCCTGTGTCAGACAGATAGGTGATTGATTGATTGATGATTGATAATTAGCACACCTGTTTCCCCAGTATTCAGGAAGTAGTGGCAGGAGGATTCCTGCAAGTTCAAGGCCAGCCAGAGCTGTAGAACAAAACCTGTCTCAAAAGAAAGTAAATAAAACAAAAAGATTTGGGAGATAGTATGATCTGGGCATGTTGATATCAACCTGTAGCGCCAGCTGCTCGAGAGATTGAGACAGGGTCACTTGTGCCCAGGAGTTCAGGCCCGGCCTAAAAATTCACATCTCATAAGAAAGAGACTAGAGAAATGGTTTAGGGACGAGTACACTCTGCTCTTGCAAACAACCTATGGTCAGGTTCCAGCACCTACAGTACAGCTTACAACCAGCTGTAACCAGTGGGCATGTCACTCTAGTTCCAGGGGATCCGGTGTCCTTTTCCGGCCTCTGTGGGATATAGCATGCACATGGCACATATGAACTCACACAAGCACACACATGTACATAAAAGTAACAAGTAACTCTGTTACAACAGAAAAGAAACTCACCCTTCAGACATCTAGCCACAGCCACCAAGATGGACCGTGGCCTTCTGTAGGATGTGGCCTGATGCCTTGGAGTGGACAGGAGGTGCTGAAGCCCAGTGCAATTTGACTCTGGCACACTTGAGGATGGTGCAGGACCGTGGGCATGGATATGACCCAATTCCTACTGGTGCTGTCTTGTTTCTGCCTGTCCCCAAATCTCTCACATACTGTGGGGCAGACAGAACTACCCCGAATGCTAAGCAAGGACGTCAAGACCCTCAGAGGGTCAGTCTTAGTTAAGGTTTCTATTGCTGGGATAAAACACCAAGACCAAAAGCAACTTGGGAAGGAAAGGGTTTATTTCGGGTAACAACTCTCAGAACATAGTCTATCATGGAGGGATGGCAAGGCAAGAACTTGGAGACAAAAAAAAAAAATGGAAGCAGAAGCCATGGAGGAGTGCTGCTTACTGGCTTGTTCCTCGTGGCTTGCTCAGTCTGCCTTATACAACCCAGGACCACCCGTCCAAAGATGGCAACCGCCCACAGTGGTCTAGACCCTTCCGCATCAGTCACCAACCCAAACAAAGCCTCCAGGCCAACGTCATGGAAGCGTTTTCTCTGTTGAGGTTCCCTATTACACATCTATCTAAGTTTGTTCCAACTTGACAAAAACCAACCAGCCCAGGCTCCTTACCCAGCATTCCCGAAGAGCAAGTAGACAGAAAGAGGACTCAACAGGACTTTGTACTTGCAGAGTCTTTATCCCACCCTCCTGACCTGAGCAACCAGAGTGGGCCTGCTCTCTGATGCAGAGAATTACGTCCAAAGAAAAGCCAATGTGACTAAAATGACCCAAAGAATCCCAGTGTCTCCCTGTTAGAAGAAACTGCCACCCGTGCTGTTTTGTGCAGAAAGGAGTCGCCCCATTCCTATCCAGACTCTGTGAGCTCTGCCTTCTCCTCCCCCTCGGCCCGCCTGGCTCCACAGCTGGGCTACTTCCTAGAGCAGAGCATGGACAGAGGTGTGGGAGACGCTTGCTTCCCAAGCGGGCCTGTCCAGACTCAATCACACACAGACACTTGGGAGAAAGAAGACAAACCACATAAAGAGAATGGGCACACATTTGTCAGCGTGGTGGCCACCGCGTTCACCCAGGCAGGGTTGCAGAAGGCCAGACCAGGGATCCTCACAGAGGCTCCGTTTCTGTGTCCTTTTCCAGATAACAAGGATGTGTCGGTGATGATGAGCGAGATGGATGTGAACGCCATCGCCGGCACACTGAAGCTCTACTTCCGTGAGCTGCCCGAGCCCCTCTTCACCGATGAGTTCTACCCTAACTTCGCAGAAGGCATCGGTGAGCACTGACGGTCTCAGCCTGGGAGGGAGGCATCTCCGTCCCTACCTCTCGTGTTCTGCTGGCGTTCTCGGGGGAGGGAGTCAGAACCGTTCCCTTCTGCTCGGTTCCACATTTGATCCCAACGTGAGAAAGTTGTGTGGGGCACTGACACCAAGCCATCTGTGGGTTCTCCAAGGGCTGCCTGCCGCCCTCCCCTCTCGGTACGGCCAGAGGGTGACCAGCCTGCGTTGCCGTGGTCGTGTCCAGATGTGGGATCCTGATAGCCACAGCACTTTCAGTAGAGTGAACAGCGTGGAGTGGATGGCTTGCCAGGCTGAGAGGAACCCCTAACCCTCCAACTCCAGGTCCTGGCCCGGTCAAGCAGAGGTTCAAGCCCAGCCTTGACCTTAGTCAACCTGGAAGATGGTGCCCAAAGTAGCCACTAGCACATGAGACAAACACAGCCCCTACCTCACCTTTTGGGTGACCAGGACTCTCAGGCACTGAAAGTGCTAGGGTACACATGAAAATAAGGGATGCTCCGGGGGGTTGGGGAAGGGTCTTCCAACCCTTTGTGCCAACTCTGCCTGCTTCCTTCAGAACTTGGGCTCCTCTTCCCAGGTGCTTATAGCAGCAGAGAATGGTCCCTGAGCACAGCTCTACCCATAAGCCTCAGCTCTCGGGATACCTAGGGTATACCTAGGGTGGTGGTGTCCCTTTGAGGCTTTTCGGGTACCACATAAAGAGCCACCACAGGGCCCTCCTCAGCGGCGATTAGACTAAGCTATATGGGCAAAGACAGGGATGGACCTGAACTCTGCGGCATCTTCCAGCATAGGCCTGGGTGCTTCATCTGACACCCTCAAGGAGAGGTCTCCGGCTTAGAAACTGAACTTCCTCCTTCCGTAGCTCTTTCAGACCCCGTCGCAAAGGAGAGCTGCATGCTCAACTTGCTGCTGTCCCTCCCAGAAGCCAACCTGCTGACCTTCCTTTTCCTTCTGGACCACTTGAAAAGGTAACACCCGTTCTCCCGTGCTGCCCGGGACCCCAGGAAACCAGGCACCACGGGCCCTTTTCTCTTTACCGGGTCTGCTGTTAGTTTCCCATTCGAGGGACTGGAGCCATTGCCCCCACCCTCACCCCGGCACCACGACAGGAAGCCAACAGCAAGGTGCTTCAGCCCTTGAACTGTACTTGAACTTGTCCTTTCATCCCAGATCATGGCGCAGAGCTGTCCCAGCTGCCCATTGGCCTTGAGTTCTCTTGCTCCTGGGCTCCTCAGACTCTGGGGTGGAATCTTTGACCTCTACCCTGAATGTGATGTTGAAATAGCACCCTCTGCTCTGGCTTTACACAGGGTGGCTGAAAAGGAGACGGTGAATAAGATGTCCCTGCATAACCTCGCCACGGTCTTCGGGCCCACGCTGCTTCGGCCCTCGGAGAAGGAAAGCAAGCTCCCAGCTAACCCCAGCCAGCCCATCGCCATGACTGACAGCTGGTCCCTAGAAGTCATGTCCCAGGTATAGGAGACAAACTATAGTCCATGTTAACTCTGGCTTGACACAGGTGGCCTGCCTACCCAAGCCTGAGTCTTAGTAATCATTCCCACCTCTACTGCAGAGGCCTACCCCCTACCTCTGAGAGGGCCAGGAAGGGTCCCTGGCTACTTTGCTTCCTGTGCCTGGCTAGATTTTCAGGGTTCAAGGCACAGCCTACCCGCTGGTCTTTTAAGTGCATGCAGCCTGGGTCTTAAAACAACCTCATCGTATATAGTCGGGCACCCCACCTATTCCAGGGGTGTCTTGATGTGAGTGAATCTTGTCACCCACAGGGTCTCTCAGTACTGAGCAGGCTGCGGAGCCAAGACAGTCTCCCCACCCACAACTCAGAGCACCCTCTTACTTGCTCCTCTCTCCCTTCTCTGCTGAGACAGGTCCAAGTATTGCTGTACTTCCTGCAGCTGGAGGCCATCCCTGCCCCCGACAGCAAGAGACAGAGCATCTTGTTTTCCACCGAAGTCTAAAGGCCTGCCGTCTGTCATCTCGTTAAGAGGCCTACAGAATGACCTGGAAACCTGTGATAAAAGAATGAATCCACCTTTGGAGTGGGAGTAGGACCCTTCTCGCGGTGTAATTTAACCGTTCCCAAGTTCTGGGCCGTCTGCAAGAGACAAATACCCAAAGCAAAAGGCCAACGGGCCTACACAAGACATCCAGGTGTGTCTGCAAGCCCCAGGCTGGCATCGGACTGTACTTTTTCTCATTGCCACCAGGAGGCACCCCAAGCCAGCTCATCCGCCAGCCTGTGTACAAGAGAAAGAGGTGGAGAAAAGTGGTTTTTATGAGTCTAATTTATCAGAGTTAAAAAAAAAAAAAAATCTCTACTGGATCATTCGTCCCGATGCACCCTCTCTGGGGAATAGGGACACCACCAGATCCTCACTATTGTGTCTTGAATAAACACTCCTGCTGCTTCACACTGTGGGGGCCACAGCCATGTCCCTGTGTGGGTGGGGAATATCTGAGTTTCCCTGACTTAGAAATTCCACTGTACGTGTAACAGAGTGTGAGACAGAGACATCGAGTCAACACCGTTACATCTTGACTCTGTGCTGCTTGCTTTGTCTTTCCAGAGGGATGTCTGCGCCAGGCTCCTGTTCACTGACACTCTTGTATTTTGCTCTTTGTGCACCTCTCAGGAGTATGCTCCATCGCAGCCCACAAGTGTCCAGGGACCAGAAACGGGGAAAGGAAGCCCTGGTCATGTGCACCTTACGATTCCTTCTGCAGGGAGAGTGGCCAGGTCCACTAATCCTTGCCGCCTGCCTGGCATCCGTCCCCCTTTTGGCTTACAGAGGCTGTGATTCCTCTGACCCGGCTCTGACGGCTCTCTCTGTCCCTCGTTGCCCCCCTCCACAGATCGCATTCCTATCCTTGCTCTCAACTGAGCAGACTCGGTTAACTTTTGTAGACATTTTCTGCTCTGAAGCAGCAGCTTGCTCTAGCGGCTTGTTTTAAAACTTTGATCCGAAATAGCTTTTGATACTTGAATATTTTTAAGTTTTATACATAGTTTCTAATTTTTTTTTTCCTAACGGATTCAGACACCTAATAAGATACTAGAATGTACACCGTGGACGGGCTGTGTCCGGCCACATCGTGTCTTCCTTCAAGAGCCAACTTCATTTTCTGATGTCTCTGGAACACCAGAAACGTGGGAAGAAAGCTAGGAAAGCCAGGCCTGGGGGTAAGAGCAACCACCCCAATGCACACTGAAAGCTAGCCCATCTATTGGCCTCATATCCCACACTTCCTGTACCTGGGCAAGAGTCAGGGGAGTCCCTTCCTGGCCACCTTATTCAGTGAAAAGAGAAGGGAGAAACCACCAGTTGTTTTTAAGGAAGAAATCCACATAAATCCTTGTTTCGTTTTTTTAAAAAGGTCTTGGAATCCCACACTTGGGAGGCTGAGGCAAAACTGCCATGAGTTCAAGACCAACTGGGGCGACATAGTGCTTGCCTGGCGAGCTGGAGCTATACAGTGCAGGGCTGTAGTCCAGGAAGCTTGGCGTAGACAGGAAGAAACCGATAGACTTGAATCCCAGGCTGCTCCCGTAGGAAGGCGTGAATGACTTTGAGGGATAGATTGCTTGTCACATGAGGAGTCCTGCACCTGGTCGCACACACCCACAGCCCCTCCCATGTCTGGAAGGTGGGTATGTCCCGCAAACAGCATCTGCCAACCCCACGGCACGTGGGGACTCCTGAGAGGCAGAGCCAAGTATTGCCCAACCGTCTGCTCTTGAACTTGCCCAAGGTGTTGGGCAGGAGACAAAAGACCCTACAGGGTCTCTGTCTGCATACAGTGTTGTTCAGTTGGCCTGTTGTTTCCTTCACGGCAGATCCACCCTTTGGTCCGCCCTTGAGCGCCTCTGGACCCAGTGGGCTCCTCTAGCTTGGCTGCCCATCCCCGTCCCTCTCAGTGGCTCTGACCTTAAAAGGTGAACACTGCTTAGAGAAGCCAAACCCAGCTATTGTCTCCATTCCCTCTGTTGTCTGTTGATTGCATCTGTCACCCTGAACTGGAAAGCAGTAAATCAACGTGCCAATTTGCGTCGTCCCCCCCCCCCCCCCCGTCTCCTTCCTCCTCGTTTCGCTTTATTTATATAGGTTATGTGTTGTTTGAGGATAGAACGATCGCTCTCGTGTTGTTCTCAAAGTTCTCCTCTGCTCTCCGGCCACAGCGGCAGTGGCTGGGGCTGCCTCCTTTACCTTCCCGTACCTCACGGGCCTGTCAGCTGGCAAAGCCAATGTGGGGCTGGAAGATATACAGTGTTTCCAGGAGTCGGGTGACTTCAGCTTTCCCTCTGCAGAGAGAATGGTGGCCCAGAGTCCAACGTGACTGCCCTCCAAGCATGGCTGCCAGACTCTAAAGGAAAGAGTGATACTTTCTTACCTTGGAACCTGGGTCTTGGGCACAGTGGGCTTGGCTTCCTGGCGGCAGCCTGGCCTCCCCAGCGGGTGGGTAGTCTCTTAGCTGCGATCCTGCTTTTGAGCTCAGCTGTCTGTACTACACCTGTGCCAGAAGGACCATGGACACTACTATCATTAAAGGCTCCTGAGACTACTTCAGTTTGTGGTGGTTTCTGGCTGATCATTTTGCCTCTGAGTTTGAAACCCCTGCATTCCTGGGGCTTGACAAAAGGAGAAGCCCCGGGCATAGAGAAGAACCAATGATAAAGAAGCCCTCACTGCCCAATCAGGCCATCGGTGTGGGAAGAGGGGTCTGCATGCACCACTGTGGGAAGTCCTGGTTTAGTGGAACTGGGTGCCCACAAGCAGGTGCCAGGCACGTAGCTTCAAGATACGGAGTAGCAGCTGAGTCCTCAAGTATGGAGCAGTCTAGTTTGAGCAAAGACCATAGCCTTGGCTAAGGAGGAGGAAGAGAAGCCACCTGGGAAATGTAGTCCTGACCTGGGAGTGATGGCAGTCGGGTAGTTGACCAGTCTTACTGGCTTTGCGGGGCCCTGGTTCTGGCCTATGCCCATACCTGTTTTAAGCCTTAGCCTACTGGGAATGTAAATTGGGGCAGCTGGATGCTGAGGTCTATCTTGATTCCCTGTCCCCAGAGGTGCTGACTTTCTGCTAGATGAGACCTCATCTACCAGCCTTGACCTGAACAAAATGGTGTTTATTGATTGATGAGCTCAGGTTTTCTAGCCTCCTGACCTACCAAATTCATATAGAAACCGCAAAAGGACTTTGTGTGACTCCGCCCGCCCCCGGGGTCCCAGCAGCCTTAAAAGGAAGTTTCACAAGTTCTTAAGATAGGCTGTTTCAAATAGTTCTGGAAGGATAAAGGCGGGGGGGGGGGGGGGGGGGGGGGGGGGGTGGGAGTGATGGAGTAACAGACTGCTCTTGAAGAGGTCCAAACGGCCTCTGCTGGAGCCGTGCCCATAGGCCAGCCCTACTGGAACAAGGTCCTAACGGGCTAAGGGAGCGATCAGAGTTTGGATCCAGCCCATCTGGCCTAATGGGAATGGGAGCAAGCTGCCAAGCCACGGTCAACTTCCAGGCAGAGCCCTGCATCGCCCTGCTTCTTACAGAAAGGCCACCCAGGGATATGACAGCAACAGACATGCACAGAGGGGGGTTCTTGAAGACACACACCTCATACATAACCATATTAGTAAAGGCCCCCTGTACCTGGGGGAAACGGTGCTAAGACCCCTAACCGCAGCAGCCCGGCTTGAACTGGGTAGTAACAGAGTTCCAAGAAAGGCCTCTGAGCTTCTTAGGTCGTGTCTCCAACGCCGGAAGCTTTTCAGAGGCTTAATCTACATTCTTGTCCTGTGTGTGGAACTCGGAAAGGGCCCCGGCTAGCTTGGGCTGGCTGTCTAACAAGACTATGTTTCAAAAAACAAACGAGGGTTGGAGAGATGGCTCAGTGGTGAAGAGCACTGACTGCTCTTCCAGAGGTCCTGAGTTCGATTCCCAGCAACCACATGGTGGCTCACAACCATCTATAATGGGATAAGATGCCCTATTCCAACATGCAAGTGTACATGCAGATAGAGCACTCATGTAAATAAAATAAATAAATCTTTAAAAAAAAAAAAGTCAGGCACTAGTGGCATATGCCTTTAATCCCAGCACTCAGGAAGCAGAGGCAGGTAGATCTCTGTATGTTCGAGGCCAGAGTGAGTTCCTGGACAGCCAGAGTTACAACAGAGAAACCTTTTCTTGAAAAACCAAAATTAAATAAGTTCCCTGATCTACAAAGTGAGTTCCAGGATGGCAAGAGTTACAACAGAGAAACCCTGTCTTGAAAAAACAAAAATAAATTTAAATAAAATACCATATGAAGACAGGGTGGGGGGAATCATGTCAAGTATTGTCTAGGTTGCAGGAGGCACCGTGACTGAAAAGACAGGCTTGGACCAGAATTCCACCCACAGCATCCAAAAGGAAACCAAACTGTCAACAGATTAATTTGGCACTTCTCGCTTCTAGAACCGAGAGAGGAGACAAACCTGGTTTTCTGGAGCTCTATAGTTCATAAGTTCCTAAGGCAGTCATGTGAAATTAATATCACACAACTAGGAGGTCAAGATACATCAGACTTAGGGTCCGAAGCCTAAAGGAGAAGAACACAGAAGCCCATGTGATGACCCCCCCCACACACACACGCTTGGCAATGGCGCGGCACAGCATTTGGGCAAACAGGGTTCGCTGAAACGATCTAGATGCTTTGGCTGCCCCTCTCCCACATCAAGCTGTGCTCACAAAGACCCCGAGAAAGCAGAGAGCGCCTTCTGCGTCCTCACTCTCCCGTCTACTCTTGTGTCCACGCCCTTTCTAGCCTTGGTCTCGCATCAGTCCCAGCCGGCACAGCCCTCTAGTGTATTTGGAATCCGTCACAGATTGCCTCACAGACGGCAGGGCTCGGGCTTCATCGCCAGCGCTGCTGCGAAGGGAGTTGGAAAGGCAATCGCCAGGGCTGAGGTTTGTTCGGAACTGGACATGCGTGAAATCTACCTGGAACGGTGTCGATGCGTCGGTATCTGCTTGAGATCAAGTCTAGCACTTTGCACATGCTTAGTTTATGCCTAGCCGTTGAGCTATATCCCAACTCCCAAAGATAGTTTTTTTTAATTTCGATTTTTGTTATATAACAATTATACATAATACATAAATAATGGTTTCGTTATGACATCTTATGCACGCACATAGTATATTTCAATCATATTCGCCCTCCATTTCCCTCTCTTACCCCAGCCCACTTCTGCTAATATCTGTCTCTTCCCAACTAGTTTCTCCTCTTTTCGTGTGTGTGTGTGTGTGTGTGTGTGTGTGTGTGTGTGTGTGTGAATCAATAAATTTAATTAGGATTATTAACAGGAGCATGGGTAAGGGTTTATAGACAAAAGCACTAGCAACTTACCGGTGGTTACCCCCTTCTCCAAGCAACAGTTGACTGCCTATAGATCCTCAAGGGAGGGAGGAGAGTCTCGGGAACCCCTCCCTGGTTGCAATTCTTAACTGCCTATAACTCCCCTTTCCATAAGAGGTTGTTAACAGGCAGGGTCCTGTGCAGGGCGTGGGCAGATAATCATTGCTGCTATGAGTTCTCAAATGCAATGGCCGTGTCACGTCAGCAAGTTCTACAGCACTCTGCACCTTCCGGCTTCTGCCTTCTATCCATCCAGTCCTCCTTGATGTTCTCCGGGCCTCGGAGGGGATGACACAGAAGTGAGCATTCGGCAGTTTAACTTACTCTCAGCACGTTGAGTTGAGTTATAAGTTGAGTTACAGAAGTTATACGAGTCATAAGTTGAGTTAGAAGGCTCTGCAGTAATTGCTGCCCCCTGCTGAGAGCAACTCTCGCCTCCAGGCATAAATATTTAGAAGGCAATTTTGATAGTCACACCAGGTCCATTTAATAAAATAACAGTCTCAACCTTGCCACTAAAGCCTCTAACCCTAGCCATGGGGCTTTTGATCAGATACCCAGTGTGAATCCACTCCTGTGAAGCCCACTTCAAATCCAATCGGAAAGTGTTTACCCCATGACTATTCCACTAGTGGGCACAAACTGCCTGGCAGGTCAGTACGGTGGCGTGCCAGGTCTACAGCTGTGTAAGACTGCTAACGACCTTCCACCATCATGAAAGCTAGCCAATCAAAGAAGAAGCTTTCTCTATGCCTGCAACACCAAACATATAGTGACTTCAGTAATAGAGTCTTACCATCTAGTTCCAGTGGGCAATCAAGAACAGTTGCAACAGCCTGTAATGTTAGGGGCCTCCTTAGTCAAGAAGTCACTGGGAGATAGCCCAAACCCGGAGATGGAATTTTCAGTTCATAACCTGTGGCTTCCGGGAGTGGCTTTCTCCACCCACACCGAGTACTTCAGTTTAACTTTTTATTTTATTGTTTATCATCTTATGAAGTAGCATGTTTATTTATGGCATTTTAAATACATCCTTAGTTTGGATTGACCCTCCCCGACACACCCTCCTCCCCCTCTCTGTCCTGCCCAATCCTCACTTAAACTTTTCTAACTCCAATTTTCACCCTTCCACTTTCTTGTGATGTGTTACTACCCTTGCCCCCAACCAACGACCTTTTCCTTCCTTGTGGGCCCTTTCTAGTCTTCTGGCCTCTACATCGTCTAACCCTCACATAAATACCCATATATGAAAGCTAAGAGCTAAGATATCATGAGAAGAAACACATGGTGTTTGTCTTTCTGGGCCTGAGTTCCCTCTCCTAATAAAACATTGTCCACTTCCATCAACTGTCCTCAAATATCATAATTTCATTTCTCGACATGGCTGAGTAAAATTGCACTTACTTACGTGTACTACGTTTTCATTATCCATTCATCAGTTAATGGACATCTAAGCTAATTCTATTCCCTTGCTATTGTGGACAGACCAGAAGTAAACACGGATGTGCACCTGTCTCTGGGAAGGATGTGAGTCCTCTGTGTGTGTGCATCTGGGAGTGGAATACTGTCATATGGTAGTTATAAGCGTGTTTGAGAAACCCACACACACTTTCCACGGTGGCTGTACCAGTTTCCCTAATCGTCTGCTGATTGACATTCATATCTACTACTGTGGCTAAGGCTTCTCTCTCCACATTCTCACTGGTATTCCTTGCCCCTCGTTGTCTTGATGATAGCCATTCTGACTGGCACAAGATGAAGTCTCAAAGAACTTTTAATTTGCATCTCCCTGATTGCTATGGATGTTGAACGCTTTAAAAAAAAAATATTTATTGGCCATTTACATTTTCCTCTTTTGAGAACCCTCTGTCAAGTTCAACTTCCCATAAAAAAAAAAATAGGTTTGTTTATTTTTACGTTATGTGTATGATGCTTTGCCTGTGTGTATGTGTGCGAACCACATGTGTGCCTGGTGCCCAAAGAGGCCAGAGGAGGGCATAGGGTTCCCTGGAAGTAAAGTTACAGATGGCTGTGAGCTGCCATGTGAGTGATGGGACCAAACCCAGAGCCTCTGCAAGAGCACCAAGAGCTCTTAGCCACTGAGCCATCTCTCCAGCCCCAATAGTCCATTTTCAATTGGGTTATTTTTCTTGTTATTCCAATGTTTTTGTATAGTGCTAATATTAATCCTCTGGCAAATATTCTACTATTCTGTGGGATGCCTCTTGATTATTTCCTTTGCTTTATATAACCTATTTAATTTCATGAGGTCCCGCTTGTCAATTGTTAGGCCAATTCCTGTTTGCTTAGGGTCCTGTTTTGAAATCCTTGGGCTGAGGAATGACTCAGTGGTAAGAATTCTGGTTGTATTTCCAGAGGACCCAAGTTAGGTTCCTAACACTTGAGTCGGGAGGCTTACAACCAATATAGAGGGGGATCTGACACCCTCTTCTGGCCCTGTCAGGTATACCCACCCCACATGTGGCAGACACACAGCCACCCAGATATACGCATGAATTAAAAAAATTAAAACTTGAAAAGTTCAGTTGAATTTCCTTACCTGTGCCCATATCTTGAAGTATATCCCCTGCTTTTTTCTTCTAGTGCTTTCAGAGTTTAAGGTTTCGTGCTAAGGGCTTTGGTCCATTTGTAGTTGATCGTTGTTCACGGGGAAAGCTAGGAGGAAGCTAGTTTGAAAGAGACTCTAGTTTCATCCTTTTTTAAAATATTTTATTTATTTTTATTTTATGTACATCGGTGTTTTGCCTGTATGTATGTCTGTGTGAGGGTGTCAGATCTCCTGAAACAGGAGTTACAGACAGTTCTGAGTCTGCCATGTGGGTGCTCAGAATCGAACCCAGGCCCTCTAGGGAGAGCAGCCAGTGCTCTTAACGGATGAGGCATCTTTCCAGCCCCTAGTCTCATTCTTCTGCATGTAGATATCCAGTTGTCCCAGCACCGCTTGTGAAGAGATTGTCTCTTGTCTAACGGATATAGTTGGCGGCCCTGTGTTTCTAGTCGCACGGGTTTATAAAGCTGGGTCTTCTGTTCCACTGATCTGCTCGTCGGCTGCGTGCCGACGAGCACATATCATCGCCGTGCTGCTTTGACTTGTTTTGTTTTTTGTTTTTTTGTTGTTTTCCTTCCTATGGCTCTGCATTTGAACTTGAAATCAGGCATGGTGATGACTCCAGCATTATTCTCTTTACTCGTGATTGCTTTGATCATCTGGGGTCTCCGGTCTCGGTATGTGTTCAGGATTGTTTTCCTGTATCTGTGGGGAATGCTGTTAGAATTTTGATGGGTATTGCATTGAATCTGTATGTTGCTTTTGGCAGTGTAGCTGTTTTGACAATATTGATCAGTATCTTTTCCAATTTCCTTTTTTAAAAATTATTTTTGTTTTATATGTATGAATGCTTTGTCTGCGTGTATATGTATGTGTGCTGTATACATGCAATGCCCTTGGTGGCCAGAAGAGAGCATCAGATTCCCCTGGAACTGGTATGACAGATCATTGCGAGCCGCCATGTGGTTGCTGGGAACAGAACCCAGGACCTCTGAAAGAGCAGCAAGTGCTCTTAACCATTGAGCCACCTTTCTAGCCTTTTCTCCAGTTCCTTTTTTTCAGTGAGCCAAGGTTGAGGTCTACATCTTGATGTCTCTCTCTAAACTCCCACTTTCTTCACGTGAGGAATGAGAGAGCAAATGAAGATCCATACACGAGCTAATAAGTATACCTGGAAGCTTCACTGACAGCGCCTGAGTCCCTCTGGATCACGCTTCCTTTCCCATGTCTCCGCCGTGACGTGTTTACAGTTGGTTTTCCTGCTTTTGTTGTTTTTCCATTTGTGTATGTGGTCCCTAGTATATCAGTCCCTAGGTATATCAGTCATCTTTCTGTTACTGGAACAAATATCGGAAATAATTAATTTCTGAGAAGTAATGTTCCATTTGTCTCATAATTTCAGGGGTTGCAATCCATGATTAGCTTGCCCTGCTGCTTTGAGTCTGTACAAAGGCAAGTGCATCACCTTTGTGGGAGCACCTGGCAGAAGAGAGAGTTTACATCTCAAGCCAAGGACAAAAATAAGAGGAAGAGAGGAGAGTCCCGCAATGCCCTTGGAAGACATAACTTAAGGACCTCCCCGCAGGCCCCAGCTCTTAAAGGTCCTGGCACCGCTCCGTAGCACCAAGCTGAGATTTTTAGGCTCAAAGCTTAGGCTCTGGCAGCCACCCACCCTCAATGCACCAATTAAAAAGGGGGGGGGGGTTCAGTGACTTTGCCAAGCCCATATTTGGGGTCCTGACTTGAGGTTTAGGTTTAAATAGAGGGCAAGGGGTATGCATAACAAAGAACTTTCTAAGTGAACCCCACTTATTACTGAACCGTCAGTGGACTGGCATAGAAGCAATAGAAATGAGATTGAACCAAGTACTCAGGGAATGAATACAGATGAAGCTTTAGCATGACTTCAGACAGTGGGACAGAGCTGGTGCTGGCAAGAAGCCTTGTTCCTAGACCAATGGGAGAAGTAGGTCTTTGGTGGCCTCCCAGGGTAGGTTAGCAAGCCTTCGTCATCTTCAGGGCGTCAGGGCTCATGAACGTGCGTGGTAAAACTTGAGGTCTTTAGGTACTTGAGACACTACAGCTGCAGCTTCAACCAAAGCAGTGTTCGGGACCCTGAGAAGTAACCCAGGTAACTGTTCTCCTAACCCAGTCAGAGATTCTCTCTACCACAAAGCTGGTGGGGAAATAATAAGTTGCCCGAATTGTATGGCCTCTAGAATGACCGATCTTTAAGACAACCAGAAGAAGATAAAGCTGGTGTATTTAGGTTTTCTGTTGGTAACGTGATCTCTTTGAGCTACAAAGGAAGGTGAATACACTGGCCTGGATTTTCCCCTCTGCACTCCCCTGGACTCCCTGTAGCTGATTGAATACTGCAAGGAGCCTCAGTTTCAGCGCACAGCTGCTGGGTCTGCAGATTTGCAGAAGGCAAACAGCTCATCCTTGTACACAGACACTTCCTCTTTTTGCTGAACCGTGTCCCAGAACCCACAGTTCCACTGTGTTCTAGGGGAACGTGTCAAGAATCCCAAGCCAGTGACCTGGCACTCAGACCTAATTACTTGATGATGGTTTGGAACAGTTGTTTTCTGATTAGAACTTGGCCTGCAGCCCTAGCTGGTTCTAAATCCTCCAGCCCTGGGTGGAGGTGGAGGCAGCTGGGCCCAAGAGCCTCGCTCATAGAGGGGTGGTTGAGAGTATGGCATTTGGAGCGAGAAAACAGAGGCATAGATTGTTCTGTCCTGCGCTGTGGAATTTGGTCCATTTCAGGGATATAAATATAGGACCGGGCCAGCGGGGCCTGATGGGAAGAGGAGATGTCGGCCCCTGATTTAGGGGTGCTCTCAGTCCATGAGTGGAGGAGGAATGGCAGTACCCCAGGTCCTGGTGTTGCATGCTGGGTGCTGGAAGGACTGACTGATCAGTGGATGGCCATTGCTCAGGCCGTAGGCTGCCTGGTTCCTCAGGACTGCGCCCTTCTGCAGGTTTTTTCTGGGCTCACGTGTGATGTTTGGTTTTTCTGCCCCTCCAGTCTTGGGGAGACGAGAAGGGTGAGTCATGATTGGGAAGCAGAGGGCAAGAGAGGACACCGACTGATGCCAGCTCAGCGGTCAAGCCTCCCAGTGCTGTAGAATTTGAGGGGTTCTGTGCCCTACCTTTAGACCACTCAACCTCTCGATCCCATCGCAATTCACAGACCTCCCAGCTCCCCAATGCCCAACACGTTTTCCTTCACTTTCTTGCTCTTTCCCATGACACCCATCACACCGGATGTGCCTCTCCTGCAGAACCTCACCCTCTACACAGGTTAGCCGCAGGTCTCATCTGGCTGACACCAGGTTTGGCGGCTGCCCCAGACAGAGAAGTCCTGAGAGGCTGCAGCCCTGGTCAAAGCTATAACTGCCCCCTCCCAGCCCTGGGTCCAGGCTCTCTGGTCCTCAGGAAATAACCTGCTCCGCCCACCTTTTGCTTGGCATGCTGGAGGCTCTGAACTTGATCCTCAGCAAAACAAAAAACCACGTCGCTAAATACAAGTATGCTCACAGGACTTTTCGAAAGCTAACTTTTTAAGTTAGCGTACAGAGTAATGCGCTTCGTCATGGCTTCATCATACATGTATATCGCTATACTTTGTTTTCATTGTTCCCCTCCCCCACTGCCTTCTGCGTGCCCCAGCCCCCCAACTCGCTCTTCTCCAACTGGTTCGTTTCCCCCCCTCCCAGTTACTCCTCTCTCTGCTTTCTTATCAGATATAATCCATTACCCTTTCTATTTCCTGCATTCCTTAAGATATTTTTTTCCTTCTCTCATCCGTCTCTAGTTCTATGACTTAACCCACAGCACACACGTCTAAATGCACGCGTATGTGATTTTAAATCCAGGTTTCACACGTAGAGGAAAACCTGTATTTGCCTTTCTGAGTCCATCTCATTTAAAGTAAAAATTTGCAGATGCATCCATTTCCTGCCAAAGTCATGTTTTCATCGTTCTTTCTTACTTTCTTTCTTTTTTTAAAATATATTTACTGGTTTTTGAGACAGGGTCTTACTGTGAATCCCTGGCTGGCCTGAAACTCACTGTGTAGACTAGGCTTGTCTCAAACCCACAGAGCTCCACCTTCCCGCTGGGATCAAAGGAATGTACCACTAGACCTGGTGTTTCTTTTTAATTTTTTTTTTGTTTGTTTTTTTGTGCAGTGCTGGGGTTTGAACCTAGAACCTTATGCATGCGGAGCAAGAGCTATGCCACTGAGGCCCAACTCCAGCCCTCCTCCCTTCTTTTCTTTTTCAGATAGCGTTTTTACATAGCCTGGGGTTATTCTTGAATTTATTATGTACACCAAAATAACCTTGAATCCTCCTGCCTCCAGCTTCCGAGTGCTGAGATTACAGGTGTGTGCTCCCCTGCCTGGATCACGTTTTCATTGTTTTGTATATCTGGAGTCATTGAGGATGGTCCCCTCCCCCTTTTTATTTAGAGAACCTCATCTTTGTGGGGTCCCTTCGAATGCCACAGCCAGCAGAGTAACAATCCACATGAGGCAGGAATGAAATCCGGTTCAATACAATTCAGTAGCAGGTGTTGGTTCAAACCTCTAGAGTCTGACACCGGACAGTTTATTGCAGACACATTTAAGTACAGTAGAATTTTTGAAAAAAAGTTTCCTGGTAACAGCGATCTCAATCTCACGCGCACAATAAAGCTTAAGGCACGACTACATCAAACTCAAACCTCTTTTGCAAAAGTACCCGTGACCTCTTCTCTAAAGATGTGTTCTCTACCCTAAGGGCCTGGAACCTGGTGTGGCCTCAGTCATAAAGATAGTGTAGAGGGTCACCAGGCTGTAAAGTAAATGTGAGGAATGGGTTCTAATGACTGAGAAGCAATGCACAAGATAAAGGTCTAGGGAGGAAGAGTCTGGGGGATGTGGGTGTGGCCTGGCTCTACAGAGAACACAGATTACCAGGCTATTGACAACATCCACTCCCAGCCTTCTGGGTGGGAAAGAAATATACACATCCCTTCTATCTTGAAGAAACAAGCCTACGTGCTTAACTAAGCACGTTCCTGGTCTCCCTGAGGGCTTACCTGTGAACACAGGAACTTCGTGCCCTCTACACATCATAGGGTTAAATAGGTTCAAATGAGACAAGGATTGGAAGGATATGCCAGTCAACAAATGAACGGAAATGAGCCAGGTGATGGTGGCGGCTAAGGTGCACGATTTTAATCCCAGCACTTGGGAGGCGGAGGCAGCCGGATCTCTGTGAGTTCAAGGCCAACGTGGTCTACAGAGTGAGTTCCAGGACAGCCAATGTTACAACAGAGAAATCCTGTCTCAAAAAAAAAAAAAAAAAAAAAAAAAGAAAAGAAAAAGAAAGATCAGAGTAGAATTTAGGGGATTGGAATTATGCAAAGGAGAGGATAATGTCTGTTTTACCAGGTGTCAGTTGGAGTGATGCCTTTGGCTATCTGGTCAAAAGTGCCTTGGTGGACGTTGCAGTAGATCTCAGTTGTCGTAGAGGCAGGTGAGAGGCCCGAAGGCGTTTGATATTAATGATAAGTGTCCCCTGTGAAGTTAAAGAGCTTTTCTCTTGCCAAATTAGAGCTTGGGCATGGAGAATGCAGTATGCATATCTGGAGTCCGTATACACAGTGACCTACTGGTTTTGTGCTGGTGTGCCAGGTAACAGCAGTGAGCTCTACCCGCTGGGAGGTGATGTGTATGGGGAGAGACAGCCTCTAGGGCGGTGCCTCCTACGACAGTGGAGCATCTGCCAGGTGATGAAGAGAAGGTAACAAAGAGTTGAGAACAATGTAGGAGCGAGGGTGCATGCACACGCCAGCACACGTACATGCTCACGCGTACACACTAGAATTAAAAAAAATCACAAGTGTGTTTTTCCTAGGAGCCTAAGACGATGTAAAAGATCACTGTGTCCAAACTACGAAAGAGAAGACAATTCACACGATAATTACAATGGATCCTTTAGAGATCTCATTCCCTTTTAGGGGTGTCGGGTGGAGGAGGCATGTGTTCTCTCATGTTCTGGGGACATCAGGAAGACCTGGTGTGTGCATTTTTCTCAACTGTCTGGTTCCTCAAGAACAAAGCAGTCAGCACTCTGTGAACACACACTTCCACCAGAACGGACCTACGTGCGATGAGAGAAACTCTTCCGGAGGCCCTGCCTGCCTCCCGAGCATCTCCAGCTCAGGAGCCAGCAACTACTAAAGCGGCCGCGCCGACTAGCACAGCGCATGCGCAGCTCAGGGAGCGAGAGAAGTAGGCGTGACAGCTGGCGCCTGCGCAGTGCGGGACCAGACAGGAGACGGACACGGCGCACGCGCGAGAAGCAGCGGGGGCGGTGCCGAGCCGGGCAGGGCTGGATAAGGGGCGGGCGGAGGGCGGGAGCCGCGAGGGAGACAGGGCGGGCCGAGGGAGCGGCGCCGTGGGGTTGGCTGCTGCCCCGAGGCCGGACTCAACGGATCCGGGCCGCGCCACCGGGCGAGCTCGCCGCCCGGCCCCAGCCCGGAGCCAGCGAGTGAGCGAGACGGTGCCGCGCGGTAAGAGCCAGGGCAGGGTCTCCTCCGCTCGTGCCGCGGGCATGTTCGTCTCCTCAGCGCCGCCCGCGCGGCCAGGCCCGGGCGGCCCCGCAGACCCTGGCGGCCCCGCGCCTGCGCTGTTCCCCCTTCGCGCCCCCCCAACCCCCCAGTCACCCGCGCCTGCGCTGTCTCCTTCCCGGGAGGACCTCGCAGCTTGCCTGGCAGACCCCCGGGAGCCCTGGCTGGTGTGGTATCCAGTTAGCTGGGGAACCTCAGCCCTGCGAAGAGCCTGGGTGCGACCCTCGTGCTCGGATTGCCTGTGGTGCCGGGAGGGACGGGATGTTACCCTGGTCCCCTGCCCCGGGCTGGGGCAGGTTGCCTCCCGGTCTGGTGGATCGAGGGTGGGGAGCAGGGGCGGGGAGCGGAGGACCCCCGAAGGCTGCGTCCTGCTATGCTAGGACCTGGCTGTTGGAAGCCGGCAGTGTTCTTTATTCTTGAGACTTGGCTAATTGCATCGGATTGGATGTGAATAATAATAATAATAATACAGTGTTCTGTGAAGAAATGCTGCGTTTCTAGCAGTGGTTACGTTTGAGACATCCGTATTGGGGTGTGTGTGTGTGTGTGTGTGTGTGTGTGTGTGTGTGTGTGTTGTTGTTGGTGGTGGTGGTGGTGGTGGTGGTGGTGGTGGTGGAGGTGGTGGAGGTGGTGGAGCTACCCTAGAGAAGACTAGAAAATAAATCAAGTTTCTAGGTGGGCTCAGCTACCTGCAAACCCAAAAGAAATTTTCCGTGGTGATTCAAATGCAGGCCGCCTTGATTGGTTCTTCCTCTTGAAGACCTGCCCTACAGTGCAGGCGGGGGTGGGACCACCTGATTAAAGAGAAAATTGACTTTGTCATCAAACAGAATTTCCAGCTCTGGCCCACCACACCTGTAATCCTGGTACCCGGGAGGTTGAGGCTGGATGAGTTGGGCTACAGAGTGAGACCTTGTCTCAAAATGAATAAAATAAAATAATAATAAATTGCGGAACCCAACAAGGCTTATTGTCACTCTAAATCTTGAGTTGAGATCAGCTCTGGACTACAGGCAACAGCAGATCTTTCCAAAGGTTTGTACTGAGGGGCGATTGGTCCCCTGTAATGCGTCAGGAATGGAAAAAGTTTGGAAAACAGTTAGGTGTCTTGAATTCGTAGTCTTTTCTTTGTCGTTTCGTTGTACTAGAATAATGTAAGCTATTGATGATTGAAGTATACTTGAGGATTAAATTGTATATGAATAATTTCACAATTTCACCTCCACCCCCATCCCCTCCCCGACCCTGGGATTTAGGGCATGGCATATGGCTAGATAAATGTTTTATAGCTAAGCTAGCCTCTTACCTTTCATTTGGAGATGGAGGTCAGACTAAGTATCCCAAACTAGCTTTGTTGGCACACAGGCCTGGAACTTTAAGTCCTGCTTCAGACTCTGGAGTAGCTGGAGTTAATTACAGGTCTGCACCACCCCCCCTGGCCTAATTTCACCATTTTCTATAAGAGACTTGAGTGCCTACAGATTTCAGTTATCTCCAGAGAGCCTCTAATGCCCGTTGCAACCAGAAGGACATTGGTAATTTTTTTCTTAAATTAAAAAAAAAAGTAATACATGTATGTTGTAAAATAGTTATACCGATATAGAGGGATATGGAGAAAAAAAGAATGTTGGTCTCACATTTTTTCCTACTGAGGAAGAGCTAATACCCTGCTCCCCTTTATTAGCCATAAAAACAAGTCTCATTTTCCCTTTGGATCTAGTGTACAACAAGCTAACCCTCAGCAATTTTAGATGGCCTGAGAATGTTTTGTATGTTTGCCTATGTATATCCCAGGTATGTGGGGATTTCCTTGACATTTTCAGTAAGAAAGTGATTATTGTACCGAGAAAAGCTGTGTCAAAATATCAGCGTCAGATGCAGAGTGGAGAGTAATTATACTACCTGTGGTTAAAGTGAAATTTGCTCAGGGTGTGTACCTGCATTTTGTTGTCGTGACAACATGTGACTTCTGAAGCAGAGGTTCACTTTCTGACCAACTTGACGACATAGGTCATTTGCTCAGGTGATTCAGGGTCAAAATTCCTATCAGGATTGGGTTTTAATGCATAAGACTTGCTAAATAACCATATGCATGTTTAAATCGCATGGTTAACTTGCAGTGTAATTCGAACAGTGTGATATGGTTTTGGGCAACTAAACTTTCCTTTCTGGATCTTCATTTCTCTATTCTTAAACTCTGGGTATAAGAATATATGTGCTTACAAAGGAGCTATGAAAGCAGCTGTTCTCAACCTGTGAGTCTCAACCCCTTTGGGGTCAAATGACCCTTTCACCAGGGTCACCTAAGACTGTCTGCATATCAGATATTTATATTACTATTCATAACAGCACAGTTATGAAATAGCAACAAAATAATTTTATGGTTTGGGGTCACCACAATATGAGGAATTGTATTAAGGGTCGCAGCATTAGAAAGCTTGAGAACCACTGTATTAAAGAATCCTTGTCTACAGTTTCAGCCAGTGATGGCATTGTAGTTCCTTCACAGAAATTGGGGTGATGAGCCAGGCTGTGCAGTAAGGTAGGTGAGACTGAATCTGAGATACTCTGGACTGAAGGAGTATTGAGTAGGCCTTTATGTAATACAAAAAACAAGGGCAGTGTTATTTAAATTTAAAGGACTGTCATTGATAAAAAACAAAGTAAAACAAAAAAGACCGTAGTTTCTTGGTGATAACGTTAAGCATGTAGGGGCTGAAAAGTTGGCTCAGTGGTTAAGAGCATGTGTTTGGTTCCCAGCACCCATATACGTGGCGCCTCACAACCATCTGTAACTCCAGATACAAGGGATCCAGCACCTTCTTCTGATTTCCATGGGTACCAAGCATGCACGTAGAACACATACATACATTCATGCAAAACACTTACACCCATATCTCGAAATTTAAAATTGAGTATCTAGTTGGGCATGGTTTTACAAGCCTGTAGTTTTAGTTATACTTCAGGCTGAGGCTGAAGGATTACTTGAGTGTAGCAGTTTGAGGCCAGTCTGAGCAATATAGATAGGCCCTATTTAAAAAAAAAGCATCATTTCTGATGATGATACCAAACGGCAAATTTATGGTAATTGCAAATGGTAAATACAAGATAGTTTATTTATGTTGAGTTTAGAAATAAAGAGAGCCTAAAATCTTGTTTTGCTATTACTGTGAGTTTAAGAAAAAAATTTTTGGGCTGTTGCTTTTAAGAAGGTTCAAATACAGTTGCTGGGCCTGGTGGCACACACTTTTAATCCCAGCCCTCAGGAGGCTGAGGCAGGTTGATCTTACTGAATTCAAGGCCTGGTCTACGTTGTTCCAGGACAGCCAAGACTACACAGAGCACTGATTCTCAACCTTCCTAACGCTTTGACTCTATAATACATTTTTTCATGTTGTGGTGACCCTCCTCCATAATATTACTTTTGTTGCTGCTTCATTACTGTAATTTTGCTACTGTTATGAATTGTAATGTAAATATCTGCTGTGCAGATGATCTTAGGCAATCCTGTGAAAAGGTCTTTCGACCCCCAAAGGGGCCACAACCCACAGGTTGAAAAATGCTGACATAGACCCTGTCTCAGTGTCCCCCCTCCCCAATTCAAATACATTGTTTGTGTGTTTGCTTGGTTTTGAGACAGGATCTTCTTTTGCAGTTCACTGTCCTCGAACCACTGTATGGCCAAGGATGACCTAAAACTTTTTGATTCTTCTGTCTCCACCTCCCAAATGCTGGAGTCACAGGTATGGCTCCATGTCTAGGCTTATGGAGCACTGGGGAGTGAGTGTGGGTATCTGTGTATGCTCGGCATTTATCAGCTGAGCTGTATCCCTAGGTCTGAATTACTTTTTGAGAGTAAACATAACTGCATGATTTACCATGGACCACAAATAATGTGAAAAGCCATTAAGTTTGATATTAAACATTTCCTGTTTTGATTACCCTTAAAATGTAGTTCTGGGGCAGAGGGGGCTCAGTGGGTAAAGCTCTGGCTGCACAAGGTGAAGGCCGGAGTCTGTGCCCCCAGAATTCACACAAAGCTGATGTGGTAGTGTGTGTCCGCAGTTGCAGCACTGCAGTGACAAGTTCTGAGGCGACCAGGGCGTCCTTAGACGTGCCCCAGCCAGCTAGCTGTGGTCTGCAGCAGCCGACAGCAGTCCCTGTCTCAACATGGTGTGGACTAGCACACAAGTGGTCTTCTGACCTCCACATACGCTATGTGGCATGTGACGTCTGCATTCAAGAATGCACGCACATACACACCATGCGTGTACACAAAGATAATTGTGTGTATATTTCCTACATGATATAAAATGTCAGGAATATATTTTTCTGCTTCTGTTTATGTGTATGTGCACCTGTTTTTTATGTGTGTCATGTGCATGAAGTGCCCATTAGTAGAGGGTGACAGATCCTTGGAATTGTGTGTGTGTGCCAACAAAATAATACGAAGGGAAATTCCTGTTGGTTGGAATTGTTAGTACTGAGTAGACTAGCTACAAAGTAAAAAACTTAACATAAGCTTAGGCTTTTTTTGGGTTTTTATGCTTCAGTTATTTGATCTTAAAACATGATGATCACATTTGTCTTGAGGATGTGTCTTACTGCTCAACATGCCTAGATATCAGTGAAGTTTAAATTAAAACTACTTTGAGGGGATGGAGAGATGGTTCAGCAGCTAAGAGGACCCTGGTTCAATTCCCAGCACCCACATGGCAGCTCACAACTGTCTATCTCCAGTTCCAGGGGATCTGACACTCTCACACCAATGCGCATAAAGTTAAATAAAAAAAATACATTAAGATACTATCTTGTCCTGCTCATTGGCTATTGAGAAATCTGGTAACAAATTTTGGCATGGGTGGGGGGAAGAGGAACTCTTATTCACTGCTGGTGGGAGTGCAATTGGTGAATCCTCAGAAAAATTAAAAATAGAACCATATATGACATAGCTATACTATTCCTGGGCATTTATTCAAAGATAGTCTGTCACAGATATTTGCAAGTCCATGTTGATTGCTGCTCTAGTCACATCAGCCAGGAAATGGAAACAACCTAAATACCCATCAACCGATGACTGGATAATGAAAATATAGTACATACATATAGTGGAATATTATTCAGCTCTAAATAAAAGTGAAATCATGAGAATTTCAGGAAGGTCAGTAGACCTGGAAAGCATTTTAAGTGAAGTGACCCAAACTCAGAAAAACCAAGCCAGTGTTCCTCCTCATATGCAGTCCTAGCCTAGACTGTGTTCGTGTATGTGTGTATAAACAGGCATATGTGGGGATTAAATAAAAACATTAAGAAGAAAGACTGTTAGGTGATGAAGGAGAGTGTGGGCGAAAGGGCACAAGACCCGAGAGAGGACATCAGATTATTTTCTCTAGTTTCAACTCTGTTATAGGAGTGTGTGGGGGGGTGTAGATGGATATTTAAATTCAATGTTCTGTGTATTGAAATAGCAACAAGCATTTTATTCCAAAAGAATAATATTCTTTTGAGGCAGCAGTTGTGAAAGTTGGGTTTTCTTTTTAATTCCATTGATTAGCACAATAGGACATGATTAATTGCTGAGTACATTTGTCTCATTGACCCACTTAGAAAAATGATTTAAAAAAATTTTTTTTTTTTTTTTGTTCTGGAGAGAGGGGTTTCGTAACTAAAAAAATTTCTGTTTTTTTTCATTCTGCTTAAAACTATCAAATAATTCTATTACAGTGTTATTTAATGTGTAAGTTGCATTGCTATATATAAAATATGATTTTAAGGAAACTTAAGCTTGGGGATGTAGGTCAGTGGTAGAGTGCTTGCCTAGCACGTATAAGGTCCTGGGTTCAATCCCCAGCGTCACAGAAATAAGTAAGTAAGGCTTAAAGAATTGGAAGTGTTGAGAGGCAAGGCAGCTTTGATCCTTAGCAAATACAGATGACTTTCATGTTCATGAAGCTTTTATAGTTCACGGTAATCTGCTCTGCACAATACAGTTATAAAAGTATATGTTAAAAAAGCTGTAGGGGAAAGTAAAACAAGCAAAGAGATCAGGGGATAAAAATGTATCAAAAGGTATATTTTAAAAGCCTTAAAATTAATCTGTTTTTTCTTTCTTTTTTCTTTTTGGTTTTTCAAGGTTTTTTGTGTTTCAGTTTTGTTTTGGTTTCTCTTTTGTAACTCTGGCTGTCTTGGAACTCACTCTGTAGACCAGGCTGGCCTCGAACTCACGGAGATCCGCCTGCCCCTGCCTCCCAAGCGCTGGGACTAAAGGTGTGCGGCACCACCACCTGGTTGTGTAATCTCAATTTGGCATTGTGGTATGCACCTGTAGAGGCCAGAGGATCAGGAGTTGAAAGTCATCCTCAGCTGCAAAGTGAGTTTAAGGCCAGCCTGGGCAACATGAGACTTTGTCTTAAAATAAATAACTCAGTTAAGAAGTAAAATATGGGTCTGGAGAGGTGACTCTGTGATTAAGAGCATATGTTCTTCTAGAGGAGGATGAATTCCTGTCAGCAGGTGACATTAAGGAAGGGAGAGGAAAGGAATTTTGAGCTTTAGCTGTGACATTCCTTTGTTGAAGTGAAGAGTTAGCCAAGGGAGGGAAAGGTATAGAGTGGGCATCAACAGATGTCCTTTGTAAAGGCCAGGCAGTAAATGTTTTAGTCATTAGAAACTGTGTAGTCAGCTCTCTGTAGTATGTGAATGAGTATAACTGAGTTTTAGTAAAAGTTAAGATTTCACAGTTTATCATGCCATGAAATAGTCTAGATTTTTCTTTCAATCCTTCAGTAACATAATAACATAATCTGAGTTTGTGGTGGTCTGGGTTTGGCCTGCTCATAGAAATACTTAAAAATTTTAAGTGTCCTATTCGTTGCTATGAGTAAAAATATAATTGATTCTTGCACACCAGTCTCGTACTCTGAGCTCTTGCTGTACTTAGATTACCCAGTAGTGTTTGTTGTAGATTCTGTTGGACAGTCCATTCAGTGCTGTCTGTGAATAAAGGCACCTCCGTAATTTGAATACTGTTTAGTTTTTGTGCTTGCCTTTGTTTTCTGGCTAGAACCTTTGATAAATAATAAAAACAGAAGTGGAAGAAACGGGCTTGCTTTTCTTTTGTCCCACGGAGGGCGCCAGATCCCCTGGAACTGGAGTCACAGACAGTTGTGAGCTGCTACGTGGGTGCTGGGAATTGGACCCAGGTCCTCTGGAAGAGCAGCCAGTGCTCATAAGTGCTGAGCCATCTCTCCAGCCCGTCCAATTTTTCATTCTAGGGTAAAAGACTGTTTTATGTCATTCAGCATGACATTAGCTGTTGATATTTCATAGATAACTATATGTCAAGGAGATTGTTACAGTTTTCTTCGTTTTTTGTTTTAATAAATCAAGATTGAAATACATGCTTTTAGTGCTTTTGTTTCTGCTGAATTTATCCTATAGCTTTTCTTATTTACTTTTAACATTGAATTACGTTGAGATTTGATTCTTAATCTTTGATTTTTGGATTAAATGACCTTTGTTCTTAAAAATTATTTATTGCTGTGTGTGTATGTGTGTATGTGTATATGTGTGTGGGATTTGTGTATGTGAATATGTATGTATGTGCATGTGTATATATGTGTGTGAATGTGAATATGTATGTGTGTACATGTGTATGTATATATATGTATATGAATATGTGTATGTGTGCATGTGTATATATGTGTGTTTGATATATGTGCCACAGCACACTAGTGTCAGAGGACAGCTTGCAGGAGTTGGTTCAGGTCAACAGACTTGGTATCAAGTTCCTTAACTCACCAAGTCAGGTCACTGGGGCTCACTGGCCCTGATAGGTTTTTTTGATTTTTTTTTTTTTTTTTTTTTTTTGTTCTTTCAAAACAGGGTTTCTCTTTGTAGTCCTGACTGTCCTGGAACGCACTTTGTAGGCCAACCTGGCTTTGAACTCAGATAATGCCTGCCTCTACCTCCTGAGCGCTGAGATTAAAGGTGTGCACCACCACACCCTGGCCCCGATATTCATTCTTGATGTATTATCTTTGTTTTAGATTATTGGATCAAATTTGCTGATTTTTTTTTCTTCTTTTGTGATGTTAGTACTCAAACCCAGGGCTTCATATATGCTAGACAAACACTGGTACAATATTCCTCAAATATCAGTTTTCTGCAATTGTGTTTAGACTTTATACATTACTTTTCTTAAGAGATGGTGGTCAGTAGGGTTTCTTTTTCTTTGCTGCCCTACCCTCCATTTTTGGTAATGCCTTTGCCAACAAGCTAACTTGATAAAGTGAACTGGAAAAATACTTGTTAGTTTTCTTGAAGAACGTTATGGTTTGAATGTGCCTTGGGAACTCAGTCCCTGTGCTCCAGTGTTCAGAGGTGAGGTGTCCGTAGGCAGTGCCTGAGTCATGAAGAATTCACTCCCGCACTGGATTAAATGACAGTTATAAAAGCCTGAGGCTGTGCGGTCAAGCTCTTGCTCCTTCACACTGTCTCTCACCTTCTACAAGAAGGCCTCACCAGACATAGCCCTCTGCCAGACTTCTCAACTGTTCCACCTCTGTGTGCCAAACAAGTTCTGATCACATATTACCCAGGCTAAGGTTTCCTGTTAGAGCAGCCCAGAACAAACTAGCTGTAGAAAATTGATTCCAAGGAGTTGGGCTGTTCCTATTGTAAATACCTGACAATATATATGCAATTTTGGAACTGAGTGGGCTAGACCAATTTAGAGGAACAATCTAGAGAAGAATCTACATTTCTGTGAATGAACCGTCACAGGCACAAAGCTATAGGAGAGCCTGGACGATGTTAGGGGTTAGTTAAGTGTTTGTCTTAGGAGTAGCATAGGAGAGGGCATTCTAACTAGGTCTCAGGTGTAGCTAAGAACTGAGAGTATTGGAAACCTGAGCAAAGGTGCTGTGGTTCCCAGCTACAAAAAACTTAGGAATGATGGCAGATAAGTGGCCAAGGTGCAGTGACGTTTTTGGGGGTTGCTTACAGTGAAATTCGAGGAGAATGGATTACAAGAGAAGGAGAGGGAAGAAGTTTGGAAAACTGAGATTAGTTTGGAATCACACCTACACACACGGTTGGTGAGCCAGGCTGCACAGTGATACCACCTCTCAAAGAACCAAAATAAAGCCAGATGTGGTGGCTCACAGGTGTGATGGCAGCACTTCGGAGGCTGAGGCAGCAAGATTCCCGTGAGTTCATGGCCGTTTCAGCGCCATGTAGTGAGTTCCAGACCAGGTTGGGCTACAGAGTAAAACACCATTTTAGGAAACCAACCCACAAATTAACAATGACAGCAAAAACCCAAACAGATAAAATTAAAAATGTGTTAGATAATACTCAGCGTGTGACCAAGGGACCATTTGCTAACAAGATTAATACAGATTGAAGAAAGTAGGCTGTATTTGTAAAGAAAGCCAGAAGACCCCGAAGACACTCGAGAGACTCTGAGGCAAAGTCTTTGAGGGCTGTTTGCCTGAGAGGCCCTGAGGCACTGCGTTTGCTGCTGGACTCTGCTCCCTGAGTTGCAGTGCAGTGACTTTCAGTGTAGTGTACCTTTGCCCCGACTATGACACAGCAGGTCCACGTACAACTCAGGCTGCTACTCAGGAGGTGCTGACTAGATGGTGTAATTACAGATGATGAGCAGAGTGCACAGGCTCTGGACCCTAGCAGCCTCCTCCCCATTTAAAGGATGTACCAGACAGCCTGGGAGCCTAGGCAGGGGTTTATGTAGAGCCTGCCCACCACAGAGAGCCTTCCATATGGACATAATCATTGAACTATGGAAATAGGGTGTTGTGCAGACGCCAGCACTCTAGAACCCACGAGAGCAGCAGGCACAGGGCTCCAGCCTGGGAGGTCTGTGGCACAGCCAGCGCCCAGCAAAGCCTTGGGGCAGTGCTGCCTGAGGACCCTGTGCGTCCATGTTGGGTGTGGAGTCAAAGAGATTTCTGGGGACCCTACAAGTTACTACTGTTATTTTCCCTGCCAACTTCTGAAGTCTATGTGATCAGCTGCTCCACTTCCTGCACCTAGTCTCTTTGGGGATGAAAGTATCTTTCCTATGCTATTGCTGCCATTGTACCCCCCTTTTCATTTTCTGTTTTGAGAGGAGGTCTCACTATGTTGGCTGTATAACCAACCATCCAGGTGACTTCAAAATCATCCCCCTGCCTCAGTCTCCCTGATGCTGGGGTTACAGGTGTGTGCTGCAAGGCCCAGGTTGGCGAAATGTTTTCTTCTGATTTTAGTTATCTTTACATTTCATTCTAGGGCCGGGAGGGAAACAGAACTCTATGTAAGAAGTGTTCTCAGGCAGGGAAGACTTTACCATAAATTTGATTTCTCATAAATACTGACCATTCAGGCCATCTGCTTTCCGCTTGAGGCTGTCTCTTCCTTAATGAGCTTCTATATTCTGTTTCAAGGGATTTGGTTGTTTCCTCTAAACTTTTGAACTTGTTGACTTAAAGTGGATGTTGTATTCAATGGCTTTTACATGTTTAGCCTTATTTTTGTTTTGCTTACTTTGAGTTTTCGCTGCTTTTCCTTAAAATTTTTAAATTAAATTTATTTATGGGGGGGCTTGGCCCACCGTGTGGACCCCCGGGATTGAACTCAGGTCTGGGCGGCAGTGTCTTTACCTGCTGAGCCACCTTGCTGGTGCTTTTCTTTTCCTCATTCTTTTCTTTCCCTTTTTTTTTTTTTGATTTTGGTTTCTGGTTTTTAGTATTTTGAGACAGGGTTTCTCCGTTCAGCCCTGGCTGTCCTGGTTTGTAGACTAGACTGGCCTCACACTCAGCTCTGTACAGCTGCCTGTGCCTCCCGAGCGCTGAGATATAAGGTGTGCCCCACCGCTGCCCGGTCGCTTTCTCATTTCTTGAGGAAGCAGCCGAAGTGCTGCTTTGAGACTTTTCTTTTTTTAGTGTGCTGTGTTGAAATTTCCCTCAAATATCACTTTAATACTCCTGTAAATTTTTATGTCATGTTTTCATTTTTATTCAATTCAAAATGCCCCACTGCCTGCCCTTCACTCTCTGTCTCTCTGTCTCTCTCCCTCCCCCTCTTCCTCTTGTGGAGGGCTCATGTTGCCTAGCTGGCCTTGAACTCCTGGGCTCAAGCCATCTTCCTGCAGCCTTCAGAGTTGCCGGCCCCCAGCACTGCTTCTGACTAATTCTCCATTTGATTGCTGCTTTGACTCGACTGTTCAGCAGTGTTTGAGAGCTTAGAGATCAGTTATTCTCTAATTAACTAATAGTCTATTAGAGAAATCAGCCACAGCACAACACCCCATCTGAAAAAAGCAGTAGCTCAGAAAAGGCTAGGGGACCCGTGATAATCAGAGAATTGTGTTCAAAGGCCAGTGAGTCAGGAGGGTGGGATGAGTGAGTGAGTGAGTGAGTGAGTGAGTGAGTGAGTGAGTGAGTGAGTGGAAGAGAGACAGAAGAGAAGAGAAAGGGACAGACGGGCAGACGACAGGACAGCCACAGGGAGGTGAGTATCAGAGGTGTCCCACAAGTGGAGATTGTGCTGCAGCAGCCGCAGACACTGCGGTGGGGGACGGGAGGTTGTGTGCTCTCAGTGGGGCAGCCATGGCTGGCGGTGGTTGCCTGGAAGAACTCCCAGAGCTCCCCTGTGTGAGTGAATGGAGCTGTGTTAGTTTCTAGTACCACAGGGAAATGGAAGGATGGGACTAGCTTAGAACAAAGGAAACTTGCCTCCCTTTTTGCGACGGGGGAAAGAGTAACTCAGGTTTATCATGTCTCCACGCAGAGCTGCCCTTGGTAGTTTACGCACATTGCTTAATGTGGCTCTTGTAGATTTCTACGCTTGTTTCGCTTTCTAACTATCCAACTTACTGCTGTTTCACATTCTTAGATCTTTATCCTGCTCTGAAGATATGAGTAGTTGTAGAGTGAGTTATCGGTGCCTTATGGCAGGTCACAGACTGTAGCAGAGTGACTAAGTGACCTGACTCATTAGGAGTCAGGCTTTGATTCTGGCTGCATATATTATTTCAGCAGCGCTTCAGGCTCTTCAGATCATAGCTTTGATTTTCTGTTCCTCAAGTGTCTGCTTATAGTTTCATATAGTTGCTGAGCGGTGTCTTTAGGGCACACGCTCTATTTGCTTCCTGCATAGAACCTGTGCATTCTAGGAGAGCCCTGTGGGAGAAATCTGCACATAGTTGACCTGCAATTTCAAAGCCACCATCTTAAACCAGCCACTTTGCCGGCCACGCTGCCTGTGTTACATAGTCATTTCCAGTTCCTCAGTTATTCCACCCACCCCTCAAGCCTCCCTCCCCCTCCAGTGTTCCTCATTTCTCTCAGCCAGTCTCAAAGGACAATCCCTCCAGTCCTCAGTTCCTCATTCCCCACATCCCATCCCGACTATGTGATATAATCAACTCGAAGGACTTTGTTTTCCCAACTCACTGTCTTCCCCTCTTCATGAAACCCCAAACGATTTGGGTTTAACTCTTAGCACTCACCAGTAACCTCTGGGTGGCAGCTATGTGGACCACTGTGCTTGGGTTGGTTTAGGTACAAACAAATTCATATGTAAATTGATGTTATTAAGTAAAGGTGGTTCCAGTTAATTCTGTGAATACTGTATTGTTTAAGTTTGTAACTGCCTGCTAAAAATATGAGCATAAAGCCACGATTTGAAGGGTCTGGAATAAAGATCTTCATTTGTAAATGCTAAGAAGCCTTGGCAGAGGAGGGAATGGCCGGAGGAGACTCACAGCTTCTGCTTTCTGGCAGTTTTAACTTTGGGAACCAATTTATTTTAGACTAAATCTGCAAAAATAATTTGTGTACTGTAGCCAGAAATTCTTTGAGACGATCTCTTTCCAGCCTTGTTACTTGTCTGGAATGCTAAGTATTATCAGCAGTTTAACGGTCTCCTCAGTGATGTGCATTAAAATAGAGACCGCCAGGTGCTGGTTTTGCCTGTGTTGCTCCTGCAAAAGCAGCAAAGGAAGAAGAGTATGTAGTTGCAGGTTTGAAAAATCCAGGTTGTTTGTACTTGTTTCTCAGTATTTCCTTAGTGTTAAATCTTGAGAGAAACGTCATTGTAAGTGATCCTTGCTGTTCTAGGACAATGAAATAGAGTTGTGTTTGATGGCCTTTCAGAACTAACTCATCCAGCATCTGCTTAGTTGTGGCTTACTGGAAAGAGCTGACTCTGGGCAGACCAGTCACTGCGTTCTTTAGCCACAGTCTTTCTCCTTTGCCAGCCCAGAGAGTGCTTGTGTGACTGAAATGCGCTAGTGCTCGTACAGTGTAGGTCTTGCCTTCCTACCTTCCTACCTACCTACCTACCTACCTACCTATCTATCTATTTATTTATTTGCTGTCATATTTAAGTGACAGTAGCATTGTCAACCAAGTTCCTTGCTGGCTTCGCCCCTTAACAATGCTCTTTAGTTTTTCTTTCCCACTTAGCTTTGATTCAGTCTGCTGCAGTCTGACTTGGACTCTTCCTTTGCTGGAGCTAGCTTGATCCTGCTCACCATCTCTCCTTGACACTGACTGAGAGTGCCTCTCTCCTGTGCCTTCACCTCCGGGCTTCCTTCACTTTGTGGCCAGGCAGAAAGGAGGGGGCTGTGAGGGGAAGAGAGTCTCAATATGGAAGTCATTTTTTTCTACTCATGATTTGCATAATATATAATTACTATGTTAAATGCATACGTGTTAGTACTAATCATCCCAGTTCTAGATATAGAATGAAATCTGGTCCTAAAAATAAGAAATTATTGTTAAAATAAGATTATGCATTTTAAAATTGGGCCTCCTTAAGTCACTAAGTATTGATGTTTTTTAAGGCAGTACTAGGTTTTTACCTGTGGATTTGTACAAAGAAGCCCATAGCTAAAGGTGTCTCATCTCTCCTTTCCTCTCCTTTCTGTTTCAGGCGTTACCTGCCAATGGCATGCATGTTGATTTCTGATATGGCAGAGTTTGGCCTTACCTCTGAGGAATCTTTGACATTTGCTTTGGAGTCACAGTCCACATCTACTTTTAAAGTGATTACGTTTAATGTATTGTCTGAACGTATGGTATAATTCATAAGAGTAATAGCTCTCTGTCTGTCTGTCTCTTTCTCTGTTTGTATGTATATGTGTGGTGGGCTGGAGGATTGGCTCAGCAGTTAAGAGCACCTGCTGCTCTTGCAGAGGACCTGGGTTCACCTACACTGTAGCTCATAGTGGACTCTGTAATTCCAGTTCTAAGGGATCTAATGTCTTCTCCTGGTTTCCATGGATACTGTAAGCATGTGGTGCCCTTGCATGTATACAGGCACAAGGTTCATACACATAAAGTAAACTAATGAGTAAGAGCTGGAAAGACGGCTCAGCTGTTTAATATCATTGGCTGCTCTTCCAGAGGACCCAGGTTCGATTCCCAGCATCCACATGGTAACTCCCAATGGCTGTAACTCCAGGCTCTGTGGATCTAATGCCCTCTCCTGGCCTCTAAGGGCACTGTATGCATGTACTCTACAAACATACATGCAGGCAAAACACCCATACACATTAAAAAAAAAGAAAACTTTAAAATCTTTAAAAAAAAACCTTTGTTGAAGAATTTAGTATAGAATTAGTTTATTGCATTATGATTGACTTAAATGGAACATTTTTCATTGGCTTTCAAAACGCATTTGGTTTTTGAAGGCACGTGATTTTTATTAAATTGGCTAAGATTCATTTGCCACTGAATTACCTTTGGCATCTTCCATGATCTCAGAGTTCTCCTTTGACTGTGATCCCTTTCCAGTGTTTAAAGCTGTTCTTAATTCACAATTTTAAGATGATCTTTATATTTTAAGTATAGAGTTATGAAATTATAAAAAGATGTATTTAGATTGCTTAGGTTAAGACCTTTTGTAGATATTTAGTGGGATAATGCTAGGCATAAAAATCACAATTAATAAGCAGTTATTTTCCTAAAACATGTTTTGAGTTCTCCTTGCTGTTATAAACAAGGCTCACAGAGTTAGCCATTTACAGAATGCCAGGCCTGGGATATAATCTTGGTCTCTTGATTATCATTCTGATAAACTCCTTACCATGCATCTGCAGCATTTCCTGGTTGGTAATTTTCAGTGGGAAAGAAGTAGAAGCTAGTGTTGTTTGTTGACATCTACCTGCTATAGTATGTAATTTAATGTAAGTAATAAGTAAAACATCTTTAGTCATTCCTTCTAAAGGAATCTTGGCCAGGCATAGGGACACACCTTTAATCCCAGCACTTAGGAAACAGCAGCTGGTAGATTCAAGGCCAGTCTAGTTACATAGAGGGTTCCAGGCCTGCCAGGGCTACATAGTGAGACCCTGTATCAAAGGGAGTAGGGAGGGAAGATTTCTCTTACAAAGTACCTTTTAAATTTCTGCCTTAAAAATTGATTTTGCTTTATGTGTATGAGTGTTTTGCTTTTGTGTATGTCTGAATACCACTTATGTGCCTGGTGCCTGTAGAGGCCAGAAGAGAATGTTGGATTCCCTGGAACTGGTTGCAGATGGTTGTGAGGTACCATGTGGATGCTGGGAATTGAACCTGAACCTGGTCCTCTGGAAGAGCAGCCAGTGTTCTTAACTGCTGAGCTGTCTCTCCAGCCCTGAGTTGCTGCCTTTTAAATATTTGTCTGTTTGTTTGTTTGTTTTTGAGACAGGGTCTCCTGTAACTCGGCTGGTCTCACACTTGTTTACTTGATATGCAGCTGAAGATGACCTTGAACTGATTTTCCTGCCTCTGTCTCCCAAGTGCTGAGTTTACAGGGACCCACCACTACTCCTGGTTGCCTTTATTTGAAAAAGATTTTGGTCATACTCAGAATTTGCAGGATGTTCTTCTATAAATTGTGGCAGCTTCCAGCTGTGGGCTGCTGCCCGATAAGCACGTTAGGTTTATTACTTCATTTAATTGTCTCAGCACCCTTATGAAGTACACACTGTTACCAGCCCCAGTTGATGTACGAGAGAACTAATATTCCTCCAGTTAAGCAACTAATCCCCGAATACAGATTTGATCTCAAGTAGGTACTAGTTTTTAAAGCTTAAGCATGGAAGATTTGTTTTATCCTCCTCAGCACAGAAGATCTTAAGATAGCAGTTAAATTAAGTGCTTTAAAATACCAGTACATTTCTTTCACAGTGGGGAAAAAGACTATAATGAAAGGTTAGAGTTTAAAGATAAAATCCTGGTGTGACTTAGAAAGTAGGGTTTGGATGTTTCTGTCATGTCAGGAAAGGTTCCTGCCTCTCACTGCAGGCTGAAGGCACCTCACAGCCAGGGAGTGGCCTCATCCCTTCCGGTTTCCAAGACTGTGTCCTTGACTCAGGGTAGGTTCTCTGATGCGGTGTGGCAGCTAAGATGAATTCATAAGGTCCTGTTGGCATTACTTCTGAAACTCGATCAGTGTATCTTCTATGGGCGGATGGTTGGGGAGGGTGGGACTTCTGAATCACTGGAATAAATTGCCTTTTCTGACCTTGGTTTGTTGCAGCATTTTACTAACCTTTGAGGGTTGGTGAAATAACTTCTAGAACTAGGATATAAAGACTTTCCCTTTTACTGGAATGCATGTGTTATTTGCACAAAAAGTTTTTAAGTTAGGCTTTATTGGTTCTTGCTTATAAGAGAGGAAATTTATAAAGATACGTGATTTGTCCTTGGCAGCTTAACTCATGGCAAAGCTAGAGCTTGAACCAAGGTCTCCTGACCTTATTTATTACAACACTGTTACTACATTTATTTATAGTATATATTCACAAATGTAGTTTCTGAGACAGGGTTTTGCTCTGCAGCCTTTTACTTAAAGTTTCTGAGGGTGAAAGCCAGTCTCCAGAGTACTGACATGCAACAGCACACTGAGCTTCAGATACTCTTAAATTCTAACTTTCAGCTGAAGCCCTAATGTTAGCCTCTGTCCTCGAGTACTGAGGATACAGCTCATTGGCAGAGCACTTGCCTAGCGTGCTATTATTACGTCTGCAATAAAAAGGAAGTTGTATTGCTAGGAATCTGTGTAAGCCATCCTTGTAATTTAATGTAATGCACTGTGGTGGTGGGAGTGAGAATGTCGCCCTACAGACTCACATGTTTGGATGCTTGGTCCCTACTTGGTGGAACTGTTCTGGGAAGGAGTAGGAGGTGTGGCCTTCCTGTTAGCAAGCCCCCAATTAAATGCTTTCTTTTATAAGTTGCCTTGGTCATTGTGTCTCTTCACAAAAATAGAAAAATAAGATATTCACCTATTAGTTGACAGTGTTACATAGGGCAGTGAACAGTAACATCTGTGATATACCAAAAGAGCCTCCTCTGGGCCTCAAACCAATGAAGTATAGTAGTATACCTCTCCAGCATGAAGCATGAAGATTGATGAGCTAGGTAGACTATGTAGATTTCCAGTCCAGCCTGACATAGCAAGACTCAGTCCCATATTTTTTTTTTCTCTCAAAGATAGTAATAATAAATAAGATAAGGGTTGGCAAGAAAGTGCAGCCTGATGACCTGAATAGAAGGAAAGAGCCAGTTCCCACATGCTGTCTTCTGACTTTCACATGCTCGCTGTGGTGCATGCGTGCACACACACACACACACACACACACACACACACACACACAGATTGCACAAGACGCTGTCAACAAAAAAAAGAGCACAACCCACAAACCAAACCAAATCAAAACAACTAAATCCTAAGTGTCTCAAAGGCTGAAATTTGACCTAATAGCTGAATCTGACCTAATAAAAACCCATAAGAGACATAGGCTTGGGACTGGAGAAGTGTGTGTTTGTGTAAAACTAAAATGGGATATTTACTGTACAGGTTTTCAGCATTTCTGTGGGGTTGAAACATTTCATACTTAAAAAGGAGGAAACGAAAAAGCAGTTAGCAGCAATTTCTGGGACAGTAACTTGGAAGTCATAGGTAGCTTGAACTAGTATGTGCCTCTGATCACAGGCCCCCACTCTCACCCCCCAAAGCACTTTCCTCCTCAGACTGGATTAAGAGCAGCGTAATGTGTAGCTCTAGGGAAGTGATAGACATTCTGTACTCAGAACTGCAAAGACAGTTGTACCTAGCACCTGGGCTCAGCTCTGCTGTGCTTATATACTGGTGCCGATGGACACAGATGTGCAGGAACCAGACGGAGTGAGCTGGAAAGTTCCTGGGACTCTGCTGCTGGGACAGGAGCCCACAAAGGGAAGCTTTATGGCAGTCTTCAAATACTGAATTCTGTGAGGTCAGAACGGCCAGCACTTTTGAGTACTGTTTTTGAGCTGAGATTAAGTCAGGGAAAAGAAGTCACAGGTAAGAGGATTCCTATCCCGTGTCCTCAATTGGCCCTTGTGCTCTGTGACCCTTCACTCTGTCCTGCACAGCAGCCCTAGGCTTTGCTATAGGAGATGCAGATCGATTAAAGCATGACTTCTTAAAACTGGGTTGCCACCTCCAAGTGGGCCACAGTACAAGGTTTCTGAGTGTAAAGCAACTGCAATTTCAGATGCAAATGTGTTTCTAGCAGCATCTACCTGCATTGCGCCTGTGACAAACCCATGACTCCACTGCAGCCTTGGCTAAACTGGAAAGTTTTGTACCGATTTTGTTGGCAGAGATTTCAAGACAGCCTAATATTGACTCTGTCCTGTGGTTGTTAGTGATCACTCTTATGCAGATCTACACTGAAAAAAGGAAACAGGGCAAAAAGAAAAATACATAATGTACAGTTTGAGGAGAAAAAGAGTACCGGGAAATTCCTTGTTGGAACCAAGGTGTGTACCCGATGTGAAGTGGGATAAAGGGTGTGGTGCCCTCAGGGCAAGGTGCCACCCAGCCCATCCTGCCGTGTCTGAAAGGAAGAGGTCTAAGACATTTCCTCCACCTAGAAAGCTGCTACGAAGGAATACGTATGCAAATGTAATTCAAGGAGGGGCAGGTTCCATCCCAAGCAGGTAGCCGAATTTAGCAGTTTCAGCCCCGAGGTTCAGGCTTCACAGCCATGCAGTGTACAGGACTAGAGGGCTGGTGCGGTCTTCCTCCACGGTTAAGGAGAGAGGCGGAGGCCAAGCTCGTGGCTGAGAGGCCCTGAGAGGCCATCCTGTGAGGCTGTGAAGGTGAAGCCTGGATTGTATTAGAGACTAAATGTTGGAGGTGCAAGAGCCATGGGACATGTGCCAGGGAGAACTGAACACAGAGTGGAACCGGCCCGAGAGAGACAAGTGTGCGGTGGTCAGCAAAGCTGGGAGGAAAGAGCCATGTGAGCCCTTTGACATTGGGCATAGAGCTACAGGACTCGAAGTTTGCCCTGCTGGGTTTCGGACATAGAACTAGTCAGCAGAAGATGAAAGGTGTTCTTTCTGCTGAATGAATCAGAGCACATGACACTGTAAATCAGCAAGTATTTCATTTTGATAAGTGAGTTGAAGGGTTTTCAATGTTGTTCTCCACTGTGACATCTGTCTTTCGGACATTTTTATCACATGGTGAAATTGTTCAGAAATAATTTCTAAAGAACTGTTTTCCAGTTTTCTTTTCCATATGATGCCATTTCTTTCCACAGGTTTGATTGTAAATGCATCACTCAGAGGCAGCCCAGAATGAAGAAAGCAACCAGGAGTGTCGGCTCAGTGCCTAAGGTATCTGGGATAAGCAAGCCGCAAACAGTGGAGAAAAGCAAGCCTGAAAACAGCTCTTCAGCACCCACGGGAGGCAAACCTGTAAAGCCCGGAGCAGCAGCCTCTCTGTCAAAGGTATTAACAGCAGTATTTGAGTATGCAGTGGATTTAAGGCATGTATATTACTGTGTTGCATTTACTAAGTGAATATCACTTGGGGTTCACTCTCTATTTGTGCTGGGAACATAGTCTTTGAAGAGATCTTACAGCAGGGTGGCCCTACTTGGTGTTTTGGTCTATCTGTATGAATGAAACTAATCACAGGCTCGGCATGAGGAGGTAGAGTCTGCCTTCAGGGAGCTTGAGGAGGAGAGGCTGGCAGCCATAAGACGCAAACAAGAATAACTGAACCACCCTCTAACTGTCAGATGTCCAAGAGATAGTATGGACAATAGGTGAGCTGTGCTTTAAAGGACGACCGGCCGTCACATTCCTGTGACCTCTGGGCGGCTGTTTTCTGTCCCTTCACACACACTATGACAGCACGAGTTTCTCTCCTTTTGGTTTTTTTTTTTTTTTTTTTTGTCTTTTGTTTTTTGAGACAGGGTTCTCAGTGTAGCGCTGTAGTTTCTGGTTGTTGCAGAACTTTCTGTGGACCAGGCTGGCATCAAACTCAGAGATCCGCCTGCCTCTGCCTTCCGAGTGCTGGGATTAAAGGTGAGCACCACCCTGCACCTTACAGCATCAGTTTCTGTCTGACAGCAGACCCGGTGTTAGTCCTGGGGGTTTAATTTAATGAGAGCTTAGTTTAGACTTTCTTTGAGATTGGATTAATTCTTCTTTAGTATAGATTTGCAGTTAGATCAGAGACTTTGTGGGCAGAGAGATGAATATGTAGCTTGACCGTAATTAAAAGAGGGATTGCCAGTGGGCAGTACAGATTGAGGCTTTAGTGAGTGACAGGTGGTAGCAGTTACTATTTTTTTTGTTGTTGTTAGATTTAAGTCTTTTAGCCCAGGATTGATTTGGGGAACATAGCAGTTTTCCAGGGGTGTTCACACTCCTTGGGGGTTCTGTATTGGTTTGGGCCCTCCAGGGAACCAGATTGCTTCATGCCTATGTATCTATTTGCTTGCTTATTTAGTGTGCATGTGAGCATGTGTGCATGTATGTACCTTCATGCTACAACGTGATCATCCTTTTCCCCGCCTGTGTCACAGGGGTGAATTCAGGCCGTCAGCCTTGGCGTCCAGCATCTTTACCTGATGAGCCACCCCGCCCCCACTTTAAAAAATGTCTTTATTATTACTTTGTTGTTGCTGCTGTTTTGAGACAGGGTCTTGCCATGTAGGCTAGCCTAGCCCCAGACTCCCTGTAGTCCTCCTGTCTCAGTTCCCCAGGTGCCAAGGTTACAAGTGTCTACCCACCGCACCCTAACCCTAATCTTAACTCAGTGTTTGATGTTCTTGCATACAGACCCACAGTCCTTTTCCAGCCCTTTTCAGTTTAAAATTTATTTATTTACTTGCCTGCTTCATTGTGTTAGTGTTGGGATGTTTGGGTTAGAAACTAGGAGGGTGTTCTGCTAGCCTGACGAGAAACCCAGCATGGCCTGGACTTTCCAACAACCCTTTGTCCAGGCAGAGGCTCTTAGATTGTGGTTGAACTTATTTTAAGAGGAACAGCTCATGAGGGACCTCCGTGTATGTCTTGAAAGCTCTAGCAGAATGTGCTGTTTGTATGTCATGGTTGTGAAAACTGAACCTGGGCTGACTCAGTGGGCGTGGAGGGCCCCAAGTTTTTCCTTACTGTATCCTTGATCACTTGCTAGCTGTCATCCCGTGGCCTGAAGGATGATGCCAGGAATGACCTCTGCCCTACTTCCGCTAGTCTGAATCGACAGCCTGAAGTGTTTCCTTGGTGGCAATGCTGCCACTGTTTCCTGTAAGAGTGATGGCATGTCCTGACCTAACTGGTTACTCAGTTGCTGGGGCTGTCTTCAGAGCGGAGTACCTGTGTGACAGGGGACCTGTTATTTATGTGACTGGAAGAACAGGTTGAATGTTGGTGTTGGATGTGTACCACTGCCCGCCTTCTGTGGCCTCTGTGTCAGACTGACTGTGGTGTGTGCACTGAGCAGGCATGTCACATCTGACGGGTGGATCTGGAGTCCCTGGGAGTTTGCCCTTGAACAGTGAGTACGTTGTAAAGCAGAACTGTATACTGTGCTCTCCAGCACACACCAGCTGTTTAGACTTTGTGCTTTGTTACACTAGTAGGTTTGTTTAAGTGTGTGTGCATGTGTGTGGAGAGGGTGTGGGCAGATATGTGGTAGGAGGACCAGCTCTCAGTTGCTTGGACTGAAGGGATCAGTTACTGTCACTTAGAAGAAAACTGTTGTTGATTAGAAATTGAAGAAGAGACAGGAAAGAAAAAGTACAAATAAGCAGGAAAAATGAAAACATTGAAGTGCTTTTGAGGGGTTGGAATTCAACTCAGTGGCAGAGTGCTTGCCCGGCATGTGCCATGCCCCAGGCCCCATCTCTAGCACTACAGAAAGAGATCTCCTACTCATGATAGTTTGTTTTTCGGAGCTACTTTAGTTCACTGTTTCCCTGGCACAAACCTCCCACAGCTTTCATTCCTGTTACTATAATGGAGCAGTGATGAGTAGCAGGGTAAAGGGAGTGTTTGATTTTAGCTATTTAGACATCATATGCACACACTTACCCCAGCCACACGTTTTTGTCATTGATCAGTATTCACATGACTTTCTCATAGTGTCAGGGTAAAAGCACTTGAATTTTGTTAGTGTCTCGTTTCTCGTTGGAGGATGATCTTTGTGATACAGAGCTCCAGTCACTCTTGACTAGGCTGTGCTGGTAGAAACTGACCACTAATAGCTCTCCTTGGTGAACTTTAGGGAGAGTACCCTCACACTTGACAGGGGCTGTGCTAATTCTTTGTCAGTCCATGTGAAGCTGCTTCTGTGCTGGTGTCCTTCAGTGCTGCTGTCTTCCAGCTTGCATACTGCTCAGTTATTCATAGTACTTGAAGAAGCAGCAGAGTTCCCATTATACTGGGAAATACTTTTTGTAAAAATTGATGTATGAGGGCCAATAAGCTTCAGTCAGAATCCAAATAACTGATCGTACTCTGTAATTATTTTTGATCATACTTTTCTGTGATAATTTTGTAGTACAAGAGCTCGTTAACAGGGTTGTAGCTTAGTGACAGGCTGCTTGTGTAGTGTGCAAAAGGTCCTGGGTGGATCCCTAATGCTACATACATACACACACACACACACACACACACACACAGAGCGCACTCAAGGGAAGAGAAAGAAAAAGTTAACAGTGTGACAGTCCACCTCTGAAATGTAAAATTTGGAAAGTAATCTTAAAATTTGTGGAAACTATGCAGACTGGAAAACTTAGACTTGACCATGAGATGTGTATAATGTGTTGTAGGATTCACTCTGTGAATGAGTCCTCATTACTGTTGGCCCTCTAACCAGAGCATGAGACTGTGCTCAATTTTAGTATACCTGGTTAAGTGTTTCTCGGGAGTGAGCACAGTTGGTACTCGGGGTGCTTTAGGGCCACATTGTTATGTTACTCCCTTCATTTAAGTCGGCCAGGGCTGTGTAGAGGGTTTGTGGTAGCCATAATGTGATCTGTTGTGTTACGAATGAGATGGAGCACCTTTCACGTGTGCTTTGCTCCTGGTTTTTAGAGGTTACTGTGTTACTGAGTTCTTAGACTCCTGGTCTCAAAGGCTTGCACCACCATGCCCGTCTCTCCAGTGTACACTTTACTGAGAATCTCCAAATGAACTTTGTGTTATGGAGGTTTTATCATTTCCTTGTTGGATATATATGTGCAAACGTGTGTATGTATATGTATGCACGTTTTCCTTAAATTATTTAATTTTAAATTGTGGACAGTATAGTCCTTTATTGATGAATATTTGTATTTTCTAGAAAACATGAACATTCTCTTTTATAGTCATAGTACAATCACAAACCAGGGCATTGTATTAATAATGTTAGTAGCTAGTTCATTAAATTTACCAGTGGCAATAATGTTCATTACTACAAATGAGAGTTTCTTTTCTCTTTAAAAGAGATTTGCTTTTATTTTGTGTAAAGGTATGCTGCCTGTGTGTGTGTCTGTAGAACACATGCATACAGTGCCCACAGAGGCCAGATTTGAGTTCCTGTCCTGACTAACTGCAGTGATAAACAGGTGGCTGTAGGGATAGAGAAGGGATGGATGGGAAGGGAAGAAGGACTGGGCAGGGGTCTGAGACTAGGCTTGTGGTTTTGCAGATCGGGTCAGGTTCAGGGAAGCGTGGGAAAGGGAAGAAGTGACTTACCCAGCAAAAGTGATTCACTATGCAAACCACAAAAAGGTTTAATAAAAAAAAATGAATTAAAATATACTCAGTTAATAACTCTTTCCTTCCTCATTCCTTCTCCTTCTCCACTGACTTGCTGAAAGTAAATGATCAGTTTCATTCTTGTCTATACTCCCAGTGTTCCTTTTTGCATAAATAGAAGACACACTTAGATTTTAATTTTTAAGAAAGATTTATTTTTAGTTGTGCATGTGTGTCGGTGCCTTGAATCTCCCTTGAGCTGTGAGCCTGCTGACGTGGGTACTAGGAACCAAACTCAGTTCCTCTGCAAGAGCAGCAAGAGCTCTGAACTGCTGAGCCATCTCTCCAGCCCTATACTTACATTTTAAAATACTTCCTGTCTGAGTTAGGGTTTCTATTGCTGTGATGAAACACATGAAAAACATGACCAAAGCAACTTGGGGAGGTAAGGGTTTATATTCTTCCACATCACCGTTTATCACTGCAGTTAGTCAGGACAGAAACTTAAACAGGCAGGAACCTGGAGGCAGGAGCTGATGCAGAGGCCATGGAGGGGTGCTGCTCACTGGCTTGCTCACAATAGCTTTATCAGCCTGCTTTCTTCATCAAACCCTGAACCACCTACTTAAGGATGGCACCACCCACCACCGGCTGGGCCTTCCCCTATCAGTCATTAAGAAAATGCCTTCCAGGCTTGCCTACAGCCTGATTTTATGGAGGTATTTCCTCAACTGAGGCTTCTTCTCAGGTGACTCTAGTTTGTGTCAAGTTGACATAAAACTAGCTAGGACAGTTCCTTTCTTATTACAAAGGGCATAGAATATATTCTTTTGTGCTTTGCTTAGTTTTACATTTACATACATATATTATGTATTCTAGAAATCACTATATCGATTTTTAAAATTTTGTGTGTGTGTGCGCGCATGTACAACTTGTGGGAGTCAGTTCTTTACACCATGCAGGTTGCATGGGTTGAACTCAGGTCTTCAGGGTTGGTGGCAGCAGGTAAGCCGACTCCCCAGCCCTCTGTACTACTCTACTGACTTTGTTGATATAGCTGCATTCCCCACTGCATGTGGACCAATGCAGTTTCACAAGCCTTCCCCATAGATGATATTATCACACGGTTTCTGTTTTTGCCAGCCTGGTGGATATCACGTATTTCACTATTTGGCTTCTTTTCTTTCCTTCCTCTTTTTTTTTTTTTTTTTTTAATTTTTGTATTTTTGTATTTTTTGACTGTGATAAGGATTTTAAAACTTTCTAAGCTAAAATTTTGTTTTAAGATTTTTATTTTTATATATTTAGTTGATCAAGTCTTTATGATTTCGTGTGCTGGGGGTCAGCTCCAGGAGAAGCAGGTCAGAGGGATGGGAGACTGAGGTCCATCAGTCAGCCATGTGAGGGGACACCCTCTGCCTTAGTCGTCCAGGTTTCCCATCTCAGAAAGTTGTCATGGCTCTTTATTGAAACCCGCTGGAGTTATTAATATTAATAACAATCCTTAACATAATACAGCTTTAATAATTGATTGATGAAGGGCTGTAGAGATGGCCCAGCAATTGAAAGGACCTTCTGCCTTTCCAGAAGATCTAGGTTGGATACCCAGCATTCACATAATGACTCACTATCTGTAACTCCAGTTCCAGGAATCTAATACCCTCTTCTGACCTCTGTGGGCACCAAGCTCAAATGTGCTGCACAGCCTATATGCAGGCAAAATACCCATACACGTAAAGTAAAATAAAAACTATATTAAAAATTGAATGATGAGGACATTTCCATATGGAATCCCTGGTGTTGAAAACTAGAAGAAACTTCAGAGGTTAGTCACATAGGAACCATTTTAATTGTAGAAGTAAGTTCGTTATGATTACTTTAGCATGGCTTCAGCCAAAGATAGTAAATCATGTGTGTCTTCACCTTAAGTGGAGAAAAGCTCTGGGTTCTTTTAAGAGTATTTTTTCTTGGTCTAGGAGGTGGTTCAGTGGGTAAAGGGATTCGTTGTCAGGCATGATCACCTGCACTTGATTGGATCCTCAGGACCTACGTAGTGGAAGGAGAGAGTAGACTCCAGGAACTTGACCTCTGACCTCCACTTGTGCACTGTGTTACACTTGCTGTGCAAGAAGGCACATACATGTGCACACATGTGCACACACACACTAAGTAAATACATACACAAGTAAAGTAATAGCAAGTAGCATTTCTTTTCTACAGCTTTTTAGCTCCTGATGCTCTCCTAAAAGTAAAAATGGGTTTCTCTTAGTCAACTTTTCTATTGCTGTGATAAGACACCATGACCAAGGCAGCTTATAAGAGTTTATTTGGGGCTTACAGTTTCAAAGGGTTAGGGTTGCGACCATCATGGAGGGGAGCATGGCAGCAGCAGGCGGGCATGATTTGGAGCAGTAGCTGGGCGCTTACATCTTTATCTATAAGCACGAGGCAGAGAGAGCTAACTGGGAGTAGTCTGGGGTTTTGAAACCTCAAAGCCCCACCTCCAGTGACACACCTCCTCCAACCAGGCCACACCTCCTAGTCCTTCCCCAACAGTCTGCCAACCGGGACCAGACATTCAAATATATGAGCCCCCGGGAGCCATTCTCAATTCAAACCACCACAGAGTCTCTTCACTGTTTTTCTTAAATAATCATGTTAAAGCCAATATTATCACCTTCAGTGTGTTTCTTTTTAAAATATTATTTTAAATCATCTTTATAAAGTATGAATGTTACAAATAAACCTTAGTGGTGGATCACGGAGACAGACTAACCCTTGATGTCCCCATGAAGTCCCCATCTTTGTTACTGTATTGCACAGGCATTTAAAATTTTTCAGTTTTTTTTAACACTAGAGAATTAGGTAAGTTAAGGTGCATTTCAAAATCACTTCTTTTTAAAGTAATGAAAATTTACTTGACTCTTAGTGGCATGTTTTAGAACTTGCAGCAGTATAGACTGTCCTCACTGTCTCCTGCGTGGTTCCATTTGGGTGATCCCTGGTCATGAGTCACGTCCTAAGTGAATGTTTAATAAGGATTTCCTGTCTTTCACTGAATCTGGCACAGGTGGGCGCACAGCTGGCATCCATAAAATCTTTTATTGTGTGTGATTTTAGTGTCTTAAGGAAGATTGCCTATAATATAAAGAGATTTGTGTCTCATTCTGTAGCACAGTGGTGTGCTGCTTACTCATTATGTCAGAAAGTCTTATTGGCATTATTCAGTATAGCATAAAAGTCAAAAACTCTGCTTATTCATTCAAATATTTAATCTTGCTTCATTTAGTCAGTGTGTTTTTTGTTTTCTCTTGCTTCTAGACCAAGAGCAACGATGACCTTTTAGCTGGCATGGCTGGAGGAGTAAATGTGACCAATGGTGTTAAAGCAAAGAAAAGCACCTGTTCATCCGCAGCGCCTTCAGCACCTGCCCCTGCCATGACCGTCGTGGAGAGCAAATCCAAGACTAGCACAGGTATGCTGTTACTCAGTCTTGCATTTATCTACTTTGGCTTTCCAACTCATAGTCAGCCTGGCACCTTCATATCCACCCTCCTTTCTCTCTCTCTGCTTCTCTCACTCTCTCTCTCTTTCCCTGTGTAAGAATGTTTTATTGTTGTGTATATGGTTTCAAGGCTGACCACTTTGTATTGGGCTCATCCCTGGGAGAGGTTGATTCTCTTTCTCTCAGCAGTCATCAGTTGCTAGAGTGAGACCCTGTGAGATCTTTCCCCTTCTGTGATAGCAGGTCTGTTTATACTGCTACTCTCTCTGTCTTGTTTATGCAGCTGTTTCTAGAGAAGACCGCTCTTAGAGTAGACTTTCCGGTATTCTGGCTTTTACACTCCTTTGCCTCCTCTTCTGTGATGTTCCCTGAATCCAGATGCAGGAGCTGTGATGTAGTTGTATCCATTGGGGCTGGGATCCCTACAGTTGGTGGATCTCTCTGCATTGTGTCCAGTTGGGATTTTCTGTAATGGCTTCAATTTTTGGTAAAGAAAGGCTTCTTTGGTGAGGAGTGATGATGGCCACACTTGTCTGTGGTATAAGGATAAGATTCAGAATGTAGTAAGGAATTATGCTGGTCTAGCAAAGTGGCAGTAGATTCTCTTTTGAGAGCTGTGACCTCACTAGTCCTAGGTAGAGTCCAATTAGACAGCTGTTGTTACCACCAGAACATGAGTGCCACTTTACTGTACTTTTAGGGATGTTTTCCCATGCTGGTCATTGTAGTGGATCATAGATGTCACCAATGGGTAGGATTGTTAACTGCTTCCCTCCCTTGGCAGTTTCCACTTTCTGGCACTATGGAAGCTAGACTGCAAGAGGAGGCCAGAACCAGCTTGCATCATCTGAGTCCTGTTTACTGCATGTGTGATTTCTTCAGCAGTAGGGGCTTCCCTTCAACCCCCGAAGGCAACCAAGGGCAATAATGATAGCCCATTTGTTTTGGGAGTCACCTGGACTACCCCTGACCACCCACTCAAAAGGAAGTTTCTTGTGCCTGGGACTGGGGTTTTTGTTAGTCTATGGTTCTTCTGGGGACCACTGTCAGCCCAAGTGGCTTTTAAGACACACACACACACACACACACACACACACACACACACTTATCATGTATCTTATATAATTTTAGGTGAATATTAAATATGATTACTTGAAGCTTTACCAAACAACCTTGGTATTCTTTTTGTTTCTTCCCTTCTCCTTAGCTATTTGTTTTTTAGATTTGGCAAAGCTAATAAGTTAACGTAGAAAACCCTACAGCCTAAGGAGGAATATTATCATATTTAACTTTTTACAGATTCAAGGAAAAAAAAGCTTCAAAAGACCAGTAAATATAAGATCCTGTGGCGAAACTCCTTAATTTGTACAGTTGATATGTGCTAATAAACACTTGTAACACACGAAAATGTCACATTAAGTGACAAAACATATGAAAGAAAGCCAACTGGCAACCATTACAGCAGCCGCACTCTGGTCATCATGAAGCCATCAGCCCTTTCGTTAGTGTTAGACTCCTAGCCCAGGTTTCCTGTTGGCCCTTCCCTCTTTGAACCTGTGCAGTTTCTTCTTGCGTTCCAGACCACACTCCAGTGTTAATTCTAATGGTGGGGTGATACAATCAACAAGAGGGAATGCTTCCATCTGTACTCTTTATAAGCATTATTTTATTTGATCCTCATTGCAGCGTTTGAAGTGTAGACTTTATTTTCCTCATTGTAGATACGAGATAACTAAGAAGCTTAGCTTCATAGCCTTGCCAGAGGCCATCCATTCATTGTTGCTTGATAGATGTCTTTGGGGAAACTCATCTTGCACCAGGCTATATGAAGTGCAAACCTGGTGGTGGAACAAGGTTTGAACCTTTGGTGTGTTGCTTCCAAGCCCGATGTCGTCACATTTAATGCCCTACTCGTAGGACAAGGGCATTGAGATGAAATACTCCATTGCCATCTCCTCTTTGCAACTTACAGAGCTGAGCTCTGGGGCATCCCAGTGTGCATATGTGGTTTCCTATTGATGGTTATTCCTGATTCTCCTCAGGATTCATTTATTACCTCCTAGGATTAGATATTCAGTTCAGATTTGTGTATCTGTGTTAGACTGCTAATACACCATAATAAAATACTGCAGACTGAGTGGTTTACACAATGGAAATTCATTTTATTATCCTATAGTCTATGTCACAGTATTGGCAGTTGTGGTTTCTCCTGAGGCCTCCTTGGCTTGCATTTGGCTGCTTTCTCACTCTGTCCCCACAATGTGGGTCTCTGCTTTGGGCCTAATCTCTTTTTATGGATAGAAATCACACTGGATAAGGGCCATCCTAACAGCTTCTCTTAGTCAGTGTTCTGTTGCTGAAAAGACACCATGACCATGGCAACTCTTAAAAAAAAGAAACACTTAATTGGAGCTCACTTACAGTTTCAGAGGTTTAGTCCATTATCACCGTGGTGGGAAACATGGTGGCATACAGGAGCCATGGTACTGGAGCAGTACCTGAGAGTTCTACATCCTGATCTGCAGGCAGCAGGAAGAGAGACACTAGGCCAAGCTTGATCTTTGAAACCTCAAAGTCCTCCCCTAGTGACACACTTCCTCCAACAAGGCCACGCTCCCCGATCCTTTCAAATAGTGCCGCTCCCTCAGCATTTAAATATATGAACCTGTGGGGCCATTCTTACTCAAACCACCAACAGCTCTTAATTGGTAGAATTTAATTGACTCTGATTCAGTTACCCTGTCAACAAATATAATCACATTCTAGGGACCAGGGCCTTAACATACACATTTTGGGGCACATGGTTCAGTTCCAGTAACATCTTTACTCTTCAGTTCATTGGCTGTCGTTTCCTCTTCCTGAGGATACCCCTGAAGTTCTTTGGTGTTAGTATCTAGGCTGTTCCTCTGCTCTGAAGTATTCCGCCTGCCCAGTCTGGTAGCTTAGCGCCTTTGTTACTATATGTGGCACTTGGTGATGGAAACTTGTTTGCATTTACTTTGGTTATCATTTTTCTATTTCTTGTAGGTTGCATAGACTTGTGGTTTATTCTGAGCTGGCTTTTCCCTCATGTTGTTCTATGATCTCCCTTCACTCTGTTTTCTGTAGTTAATCACCTGATTGGTTGATCTTAGACTCATCTTAACTGAACTTGCCCTGGAATATTGCATCCTGGCCAATGTTCAGGTCCTGCTTTTGTATCTGAGTTATGTATATCTTTTTTAACAACTTTATTAAGATATAGTTCATAGTCCATGGAACCTATCCTTTTAATGTATAAGATTAGATGGATAGCTTCTCATTCATTGCTTATTAGAAGATGGTCTCCTGGCTTGCAAGAGATTGACTTTGAAGATGACCATTGCAGGTCTGTGTCAGTGTAGCTCCTTGGCTTTCATCTCAGTAGTCCCAAGCTGTAAACACATACATTTTTGTTGCTAATAATTTTATCTTAAATTCTCTGTTTTGAACATATAGGTACTAGTTCCTCAGCCAAACGGAGTACGTCAGCCGGCAATAAAGAATCCAGTTCTACTAGAGAAAGATTACGTGAACGCACCCGGCTAAACCCGAGCAAAAAACTGCCTTCTGTAAGTCAGGGAGCTAATGACGTGACCTTGGCTAAACGTTCGCGCAGTCGCACTGCTACAGAATGTGATATTCGTATGAGCAAGTCTAAGTCGGACAATCAGATCAGTGACAAAGCTGCTTTGGAAGCCAAGGTGAAAGATCTCCTCACGTTGGCGAAGACCAAGGATGTGGAAATCTTACACTTGAGAAATGAACTCCGAGACATGCGTGCTCAGCTGGGCATTAGTGAGGATCAGTCTGAAGGCGATGAAAAGTCTGAAGAGAAGGAAACCATTATTGCTCACCAGCCAACTGACGTGGAGTCTACCCTCCTGCAACTGCAGGAGCAGAATGCGGCCATCCGAGAGGAGCTCAACCAGCTGAAAAATGAAAACCGAATGCTCAAGGACAGACTGAATGCCTTGGGCTTTTCCCTCGAGCAGAGGCTGGACAGTTCTGAGAAACTATTTGGCTATCAGTCCCTGAGTCCAGAAATCACCCCTGGTAACCAGAGCGATGGAGGAGGGACTCTGACATCTTCAGTAGAAGGGTCTGCCCCTGGGTCAGTGGAAGATCTCCTGAGTCAGGATGAAAACACACTCATGGACCATCAGCACAGTAACTCAATGGACAACCTGGACAGTGAGTGCAGTGAGGTTTACCAGCCCCTCACCTCGAGTGATGATGCCCTGGACGCCCCCTCCTCTTCCGAGTCAGAGGGCATCCCAAGCATAGAGCGCTCTCGGAAGGGGAGCAGCGGGAATGCGAGTGAGGTGTCCGTCGCTTGCCTGACGGAGCGGATTCACCAAATGGAGGAGAACCAGCACAGCACCAGCGAGGAGCTTCAGGCAACCCTGCAAGAGCTAGCTGACCTCCAGCAGATCACCCAAGAACTCAACAGTGAGAACGAGAGGCTGGGAGAGGAGAAGGTCATTCTGATGGAGTCTCTGTGCCAGCAGAGCGACAAGCTGGAGCACTTTGGCCGACAGATCGAGTACTTTCGCTCCCTTCTGGATGAGCATCACATTTCTTATGTCATAGACGAAGACGTAAAGAGTGGGCGCTACATGGAACTAGAGCAGCGCTACATGGATTTGGCTGAGAATGCCCGTTTTGAGCGAGAGCAGCTTCTGGGCGTCCAGCAGCATTTGAGTAACACTCTGAAGATGGCAGAGCAAGACAACAAGGAGGCTCAGGAGATGATAGGTGCGCTCAAAGAGCGCAGCCACCACATGGAGCGGATTATTGAGTCTGAGCAGAAGGGCAAGGCGGCCCTGGCAGCCACGCTGGAGGAGTACAAAGCCACCGTGGCCAGTGACCAGATAGAGATGAATCGCCTGAAGGCCCAGCTGGAGAATGAAAAGCAGAAGGTGGCTGAGCTGTACTCCATCCACAACTCTGGAGATAAATCTGATATCCAGGATCTCCTGGAGAGCGTCAGGCTAGACAAGGAAAAGGCAGAGACTTTGGCCAGCAGCCTGCAGGAAGATCTGGCTCACACCCGAAACGATGCCAATCGGTTACAGGACGCCATTGCTAAGGTACTGCCCCAGTAAAGATGCTCTCATTCAGCATACAGCCGCCACATGCAGCGTGCTCGTTGAAGAACAGAAGTGCTTGGTTAATGTGCCATTGCCTTTATTTAAAACCATGCTGAAGCTTTAAAATGTACTACCTTAAATAGAGTGAAAGTTCTTATATTAGAATAGAGTAAAAGTTGTCTTCCCAATATCGTCATTTATCATTTTCCTCCCAGATGACCTATGGTTACAATGAATTTATGCCTTGTTCTGGGTAATAGAGTATCTTTAATCTACTGTGGCACAAGGTAGCTGCTGAGCCAGGATTTCAGTTTTCAGGGATCGGCAGTATCTGCCTTCTGTCCTGCTCTAGTGTTAGTGTTTTTTGAACAGCATGTTAATTGTGAGTTAATCCTAGTGTTAGTGTATAGCTGTTCCTGTTTCTTGGAGGTGTAGGATTTATTGCTGGCAGAACTTAAGAGATGATCCCTCCAGTCCCTCATTTCAAGGATGTTCAGTGTAACAGCGAAGACTCAGAATGGCTGGCTAGGTTGCTGGTGTTCTGACCAGGGTTCTGTATCTTGGGTGATTGTCGAAGTGGCATCCCACACTCGATTTCTTTTATAATGTGTATGTGTGCTTGTGTTAACTTACGGCACATGTGTGTGTGCCCACAGAGGCCGGAAGACGGTGTTGGATCCCTTGAAGCAGGAGTCACAGGCTGGTGTTGGGACCCCTGATGTGTGTGGGTGCTGGGAACTGAGCTAGGGCTGTCCAGGAGAGTAGGAAATGCCCTTAACTGCTGGGTACCTCTCTAGCCCAACTGCAGTGAGTTCCAAAGGGGGGAAAGTTTAGTGCGCTTCAGTTAAAACTAGAATAACTTATATTTTAGCTGTTTTAGTGATCCCCTTTAAAAATGAAAGAATACATGAGTGTTGGTAAGGGGGTCGGTCAGGACAACTTGGGGGAGTTCGCTTTCCCCCCTCTATCATGTGAGTTCCAAGGATTCATGACATCAATCTTGGCAACAAGTGCCTTTACCTCCTGAGCCTGTTAGCGATCACTTCTAAAGAGACAATTTAGAGGATACATGTTGAACTATGAACTATTACTGTTACACTATGAACTATTACTTTGATAAAGACTATTTGAAATGAAAACTTGATGTTTCACGTACGTTTTGTATGTGTGCATTGTGTCTGTGTGTGACTGTGCCATGAGCCATGTGAGGAGGTCAGAGATTGACTTGTCGGTCCATTCTCTCCTTCCAGCACATGGGTTCTGGGTCCTCAGGCCTGGAGCTAGCACCTTTACCTGCAGAACCATTTTGCTGGCCTTACAATTTTTTATGGTTTCGTGTGTATTTTGATTTTTTTTTTCTGCCATAAAATCATTCATCAAATGAACACTTTAAGCCCAAACTTTGGAGAAGAGAAAATGTTCCCAGAATGCCTCATAAATAATCTGATTAAGTTCAGTGATACATCAGTATAATCTCAGTCAGCATTGTAGTGGGTTTATGCTCAGACATATATGAAAATCTTGTATCATAGTAGCAATATTCTCCATGTTGTAGCAGTGCTCAGACAGGTTTTCAGTCCGTCCATAGCTGCTCACGCCTAGCTTCTGTGTCAAACAGTAAGTAATTTGGTTGTAGAGTTTATCTTAAAACAAATCTCTTGTCATTTCTCTAGGTGGAAGATGAGTACCGAGCTTTCCAGGAAGAAGCCAAGAAACAGATTGAAGACTTGAATGTGACATTAGAGAAACTAAGATCAGAGCTGGAGGAAAAAGAGACAGAAAGGAGTGACATGAAAGAAACCATCTTCGAACTAGAAGATGAAGTGGAACAACACCGGGCCGTGAAGCTTCACGACAACCTCATTATCTCTGACTTAGAGAGTAAGTAACGGAGGGGTTTAGTTTCCTTCTACTCCGTCCTTTTGTATGCTTGTGTCTGATAGTGACAGTAATAATTCTGACTAGCACATAGTCTGGATACAGCAGCACAGCTACTGTTGGGAACCTTTGGGTTGGAGTTGTTCGGCTGCTGTGTTGCTCAGCATGGAAGACAAGGAGGCACCTTCATAGGTGCACACCCTGACAGACCTCAACAGAGGGAACCACTGTCATAGCCAGTGCCATCCGGACAGTGGAATTCTGAGAGCCTCATCTCAAGAGTTTTTATTGATACCTCAGGTGTTCTATTGATAGCACATGCAGATCATGAGGAATCAAGCATCTTTTATATCAAGCCAACACCTGCAGACAATACAGATGCCAAGGCCTAGGCAGACCTTTCCCAATAGTGCACAAGACAACCATTTTAAACCTAACTAAAAATAAACCTCTGCATCATTGGGTCACTATATTTTGTTCTCAAATGTTCAATAGAAGCATTGTTTGAAAATTGTATATAATTTAGCTTTTCGCTTAAGTGATTTTGTTTATGGACTCACTTATTTTCTAGACCATAAGAAAAGTCATTTTTTTACTTTTAGTGACTCAACAAAATAAAACAACGCACACGCACATACACACGCACATACAACTAATCTCTTAGCACCCTGATCATGGAGCACAGGTTTTGGTTTTTAAATTTATTTGATTTTTCCTATTACTGTGAAGATTTTTTATTATGATAGAATGGAACCTCTATTTTAAAGTTTCATTGTACTTTGCATGAATAGATTTTTTTAAACTTTATTTTGTAGTTACTTTGAATTTGTAAGGAAGTTGAGAAATCAGATTTTTATATGAACCTAGTCTCAAGAACTGTTCATTAGTTACAAGTGAGAAAAAAGCAAACAGGTACTTACGCAGTAGGGAAAAATAAGCAGTACGTGGGTTTTCGTGTGCATGGCAGAGGCACATGGATGCTAGGCTCAGCACGGGAGAAAGTGCATTTTGACTGAGGCACGAAGTGGCCACTGAGAAACATTAGACAAACAAACGAGGAATGTTCTACTAGCAGAGGTGTGTGGGGTGCTGCAGCCCTAGAGATGTTAGTATCATGAAAGAAAAGCAATGGAAAAGTCCCAGTTAAAAGAAGGCTGAGGAGACATGATGATTAGATGTAATACCTGTGTCTAGACAGGTCCATTACTACAGGGGAAAATGATACAAAGGCAATAATCAAGAACTGAGTTGTGGCCGAGATTAAAGATACGTTAATAATACATTAGGAAGTTGATAATTATACTATGCTCACATAAAATGTCCCTGTTCTTAGAAACCACACACTGAGTACTTCAGATGCAGGGCTCTGATTACTACCCCCCAAGGAGTCCCTGAAAAAATAGGCTGATGGTTGGATGCAGAGATAAGCGATGGCCAGTGATAGAGCGAATGAGCACACCGCCAGCTGCAGGCTGTCTGAGTAAGCGGGACTGAGTTGTGTGTGCAGCTTCTTGTGAGTTTAAATTATTTTCAAACAACACAGTTAAAAAAATGCGGACCTTTCATCTAGACCAGTGATTCTCAACCTTCCTCATCCTCAGGTGCTAACCCCCAACCATAAAATTATTTTTGTTGCTAGTTCATAACTATAATTTTGCTGCTGTTGTGCATTGTAATTTAAATATCTGATATACAGGTGGCCTTAAATGACCCCTGTGAAAGGGTCATTTGATCCCCAAAGGGGTCTCAACCCACAGGTTGACAACAGCTGATTCTAGATTTATAAGCTGTTAACAAGTTTTTTGTTTTTGTTTTTATTTGTTTGTTTTGTTTGTTTTTCTAGACAGGGTTTCTCTGTTGTAACTCTGGCTGTCCTGGAACTCACTCTGTAGACCAGGCTGGCCTCGAACTCACAGAGATCTACCTGCTTCTGCCTACAGAGTGCTGGGATTAAAGGCATTAAATATGCCGGGCATGTTTCTTTTTTATTATACATTTTAAAGTCTTTATTAGCACATATCAATTTTATATAAGAATGTTTCATTTTGATATTTTCATATGTGTATATAATATGTTTTGATCACATTCACCTCATTGCACTGTTGTCTGTCTCCTGCTGATCTCTTCCTCTTCACAGATTGTGTGTGTGTATGTATGTATGTACCAGGGAGTTTCATTAGGGTTACTTACAGGAACATGGGTGGAAGGTTGCTTATAGGCATATAGGCAAGCCGCTGATGAAAACGTCTTCCCCCTATAACCAACAGCTGCTTGTAAGTCCTCAGAGAGTGCAGGGTAATTTTGTTCTTGTACATAAGAAGTTTTTAGGCTTTCCTGATTGACTTTGTCAGTTTAATGTACTGTCCATTTAGTATACTAGTGCTACCCTTTTTCTTATGCAGTCCTTTTGGTCCGGGACACGGGAAGAGTGGCACTGCGGCAACTGTGGTACTAACTAGAAAAATGTTAGATGATGATTCAGGGGGCAAAACTTCACAAATCACACACTTCCGATATATGGAATTTAACTGGAAAATGACTAAACATCCTGAGTAACTTAAAATATCTATATAGCTTCTTTCCCAGCTTTTTAGATGAAAAGTTCACTACCTACTCCTTGCATTTGATAGTTGTTACAATTTTCCACTGCTTGTCTCTGTGTGTGTATGTTGAACTACTTAGTAAACTTCAAACCTGTGACACTTAATTCCTAAATATTTCAACATGTGATTCCTAAAAGAAGATTCTTCTGAGCATATCTAGTAAAATTATCCTTACTTTCCCAGTATCCAGTAATAGTCCATAATTAGATTTCTCCAGCTGCCATTAAAATGTCTCTTTATAGCCTTATTTACTTGCAACTTTTAGTAGATTTTTTTTTTTTTTTTATAGTGCTACAAATCAAACCCAGGACATCATGAAAGCTCTCCTCTGCTGATCTACACCCCAGGCCCTAGCTTTATGTATTCATTTATTTGGGTTTTTATATCTTAGACCAGCTTCAAACTCATGACCCTAAGTTTCCACAGTTCTAGGATAACAGGTGTGTGCTACCATACTGTCTTTTTCCCCTCCCTCCCTTCCTCCCTCCCTCCCTTCCTTCCTTCTTTCCTTCCTTCTGTCTTTTAAATGATAACAAGCATCTAAACAGATTTTATACTTTATGTTAGATTTCTAGAGTTTCATGGCAGTTACTTTTTCTCTGGAGTTTGATGGAAGTTAATTTTTTTCTCTAGAAAATTCTTATATTTGGGGTCAACTTGATACATGATACAAGAATTTGATGATAGGGAATACTGTTATTTCAGAAGCAAAATTTCCTCTGTGGAATGAATGAAAAAATGTGTGTGTATATATATATATATATATATATATATATATATATATATATATATATATGTACTTATTTATTTTTTGTTCTTTGCCTTGTTTTGCTTTTTTTGAGACAGGGTTTCTTTGTTGTACTCTGGCTGTCCTGGAACTCACTCTGTAGACCAGGCTGGCCTCGAACTCTCAGAAATCCTCCTGCCTCTGCCTACCAAGTGCTGGGATTACAGGCATGAGCCACCACCGCTTGGCTAGCTCCGTAGAATACTGTAACAAGCATCACAAGTCAATTTTAGGGCCTCTTCATCAGCCCCCAAATAAACCTTGTATTCTATAGTAGTCGGTCCTCAATCACTCTAAGACAAAACTCCATATTTAATAGTAGTCACTCTGCAGTCACCCCGAGATAAACCCTGTATTTAATAGTAATCGCTCCTCAATCCCTCTAGGATAAATCCCATATTCAATAGTAGCCACTTCTCACTTACCCCAAGATAAATTCCTGACCTTGGAGTTGGTACATAGGATTTTACAACAGTTCCTGGACTGTTGTAGTCCAGGAGGAAAATATGCTCAGAATGAAGGAACAAATGGAAAACAGCAGAGAAATAAAAACTACAAAACAGAATAATTAGGTACTCTAATCTCGTTGTGCTTAAAAAAGAAAAAGCTAGCCAGATGTGGTAGTGCATCTGTAGGTCCATGTAGTTGAGTCACTGCAGGAGCTTAAGACCTGGCTGAGCGACAAGCAAGACCAAGTTCAAATAAAAAAACCAAACCAAATGAAAATGACACACACTCATGAAATCTAGAAGGCTGGAAGTCACTGCAAGTAAAGGTCATCCCATTTTGTTACAATTTGTGTTTTCTAATCTTTTCATTGTGAACATATCTTACTTTTAGAATTAAGAAAAACGTGTTATAACCATTTTTTTTTTTTGGTGGAAGAGAGAATAAAGATTTGAGCAAAATTTAAAAGTAAAATAAAACTGTATATAGTTCATTTAAAAATCATTTGTGTCTTCTTCCAGGCTCTGTACACACTGCCACGGCAGATTATTTACTCTTGACTTTTCCTGTTCCCTGAAACTCACACTTGTGCATTCACTGGGAAATGCTGGGCCTGATGAAGCAACTGATGGTAGTATCCAGAGAGCTTCCTGGGTATTGGAGGCCAGGAGGGTTGTTAATGGATGTTGGTGATTTTAATAAGTCCTGGAGAGACCGTAGCCAGCCTGGGACCATGCTGCCTGCCCCGCAACATCTGCATGATTGGTGGGCATGTAACCAGACCTAGCAGGGATTACTCCTGATTTGTCAGGGACAGCAGGTCATTGGTGGTGAGACAATTATGAAGCCTGTTACTAAACAGGAAGGGCAGTGCCCAGAACTGTTCAGAATGAAGTTAGATGGGATAATAAACAACAGTGATTTATCTGATTTCTAAAATAAAAACAGCACTGTGAAAATAGAGGTTTGATCTGTAGTTAAAAACAAGGAGATGATAGTTCTGTTTTCTGATATAATTTGAATTGAAGACAGTAGGTGGCAGTGTCGCTCACACTAGGGAAACTGGAGAGGAAGGAAGCTCTTTTAAAGGTTCCTGAGTAGGGGTGATAACTTCTTGTGTGACCATCGATTGTGCTAGGTAGCAGTAGTCGCTAAAAAAAAACCAAAACAAAACGACTTAAATAGAAACTCCTTCCTTCTCCTGGAGGAAAAGCATGCTGACATTTCTAATACTTTTCATCTCAGAGGAAAAGAACAAACATTTTCATAAAGTTTAAATCATATCCCAAAGACCCGATTAGTACAGTTTCTGCTTTTAAATATTATTTGAAAAGGAATAATAACAGGGAAGTAATGCACGTGTAGTACCAGCAGCAACAAATGTCCTTGTTAAGAAGAGTGACTGGGTGAAGCCTGTGGACATGAGTGTGGAGGCCGATGAAGAAAAGACCAGCAGAACAAAAGGAGTTGACGAAGTTAGAATTTTATGACCAGTGTAGGATGGACACGGCAGGCACTGTGCCTCAGGAATCAAGGCGGCAGGTTCTGAAAGTGGGCTGTAATACAACTGGCTGTCTCGTGAGTTATGAACATAGATGTCTTTTGTGATCAGAAGAACAGGAAAACAAGTTTTAAAATTTAATTTTGTTTTATGAAGATGAGTGTTTACCTGTGTGTATGTCTCAGATCCCCTGGAGCTGGAGTCGCAGACAGTAGTGAGGTGCCATGTAGGTGCTGGGAATTGAACCTGGATCATTTGGAAGAATAGCCAGTGCTGTTAACTACTCACACAGTTCTCTAGCCTCCCCGGAAAACAATTTTTAGCCAATCTTAAGAGAAATTTTATGTTTGGCTTTTTTTTTAAATAAAATATCTTGGGTAGGTGAATCACTGTGAGTTCAAGGCCAGCCTAGTCTATGCAGCAAGTTCCAAGCTAGCAAGGCCTAAATGGGGAGGCACCCTCAAATCAAAACAAACAACTCTTACACATAAATGGACAGAGTGTGAAGAGAAGGCAGGCTCTCTAGTGTTTTCAGCTTCTGCCTGTGTCTGAGTATCTGAATTCGCCCGTGTGTGAGCTGCAGGTTTCAGAGTCACCCTGGAACAATTCTGTTAGCAGAGATCAAGGCCATGGACTGGCCCGCCCATCAGGTTCCCTCTGCTTTGATTGGACTGGGTGGCCTGTCCAGCCCGCACTTCCCAGGCTAGAGGAGGTTGAAGTCATTAGTGCACAGACAGCCTCTAAAGTTGAATCCTTCCACGATGAAGTCACCCTTCTTTGCTAGCCCAACATAACCCTTTTCGATCTCTAAGCAGGTGGAAACTGTGCATCTTTTTCTTTATATTTTTATTACTTAGAAAACAACCTGATTCATAGTTTATACTGATATACTCATAAGATATTTGTTGAATTAATGAATAAATTTTGAATGCTTTTTATTTCATGGGCCCTGACTAAACAATTTTGGGGCAGTACCTCCTAATGGAGGCATTAACTGTTAGCTGCCAAAATTAGGCTGTCCCTCCTCACCTGTTTTATCTCATTTTATTCCGTCCTCTCCATTGTTTTGCCTCATTTTATCCAACTTTAGAAAATATTATATGCTTCTATTAATAATTTGTATTAATATGCTGTTACTGAAGTTAATCCATGTCATTTAAAAATATCATTGGCTCATGAGAGACTGTGTAGAAGTGTTTCCCATGCAAGTCTAATTAATAAACCGAGTCTAGTCCTGGAACCCATAGTGGGAGAGAAGAACCAACTCTTGAAGGTGTTCTCTGACCTGCACATAGATCAAACAACTCCCCCACACACTATTTAAAAAGAGCTAAATGTGGTGGTGTATACCTTTAATCCCAGCATTTAGGAGGCAGGTAGGTGGATCTCTGTAAGTTTAAGGCCAGCCTGGTCTACAGAGTGAGTTCCAAGACAAGCCAGAGCTACATAGTGAGCATAATGAGACCTTGCTTCAAAACAAACAAGCAAACAAAAAGATTTTAAAAATTATATATATATATATATATATATACACACACACACACACACACACACATATACATATATATGTGTATGTATATGTGTGTGTGTGTGTGTCAATATCATGGCTGGGGATGTAGTTCAGTGATTGAAAACTTGTGCAGAGCATATATGAGGCCTGGATGTGAAATTTTCTTTATGTATATGTGGGAGGAAGAGGAGAGAAAATATAAATGAGAATGGAAAGGGACTGTAGCATCAGTAGGCACAATCTTAGTAAAGGGCTTTTACCACATGTGCATGCCTTTTCTGGTACATGGCCAAGAAGTGGTTTGTTCCTGAGCTGTCGGCATAACAAGTGTGATAGATGTTCAGTTACAACATGGCGCCCTCTTCAGTATGTCTCTCTCTATGCACGGCTTTTAAAGGAGAACTTCCTTCCAAACAGAACGTGATTTCCTACTGTGTTTATTGCTACCATGCATAGAATTTAATAGGTAGCCTCTAGATATTACAATCAGTTGTATAAGAAATTTTACTGATTTCACTTCTCTGGAATTTATTTCAGTGTATAAAGGGAATTATGCTTGCAAAGCTTAGGGTGGTAATTTCTGTGATTAAAAGTTCCCATTTTAATGGCAGTCAATGTTCTGATTGGTTTTGTGCCAATAGTATGTATGTTTCTGACATTTGCTTTCAGTTTACCTAGGAAGCAATGGAGATTGGATTGAATATTCTTTCATGCTTTTAAGTTTTGTGATGAAAGTAAAAGAATCTGCACAGGAAAACTATTTTGATGATATTTTAGCATCTCTTTTTAAGTAATTTCTTTTGAACATTTAAGGTCATTAAGAACTAAATTTAGGTTTAAGGAGAAATATTTAATCTTTGTGTTCTTTTCAGATACAGTTAAAAAACTCCAGGATCAAAAGCACGACATGGAAAGAGAAATCAAGACACTTCACAGGAGACTTCGGGTAGGATGAGTCTTTACGAGCTGTCTCACTAGAAAGCATGGTTTGCTGGAATTGGTGCTGTCACTGTAAGCTGTAGATACAGTAGGGCATTGACTACACTGGGCTTTTGGGCCGAAAGCAAGTGCCACCATCATCATTATTTTATATATGTATATTTTAACTAATATATATTATATATATTTTTTATTTCATGTGTATTGGTGTTCTGCCTGCATAGATGTCTTTGTGAGGGTGTAGAATTTTCTGGAACTGGAGTTGCAGACAGTTGTGAGCTGCCATGTGGGTGCTGGGAATTGAACTCAGGTCCTCTGGGAGAGCAGTCAGTGTTCTTAACCACTGAGCCATCTCTCCAGCCCCCAAGTGATGTTATTTTAGGTTGGGACTGATGCTGCATTTACGGTAAGAGAGTGTACTGGTAGGGATTTTTGATGGTAATATTGGGAAGCTATATTAAGGAAATGTGTTATATTAGAGGCTGTTTTTATGTGAGATGTCTGTATTCTGTGGGTTGGGTTGGCTGCCCGCACCCGTGCTGCTGAGACAGGGGAGGGGAGTTCTAGCCATAGACTCCGAGTCCTAACACAGTCCTTCTAGCTGCTTTCATGCGATCAGAAAGTTGCTTTGCAGGTGAGAGGGCTGAGGCCAGACCCAGCTGTGGCTCTGGGGGAAGTGGAGCCCCCAGGGAGACTTCTCCCCTCAGCCGTGCCACATCCTCCTTGTCTGGGAGGCGGCAGACCACTCAGTTCCTTAGAGCCTCTTTGTATGATTGTGTCTGCCTGTGTCGAGCTCAGTCTTTCTTCTGGCTTCCTCTTCCTTTTCCTTTCCTTTACATTTTTTTTCTTGCTAGTTTTTGATGTCAGGATATTTATAGTTTTCACTGTATGTTTCACATACCATTTATATACCTCCTAAAGAGTGTAGGGGTACAGCTCCTGAATTTTTGATGATATTTATTTTCATAGGACTTGCTTTGAAACTTGCATGAGGAAGGGAAGTTTAACGTTTTTTTTTTTCATTAATATTTATTGATCACTTTGAATACTTGATGCCTCAGTAGGACGATCAGATGGCAAATCTTTGCTTCATAAAGAACAAGTCCACTGATAAGAGTTGCTTTAAAAATAGATAGCAGAAACTCTCAGGAGTGAAAGAAAAGTCACCATTCAGAAGTATGACTTGTTAGAGCAAACTAATCATAAACAAATGTTACTGCTTTTAAGTAAATCTTCATTGGTCTCTTCTGGAAATAAAAATTTAGCTTTTTAATGTAGGAAGAATCCGCGGAATGGCGACAGTTCCAGGCTGACCTCCAGACCGCAGTGGTAATCGCAAATGACATCAAATCTGAAGCCCAAGAAGAGATTGGCGATCTAAAGCGGCGGTTACATGAGGCTCAAGAAAAAAACGAGAAACTCACAAAAGAACTGGAGGAGATAAAGTCGCGCAAGTACGATCTGAGAAACCTGTTGTGTGTTTCAGTCAAGCCTCAGTTAGTGACGTGCCACTAATGCCTTTTCTTGTCTTGACCCTCGCGGTCCAGCCCTCTTATTTCTCTCTAGGTTGTAGGTTCGAAGCAGGCAGAATTGGCTTCTATCTGGCCCTGCCTCTTAGTAGATGTGTGATCTTGGTTAACAATCTCGATTTCTCTGTGCCTCAGTTTTCTCATCAGTAAAATGAAGGCAATATTAGCTGCTTTATAATGTTGTGTTGAGTACATGAGCTAATGCTTGCAAAGTGGTCAGAGCAGCAACCAGTAAACTCTAGTTACTGATTTTGGAGAACAAATGATGGGTACAGTATAAGTGTCTATCACTGCACCCACGGAATTTCCATTTTTTTCATGATCTCCAAAGTAGTGCCCTCCACATCTAACAGAGATCACTGGAGACCCATAACGAGGACCATGTGGGTGATACCGGTGATCCTCTCTGAGCTCCACAATGAGACTGTCTGAGTGGGGCAGAGAATTTGTGTTTGATGTTATTATTAAGAATCTGATTTTACTTCACTTTGAACAATTCTTAAGTAGGCATGGGGAAAAACAGTATATCTTTGAAAGGCTTTTATTTTATTATTTCTTAGTCCTAATGCAGAACTTGGAATGAGACCTAATGAATTCCCACTGGTATAAAGCTGGTGTTACTATTTTCTCTGGATATTGTTAAACAAATAGCTTATCAGAAATGCCTCATTTGGTAGTTACCCTGAGTGACTAAAGTTGATTATTTCTGTCCATCCATCCATCCATCCATCCGTTGTGCTGGGGATGAACCTAGGGCTTTACACATCCCAGGCAAGTGCTATTGAGCCCTAAAAGTTCTGTTCTTGAAGGATCATTCTATTGAATCCTGAAAGTTTACTAGTCTTTATATTTCAAAGAAATTCTTGCCAAAAGAGGCAGTGCCTTGGGACTGGAGAGGTGGCTACATGGTTAAGAGTACTCCATGCTCTTCCAGAAGATCCAGGTTTGATTCCAGTACCCTTGTCAAGTGGCTCAAGACTGCCAAAACTCCAGTTCCGGGAGACATGTTAATCTCTTCTGGCCTCGGTGGGCACCTGCACACGCACACTATTAAAAGTGGAGACAGCCTCTTGCACAGCAGCAGCGATTGTCAGTGATACTGACATCTCCTAGAGCTCTCAGGACCCTCGCACTTAGTAGCACCTTCGTAATAATGCTACAGGTTGTTGACTGCTTTCACTGTGCTGACTTTTGCACTGAGAGTGAAGAGCAAAAGCCAGTCTGATGAACCGAGGCCTTGGTATCAAATTCTTCTTGTAATCAAGCTCATTACAACATATAGTAGTTTTGTTTTGTTTTTGTGCAAACTACCTAAATGAAACAAACCATGGGTTTTGATTTAAAATGCCCTTCTTGAAGGGGTAAAGTGTTACTTTCACCAAACCTCAGCCTTGGAGCGCCCTGCTTTCTGCCTTCCATGTGACAAAACGGGAAGGGTGAGTGGGCACTTCTGCTTAACTGAGCATCCAAGGGCGAGGTTGCCTCGAGGTGACACTATTTCTTCTCATGGACAGCATTTTTATTTGAGAATGATTGGGAGAGACGCTGGCCATTCAGACTCTGGTATTTGTCAGGAAGTTCCTTGAGAAGGATTAGGTGCCTGTCCCTGCAAGGAAAGCAACGGATGGTATTTATTGGTGATGGTAAAATATAGGTATTCAAGTGAACGTTAGAATTCTGGAAAACTTTCACCTGCTATTGCAAGATGAAGATGTGAAGAGTATTTGTTTGTTTGTTTATTGTGTGCCATCCTGCACACATGGAAATGAGAAGACAACTTGTGGAAGCTAGCATTCTCCTCCCGCCACGTGTGTCCTGGGCATCAAACTCAGGGCGTCAGGCGTGGTGGCAAGCACCTTTACTCGCTGAGCCATCTCACCGGCCCCAGAGTTTCTAGAGGCTGTCGTTAGTAATAGCAAATACGACTGCGATGTATATTGAAAGCATTTGGAAAACCTGTGTAATACTGTGTTTTTCTTGTGACCAGTACATGATATTGCATGCATATGAGTAGAAGAGTCTTTCAAAGTATGTGATGGGCTGGAGGATTTTAATAACAGATAAGGCAAGAAAATTTCGTTGCATTTTCTGCACTGCATCTACCTTTTTTCCTTCTTCTTGAAAGTGCTGGTTCTGAAACATAGTGTCATTTGTGCCAGCACGTGCTGTAGTACTGAGCTGTGTTTCCAGTCTACAGGTAACCTTCCCCTCTTGGTACTGCAGATTACACCCATGGCCTTCTACCTGTGGAGGCAGGGGCTCAGGGCTAAGTTACCTGCCCAGCCTAGCACAAATGTAATAACTACTCGTTGTTGCATCTTAGTGTGTATCATAGAGTAGTCACAGTTATCTGGAAAAGCTATTAAATATTCTTCCCTATTTCAGTCATCTATTTACTTGAGATATTCACTTTTCTTCATAGCTCAGCAGATTGAATACAGAAGAAATGAGGGTATAGTTGTCTTCTAAGCAGTGAAATACACATTTGAATTCATTCACTCATTCACTAATTTATTTTTGAGGCAGGGTCTCTCTGTGTAGTCCTGGCTGTCTTGGAGCTTATTATGTAGACCAGGCTGGCCTCGCAGAGATCTTCCTGCCCCAGGAACTCACAAAGATCTGCCCACCCCTGCCTCCTGAGTGCTAGGATTAAAAGTGTGGACCACCACGCCTGGCTAAATATATACTTTTAAAAATGTAAGACACTTTTTGGCTTTAGAAAATAAAAGTTTATATAAAATATTTTTAGATTTTTTTTTTTTTAAAGCCCGGGTCCCATTGTGTATCTTTTGCTGGTCTAGAACTCCCTATCTGGACCAGACTGGCCTGGTTCTTACAGAGCTGAATAAAATATTTTATAGTCTTAATTAATTTGATGTATAATATAAACAAAAGCCTTTTGAGGTTGTGGGATGGGTCTCCAGATGATGTAAAGCTTCTCGTCACCACAGCTAGCTGGCCGCGGTCCCTGACTTGAGACAGAAAACTTCCAGAAGAGCCAGATAGCCGCCAAAGACACACTGTCATAAGGACTGGCTTAGTTTTTGTCCTTCTAAGTGCACCTGACCATTTTATGACGTGTGTAAACTCTGCAGTCATATTATTCCAGATGGAACTTTCGTTTTGTGAACTCAGTGAGTGGGAGAGGACCAGAAATGGAGTAGAGTAGGTTCTTTTGATGACTCAGGGTGAGTCCCACTAAGCTACTAGGGGGCCCATGCTACTGATAGGGAGCTGAGCTTTTCCAGTCATGTGCAGGGATTCTCTTTGGAGATGGTAGCAGTTTTTATCTTGTTCTTAGGGAGCTGGAGCTTTTGGCTCCATTCCTTTGTATGTAAGCTCAGCTAGAACCAGTGTGGATCATCTGCTAGTGAATTCCAGCTGCCTGTGAAGGACTGCTCCTTCCTGGTCAGCACAGAACCAGAGATTCCCAGTTGAGTCAGGCGGAGGCCAGTCTGCCTCCCGATTTACTGCTAATTGATTACTGATGTCCTCACCTGACACTTAATGAAAATGGAATTTGATGGCTATTTAACTTGCTTAAGATAACCTGATATGAGCATTTCAGTTTCATTTCCTGGTGTTTGCCAGGCAAAGAATATTAGGCCAGGCAATTGCTGTGTTCAGCTGGTACAATTTAAAGAAACAAAACCAACAAACCAAAACAAAAAACAACAACAACAAAAAAACAAAACTCCCAAGACCTTTTAATGCTTTTCAATCAGGAATTTTAAAATGTGTATTTTCTAATTCATACATGCAAATGCCTTTATTTCAATGTTTTTGTTAGGCAAGAGGAGGAGCGAGGCCGGGTTTATAACTACATGAATGCTGTTGAAAGAGACTTAGCAGCCTTGAGGCAAGGGATGGGGCTGAGTAGAAGATCCTCGACTTCCTCAGAGCCAACTCCTACAGTAAAAACCCTCATCAAGTCTTTCGACAGTGCATCTCAAGGTAATTAATTTCTTGTCTGTGGTTCCCAAGGCTCATGGCTCTGTGCACTTGACAGACCCTCCTGATCTAGTTGGGTATTCTGTGTCATCTTACTCTCTTAGTTTCATCAGCTTGCACATAGTATCATACAGTGCCATGTAGTTCATAGTATCATGTACTGTCACATAGTGTTATACGGTTTCATGAGTGAAGGCAAGTTCTACAACGCATTTCGCCTAGTAGTGGTGGCGCAAGTCTTTCATCCCAGCACTCGGGAAGCAGAAGCAGAAGCAGGCGGATCTCTGTGAGTTCGAGGCCAACCTGGTCTACAGAGTGAGTTCCAGGACAGCCAGCGTTACAACAGAGAAACCCTGTCTCGAACCCCTGCCCCCACCAAAAAAAAAAAAAAAATCCTGGTCTTAGATGTGAGCCTTACTTCCTACGATGAACAGTACCTTCTCTTCCTAGATGGATCACACTCATTCCTGTGACTTCTCGTGTGTTCTTTGTGTATAGACTTCTGAATACATAACTCTAGCTCCTAACCTTCCTCTGAAACCTAACCTCAGTTCTGCATGCCCAAGGGCCTCGTTGATGTTGACACTTGAGCATCTCTAGACAGCCTCATGTTCAGACCAGGTCTCGTTCTCCAGCTTCATCATTCCCCAGGCCTAGTGTCAGCATGGCTCTGCTCAGTTACCAAGACCAGAAACCTAGGAATCTAAGTCCTTCCCCTTACTGTCTGACTTCTGACATGGACTTCTTTGTTCTTTTCTCTTTCTTCTTTTCTAGTGACATAAACTCTAGTTCAAGCCACTTTCAACTACTAACTTCAGTAAACTTCTAATTATCCTCCTCTTTCTTTGGAGTTTTTCTTGTTTAAAATTCTGTAATTATCTTATTATAATTGGAATGAAGTTCAGATACAAGGGTCTGTAACTGCCGTGACCTTCTTTTCCGTTGTACAGCCAGATTTGCACTGCACTTCAGGGTCAGAAATAAGCTAGACTCTTGATGAGGTAGCTCTTATAGCACTGACCCTAAGACATATCTGCAGTCTTTGATAAAAGCTGCATAGTGTGTGTGTCTCTGGGTATGTGTGTGTGTGTGTGTGTGTGTGTGTGTCTGCTGCCTGTCTGTCTGTGTTGCTTATTGAGACAGGGTCCTACTGTGCAGCCTAGGCTGACCTAGAATACTGACTGAGCAGCTCAGTCTAGTCTCAAACTTGTGATTCTTCTGACCCAGTCTCTGAAGTGCTGAGGTTATACGTGCGTGCCACCATGCCTGCCTCTTATTCTGTTTCTTGAAAATATATAAATAGTGATGCCAGGGATGGGACCTGGGGCTTCATGCCTGCCACAAGTGCTCTACGATGAGCCGTGCTCCAGTCTCTTACTCTCTTTCTTAGGTTCAATTGCTTTATGGGGTATTTTAGCCACACAGTGTGATTAAATAGCAAAAATGAAGTGCTGGCCTAGGGAAAAAAAACCTTTTGTTTGGTAGGAGAATTACTTGTGTGGTAGGTTCTGCCAGTGAGGATTCAGTGTAGGTCAGGCAGTGTCCACGGCTTACAGTTTGCAGGGAACTAGGAGCATTGGCTAGAAGGCGGCTCGTTACATGGAGGTGGGTAGGAAGCTCCTCCTGCACCATGATGTGTTTGTCACTAACTTTCTCATTTGTTGTTTTTCTAGTACCGAATGCTGCTGCAGCTGCAATTCCTCGAACGCCTCTGAGTCCAAGTCCCATGAAAACCCCTCCTGCAGCTGCTGTTTCCCCCATGCAAGTAAGTGCCTAGGCCCAGTGAAGGCTATTTGACCCTGTTTTTCAGACACACATGACTCGGGTGAATGACTGCTTTAGAGGGATATTTGTAAGATTTGCTTGGTAAAATACCGTAAGTGTCCTTAATCGAGGCAAATTATAAATGTAAATCATAATGTTCTGGAAAAGTTTGTTATCTCTCTGAGCATGCAGCTCTCTGAGCATGTAGCTGGCATATTTTATCTTTTTCTGTCTAGCAGATCACTTCAGAACTTACAGACTTAATGGCTGGAGAGACGGTTGAGCAGTTAAGATTGCTTACTGCTCTCGCAGAGGACCTAAGTTTGGTCCCCAGCACTCACGTGAGGCAGCCCACAATAGCCTATCACAGTGGTCCTCAACCTTCCTAATGCTGCGACCCTTTAATACAGTTCCTCATGTTGTGGTGACCCTCCAACCATAAGATTATTTTCATTGCTACTTCATAACTATAGTTTTGCTACTGTTACAAATCGCAATGTAAATATCTGATGTGCAGATGGTCTTAGGTGACCCTGTGAAAGGTTATTCGACCCTTCCCAAAGGGGTCCCAACCCACAGGTGGAGAACTGCTGGCCTGTAACTTCAGCTCCATGTAGCTGATCTGATACCCTTTCCTAGCCTCCTCGGACACCTGAACTCAAGTACACATGTCTCCACACTTGCACACACACAACACAGCGTTAAATGTGGGTCTACATAAGGCATGGGTTGAGAGAAGTGTTATTCATGGGGGCCATCTGCCACAGTTGAGCTCAGAGTTGCTATTCTTTGCTGTTGTTGCAGTGCAGCCAGGAGCTCTCTGTGGAATAGAGGAACAGCCAGGGCTGTTCTCTGTGGAGCTCAAGAGACCCTCTTTGTATGCCATCTTCCAATATGGCTCTCAGTGGTTAAAGTGAAATACTTACACACCAGTGAGAGAGGCCAAAGGAAAAATGATCCCTGAACTACAGTTACATGATAAAGGGTGGCTGTGGCCACCTTTCTCCCTAAAGTAAGGGCTTTGGGGTTTTTCCTTTTTGAGTTGAGACTTCTGTATTGGCTTAATGATTGACTCTTTGATTTGTGAGTGGACTTTTAAACTTTTACAGTCTAGATAAATGCACTTTCTCAGCCAGAGGCTTTGTATTTTCATGCCTGTACAGGATGTCTTCTTAACTTAAAAGGAGGGCAAGGAAACTTCATGCTTTGCCTGCAGATTTAATGTTTTTTAGATGTTCTCTATTAATCAAACTTTTAAAAGAAAACCTAAAGGTACAAAGCAAGATGCCAAGTAAAACAAGCCTCAAATAAGAACAATGAGACCAGGCTTCTCTAGTATGTATCTGTTGACATTTCATGTCTAAAACATCATTTTGTAACATCTTTTTGAAGATAGGATTAAAAATACCTTTAGTGTTGGGTGGTAGTGATGCACACCTTTAATCTCACAGAGGCAAGCAGATCTCTGTGAGTTTGAGGCCAGCTTGGTCTACAAAGCAAGTTCCAGGACAGCCAAGCCTGTTGTACAGAGAAACTGTGTCTCAGAAAACAAAAACAACAACAACAACAAAAAACCCTGTTTAACTAGAAACAAAACTTATTATTATGCTCTTTAATACATGGTTAGTCTGTCCATTGTCTCTCAAGCCTAACTGCACAGAAAACCACACAAGGAGTTTAGAAACAGATTCCTACACATTGTCTTTGTGACCTAGAATCTCGGGGACAGCACCAAGCTCTGAGGATGCAAATCAACACCCAAAGAACATGAGACTGCTAGAATTTTCAGGGCAGAGTTCCTGAGAGAGGAAGCTACCCAGAAAGAGTCCAGACACTTCCATAGGTACCCTTTTGAACCTTCGCCTGAGGCCTGCTGCCTGTCAGGCAGAATTTCTCAGCGCAGTTGTCGGGACTTTTCAAACACTTTCCACAGTTTACACAGAGTAAGGGATCATGTGAGTTCGTATCAGCCACTAAGAAGACACCTCCTTGAACAGATGGGGAATAAAGTACACATAGATAGCTCTTGAGTGCTTGATACTCTCAGTCTGCCCCAAATCCTTAAAGGTAACTTCCCAAAGGATTAAGAGAGCTGTAAGTAACCGGTAGGCAGTCCGTAAACTCTCCCAGGGAGCTCATCCCCGGTAGTTATGATGTGTGCTCTGTTCTCACTGAGTGTTGGCCGACTTCATGATTCGTTCTTGATGAATGGAGAATAGCAGAAGAAACATAATGGCGCTTCCCAGAGAAGGTTACAAATGATGAGCTTTCGTTTGAGCGCTCCTCTTAGGTTCACTCACTCCAAGGGACCCTCTGTGGCTGCCATGTCGTGAGCTTGTTCTTGCAGAGGCCCACATGATTAAGATAACAAGCCGCTCTGTGGCTCACCAGCGACCACCGCAGATGAACTGGAAAGAGATCCCCCCAGCACCTTACCTCCAGTCTGTCTTTGTGATGACTGATAGCTTGATCTTCCTTCTCCCCAAGACCTGGAGCAAGAGTTATCCAACCAGCTTTTTGACCATAGAAGTCATGAGATAAATGTTTATTGTTCAAGTCACTGTAAAGTATTGGGGTACTTTGTCATGCAGGATTCCTGAGTAACGTAGTAGGTTATTTTCCTGCCAGAACAGTCTTACAATCCTTAACAGAACCCAACAAAATAAAAGTAAAGTGATTTGAATGTGCAAAAACACATTTGGAGGATTTGGACTGCTTGACGTCAACATTTACAGTATGACTGTAACATTATGTTTTCACTAAAGAGAAATCAGAATATGGTTAGAGTCTTGGAGTAGATGAACTGATTTTCAGCACAAACCTAAGTATTATTTAGTACGAGGGTAGGCGTAGCCTACACAAGATTCGGAGTATGACATACTGAAGTTGAGGAGTAGACCCAAATGATAGCACTGTATATAGATAGGAACTTATCTTGCTTATAGATAGGAACATTACTGAAAATCTTTGTGTTCTTTGAGCATGCAAAGGCTTCTTATTTAGGATTCAAAATACATGAGTCAAAAACAACTGATACTTGGGCATCAGGATTTTTTAAAATTTGCTCCCAAAGACACGACAAATAAGCAGAGGCATACTATACATAGATATATTCACAGTATTCACTTGTCTTAGGAAAGACCTACTTGCAATAACCTAGAGAGAATGTGTAGTAAGGGGCAGATGAGCATACAGGGAGGTGTTCAGCATCGTTAGTCAGAGGGAAATGGAAATGAAATTCACAGTAAGATCCCAAGTCCATACCATGGGCAAAGTTAAAGGTTAACAATGGAAAGATGTAGAAAAGGTGGGCCTTTTGCATAGATCTTTTGGGAGAGTGAAGCAGGTAACTGGATGTTAGCTAATTAAAAAAATATATATGACTGAGGGATAGGGCATGGAGGCAGAGGCAGGTGGATCTCTGAGTTTGAGGCCAGCCTTGTCCACATAGCAAGTTCCACGACATCCAGGGTTACACAGTGAGATCCTGTCTTTAGGGTGGGTGTGGGGTGGGGGGTGAGGGCTGGAGAAAAGCCAAGGAAATGAAAGCACAAGAAAGAAGCATGGACAGCCTGTTAGGTATTTTATAGGCTAGAGTAGTAGTGGGTATTTCAGGCTGCTGTATATACCTACACCTGGGGGTAAGGAGACAAGTAGTAGAGCTGCTGGCAAGGCTTTTAGGTTAAAGACCACAGCCTGCACCAGGGCAGTTGTTGAATCTGAGTGGGAGACATAGTTGAGGTCTGTTTGGAACCAGGGCAAGAAAAACCAATAAAACCACAATAGTAACACATTCATATTTTGGTTTGGAACCTAATTTTGTGTTTAGCTCATTGGCATATGGTGGTTTAAGAACTCTCCTTAAACAGAAGAATTAAATTGTATTCAGAGTGCCAGAGGCCGTCAGGGTCAGCGGCATTCGTAACTAACTATAAAAGGGTTCCAAGGAAGCATCCTGGTGGAGTGGAAGTGTCCTGTGTCTTGGCTGTGTCAGTATTCTAGTTACGCTGTTTCAATATGGAAGCATAAGATGCTACCATTAAAGAAAGCCGAGCAAAGAGGATGCCGGCCATATTACTTCTTAAACCTCATAAGAACATATATTTTTTATAATAAGTTTCTTTAAGTCTACTGATTCTAGTGTGTGTTTATAACCTCACTGTAGCAGAACAAAGGAATTGTGCATCGTTTGTGATTAAGTATTTACTCTCTGCACCATGTTTTCTCTGTGGGTCTCAGGGATAGATTTCACAAAACTTTGCTTTTATTTCAGAGACATTCCATAAGTGGACCAATCTCAGCACCCAAGCCCCTGACAGCCTTGTCAGATAAGAGATCGAACTACGGAGAAATCCCTGTCCAAGGTACAGCTAACATGTCTATAACATTTCACTTTTTTATTGAGTTTTTGATTCTTTGGCTAATGAACTAATTTTCTTGCTGCTGACATTATGCTACCCAATCAGGTGTACATCTATATCAAAAGTTTTTACTAATATGTCTTAACTACAAGTCGGGAGATGAGTTATTAGTAAATGAAGCTTTCATGACAAATGCATTTTTTTTTTTTGTTTTGAGGCAAAGTCTTGCTATCTAGTTAGACCGGCCTTGAACTGTTCAAGGTCTTCCTACTGCTTGCTCCAGAGTGTGAAGATGCAAGTGTGTGCTACCTTCGTGTGTCTGAACTAAATTCTGCCATCTTGATACGTATTTTCTTCCTGCCTTGTCCTGTTTCTTTTTTCCCTGCTTTCTCTTGAGTCTACTGAACATTTTTTAACTACTCTACTTTAGCTCTTCTATTAACATCCTGTCTTTTAACTTTATAATTTTTTGGTTAGAATTGGAAAGATGGCCCAGTAGTGAAGAGCACTTGCTGTTCTTGTAGAGGGCCTGGGATTGGTTCCTACTACCCACATAGTGGCTTATAACTGTTGCCAACCAGTCCCAGGGATCCAGAGCCCTCTTCTAGCCTCTGTGGGCACCAGACACACATACAGTTCTCTACACACACACACACACACACACACACACACACACACACAGAGTTAAAAATATAATAAATCTTTTAAACCTGAATTATATTTGGAACAAAAGCTGTGATATTCTAAGGAGCCATGCTGCATGCCGTTACTCTTCACATTATGTTTTAAGAGAGGTATCATTTAAGTTGGTAGTTCCCTTGGTTTTTCCTGTTTTTTTTTTTTTTTTTTGGTTCTTGTTGCCAGTCATTGAACCCAGGGCCTCATGAGTGCTAAAACGTGTTTTATATTGACCTGCTTTTCCAGCCACTAAATAGTTAATGTGTTAAAAAGAAAAAGAAGAAGAAATGGGTGGGCATTCTTTGAAAGTCAGGCTAATAATAGTCTTTATTAAATACAGACATTATTGTTTAGTTTTACACTAGTCATTTATCCCTAACATATCAGATCCCGAGTAGAGAGAACACATGCATTCATGTCTTCTGGCCCAAGAATAGCCTGTTGGGTTTGTAGTCCTAGATAAGACTTGTGCAGGAAGAGAAAATTAGCAGGGGCAAAGAGATTGCGCCAGTGTTGGAGGAACTAAAAAGGCTCCTGAGAAAGCTAGCATTTAAGAACCAAGCTGAAGCTGTACTAGAGGCAGCATCTGATTGTGTCCTTCCCAGCTGCTCAGGAGTGATAAGACTAGACTAGCTTAGCCCTCAGACCGGAGCCCACAGATGAGGTAGTAAAGGGTCTCAGTCAGTGACATCTTCACTGGAGAGCCCTCTTCCTTGTGCCCTGTTGTCATGTGCCCCATGATTTATCAAACCAGACTCTTCTCTAACTTGTGCCTTTGCTCTTTACTGTCTGGCTGAACTGCAGTTAGTTAGTAAGGCCCAGCTTAGTACCATTATGTTTTCCACCCCTCCTCTTCTGCCTGAAATAAGAATGAATCTTCTTTTGTGGATGCATAGTATGTTGTTATTGGGGAATCCTAACTGTATCATCCAGGTCAGTCTATGGAAACATGGATGTGTGATGTCCCCTCTAACTGTAGGCACAGAAAGGCAAGGTTTTATTTAGTTTGTGCCTTAGGCCCATGCGACAAGGGACCTCTTAATTTTGATTGAGTTGCTTTAAAGAGCTAAGTGGCACAAAATCACGTAGAAACAGTCACCAGTGTAGCACATCTCACCACCATCTCTAGAAACACATAATGGAACTGGACTGTTTTACATGGTCCTGTCTACCGATGTTATTTTTAGTGAACGTCTGCTTGGGGGTTGAGGTGCTTTGGGTTAGGAAGCAGGATGAGCCTCCAGGTTAAAAGTCAACCGCCTTCCTTGTACTCTCACCACCGAAGCCTTCATAGGTTTTTCTTTTCTGTGACCTTTCCACTTTATGTAGAGCATCTATTAAGAACTTCTTCCACAAGCCGACCTGCTTCTCTACCAAGAGTCCCCGCTATGGACAGTGCCAAGACCATCTCAGGTAATGACTTTTACCTGAAAATTTACTTTTAAAACGCCGCTAGAAGTTTTCAGTTGCCTACGTTGTAGGGGATGACATGCTGAAGGCATGTCATTGTGAAAGTTGATAGAGTTAGAGATGCAATGACTGGTTTGAAGAGTTAGTTAAAGCACACCACAGAACTTGTGGAAGCGGAGTCTGCCTGTATGATAAAGCACCCTACAGCAATGACTGAAGGCTCACTGTGCTTGTCCTCTGGGCCTGACTCCTCAGGTTTTCAGTTATTCATGCTGTTTTTCCGTGTGGCCTATTCAGCTGCACCTGAAAAGGAAAGCTTCTGATAACTGCTGTGGTGTGCTTAGTGTCCTTCTCTATGTCGATTGGCCCGCACCTCCCTCCTCTCCTCTCACCCTTGTTTCCCACTTGCTGTCATGAAGGGCTGTCATCACATACATAAAATTTGGATCTCATTTAGTCTTAGTGTTCTGCTTTAAAAACTTACTGATGTAAGACATCCAGTGCACTTGGAAAAAGAACAGCCATAAAATTATGCTTAGAAACATGTAAGTACATCCTTCTAAAGTCTCTTAGTAGGAGCAGGCATCTGCCGGTTCTGGATCTTTAAGGGTAGCACTCTACTAATGCTGCCTGAGCTGCTTCTGAATTCATCCAGATCTTGTTAGCCAGAGATGGGTGTGAGCACACATCTGTGCTCACTTGGAGAGGCTGAGGCAGGAAGGCTGCAGGGTTAGTTCCAGGCCAGTTTTTTTTTGGGGGGGAGGTGTTTGTTTTTTGTGTTTTTGACTGTTTTGTTTTTGTTTTTTGTTTGTTATTTTTTACTGTGTCAGACTTGTAAAATTAAAGATGTTTGACTTGATAACTTAGCTTTCTGTCTTACTGGTGTGTGTCTGAAACTGTGGCCTGACGCAGAACTGCATCTAGCTTTGCAGAGATGCATCTTTCCTTCTGTCCCTTTAGCAGTGTTTGGCCACGTATAGAAGGGGTGTGTTTATTCTAATTGTGGGCCCTGGGCAGGGTGAGTAGTTGCAAACATCGATGTGGTTTTCAGTCATGTTTACATAGTGTCCGCTGTGGATCTGGTAGGTGACATAAATGCTTCAAGATAGTGAGGCACTTGTTCACGGAGACGGGTGCAGTGCGTATTTCCACTGCCAGCCTTTTCGCAGATGTAGCATCTTTTATTTTGTATGCGAGTGTCTCATTCTGTAGCTCAGGGTAGCCTCATGTTCATGGTAGTCCTCCTGCCTCAGTTTTGAAAGTATAGGGATTCTAGACATAAACCATCACCCCCAGCTATATAGGTGTTCTGAATGAAGAACAAATCCTGTCCAGTCGTCAGTAAGATCAAGTATTAGTTCTTCCTCTCACAAGATAATATTTGCTTTTTACGAATCTTCAAAAGAAAATCTCAAGAATTCAAACTAAAAAATCTAAAACCATATATATCACTTAATACTTCTTAAAGATATATACCACATTTAAAAATTATTTGACAAAGCATTTCGGCCTTTTCTCTATGAAAATCACTTAGATACTAAAAAATGCAATAACTCTTAGTCTTTCCAAGATATTTTCTTCCCAGAGTTTTCAAACCTTTTTTAAAAATTGAAATAAGTTTTCTTACACTGTATTCTGATAACGATTCCCCTCCTCCAACTCCTCCCGGATCCTTTCTACTCTCCCATCCATCCAGATTCATACCCTTTCTTCCTCTCATTAGAAAACAAACAGGCATCTTAATAATAATGACAACAGTGATGATGATGATGATGATGATGATGATGATAAAAACAAACAAAACCAGAATATAGCAAAAAGGGAGGTGGGGCCAAGAAAAAGCACAAGAAGCACATACAGAAGCTGAGACACACATTCTCACACACAGAAACTTTTTTTAAAATTAAAAAAAAACTACATGTGCCTATTCATTGTACACATTACCATGTTACACAGAGACTTTCATACAAATGCAAGTTGACCATGTACCCCGTCTTCCCCCATTCCCTTCCTCTCTCCCCCTTACTTCTGCCTGGGGGGACAGTTTTGTCTCATCTCATATGTACTTACCATGATTTTATGACCTATGTAGCATCTAGGAGCCACAAATGAGAGGAAACGTATATTTGTCTTTGTGGAACTGACTTAATTTGTGTTGATAGTATCAAGATGTTGAGAGATCACCTCATCTAGAGTCTCACTGCATCCATTTCCCTGCAAATGATGAGACTTTTTGTCTGGGGGAAAATCCCCTGGGTTTATATACCACGGGTGCTGTAGCCCTTCCTCTATTTTTAGACACCTGGGTGGTTCCCCAGCTCATCTAGTGTGAATAGCGCTACCGTCCACGCAGCTGTACGATGATATGTTGGTTTGGATAGCCGGTAGTCCTAGTTTTGGTTGTGTGAGAGCTCCATGCTGAGCTCTGCAGGCTACACTGTTTATACTCCACACTGACTCTCTCACAGTTTCTCGACGAAGTAGTGAAGAAATGAAACGGGACATCTCTGCATCTGAGGGAGCGTCACCAGCCTCTCTCATGGCTATGGGCACCACATCTCCACAGCTCTCCCTCTCTTCCTCTCCCACAGCATCTGTCACTCCAAGCACCCGGAGCCGAATAAGGTAGGACATGTCCTGTGTACTTTTCCTGGCCGTTCCGAGTGAAAGACCAGCTTACAGGTCAATGCTATCCGAGCACTCTCCTTTCTCTTTTTGTGTTATTAAATGTTAACTATGTACTTTTGTTTTCTTTTAAACTAGAAATGGCTAAGTGTAGGTTAGGCATCCCTAGTATGAAATCCCAAGTGCCTGCCCTTTTGAGTACCAACATGAAGGCCAGAATGTTTCAGACTTTGGATTTTCAAATAAGAGATTCTGCTGGTAAATTCTATGGAGATACTCCAAAATTTAGTACTTGGTTTTGGGGTAGAATACTTGCTTAGCATGTGTAAAGGCATTGGGTTCAATTCCCAGTGTTGCAAATAAATGGATGGATGAATGGATGATGGGTGGATGATAGATGGATGATGGATGGGTGGATGAATGGATGATGGGTGGATGATAGGTGGATGGATGGATGGGTAGATGGATGGATGATGGATGAATGGATGGATAAATAAGTAAGTATACTGGAGGGAGGACGAAGAGAAGAGGAGCAAAGCAAGTAGATACAAGGGCATGCCTGCAGTCTCAGCATTCAGAAGATGGAGGCAGGAGGACTATTTGAGACCAACTTTGGCTACATAGTGAGACTTTGTCTAAAAAAATTTTTTTTAAAATTAAAACAAACTGAAAAAGACCTGAAATACTTTCCAGCCATGTATTATGCAGTCTGAACCATGGGAGTCCTGGTAGAGCATTAGAGACGGCTTCCTAGGGAGGTAGAACTTGGGTGAAGTCTTAGATTGTGGATAGAAATGTTATTGGCAAGATAAGTAACTTGAAAATTTGTAGGAAAGGGATGAATGAGCATGTAGTTAGAGCATGTAATCTGTAGAAGAGGCGGTGCTGGTGCAGGATATAAACACAGAAAGTGAGGGTGATGTCTCTCCTGTCTCAGGGTAGGGGAGAAGACATGGTTGAATAGCTGATGGAACCTCGTTAAAGTCAGAACAGGTCACTTTGATGTGATGCAAGGTAATAAGTGGAGTGAATAAATTGAGATGATAAAAGAAGTTTTCTATTCTTCAGGAAAAGTCCAGGAAACCAGTTATTTCTTCTAGTATTGTGGGTCAGAGTTATCAAGTCTGATCAGATAATAACAGAGTTGGAGAGCTGAAGAGAGGTGGGGTGCAGGAGGAGGTTTTGCAAAGGCAACGATGGTTTTAGCAGTAGATTTTTATGTAAGGAACGTAGGCATAGAAGACACGAGAGATGGCTCTGACTGGACATCAGACAGCACAGCGCTATGCTAACTCTTGTTCTGGGGAACATGAGAATGTGAGTTTATGCTTTGTTTCCAGTTCTTTTCTGGCAGAAGCTACTTTAGACTTAGGAAGAGTTCAGAGGAGGGCAGGAGAGGTGATACATACTTTTAATTATAGCACACAGGAGACAGAGGCAGGTGCCTCTGTGAGTTTGAGGCCAGCCAGGACAAATAATGAGACTTTTTTTCCTGCACACACACACACACAAAGTTTAGAGAGAAAAGATAATACCAGAAATGTAGCATACTTTGTTGGGATGAGGACAAGCTGTTGACAGGTGAAAGATTAAGAAAAAGAGGAATAAGAGAGAGTTTCAGAAATGTAGCTGTGTATTGTTTTAGGTTTGAGGGTAAGGTATACACCTGACCTTTCTAACTTTTAAAAAGATTATTGTATTGTAGAGACAGAATCTAGCTTCATAGCCCAGGCTGGGCCTTGAACTTTAGACTCCCCTACCTCAGGTTCCCAGGTGCTGGGATTATAGGTTTATATCACCATGCCTAGTATCTGAACTTACTTTTATTTATATTTATTTATTTTTGAATTGCTGTTATTTTTATTTTATGTGTGTGTGTGTGTGTTGTGTTGCCTGCACGTATGTCTGGGAACCATGTGTATGCAGTCCCCACAGAGGCCAGAAAAGGGCATTGGATCCCCTGGGGCTGTCTGTCATGTGGGTGCTGGGACTCAAACTCAAGTCCTCAGGAAGAGCAGCCAGTGCACTTAACCTCTGAGCCGTCTCTCCAGCCCACGGACTGACTTTTAAAACCGTACCTCTTAGGGGTCCGTCTCTGAGAAACGCGCACCCATAAGCAGCACATTTCATGACTGAGTAGACAGTGCAGGGAAAGCAGCTTGGCACCGTGGGGCGCACTGTGGTGGTACTCAGGAAGATGGGGACTCATTTTCAAACTCACGAGTTGAGCCCAGCCAGGGACACAGTGAGCTTCCATCTTAAAAATCAGGGCACACAGTGCAGCAGTAAAAACGAGATATTTTAGAAGTGATATGTGCTTTTGTTTGTTTGTTGTTTGCAACACTGGGGCTTGAACCTGGGGCCCTGTGCATTCTAAGTGCACAGTGCGCACTCTCGAACCGAACTGCACTCTCAGCCTTCTCAGTTTTATTTTTAGGTTAGGTTTTGTTGTTTGTGGGTTTTTGTTTTTTTTTTTTTTTTGAGACAAAGTTGCCCTAAATCACCCAGGCTACTAGAACTTTCACCAAAGCCTAGATAGGCCTTGAGTTTGCAGTCTTCCTGCCTCAGGCTCAGAAATGGTGGGAAATGGTGGGATTAGAGGCCTGCCCCACCAGGGTAAGCTTGTGATGTAGTTGGGGGGGGTGGGGAGTGGAGTTATTTTGAGACAGGATCTCATAAACTCTCTATGTAGACCAGGCTGGCCTTGAACTTAACAGAGCTCTCCCTGCCTCTGCCTCCTAAGTGCCACTACACAGTGTAATGTATATTTTTAATGTTTATTGCCATCTCTTATTGTCCTATACCTTTAAAAATATAGTAAAATTATTTTATTTTTGTGTGTATGGGTGCTTTGTGTGCACCGCATGCATGCATGGTATCTGCAGAGGCCAGAGGAAGGCAGTGGATCCCCCAGAACTGGAGTTGCAGACACTTGTGAGCTGCCATGTGGCTGCTGGGAATTGAACCCCGGTCCTCTGAGAGGGCAGCCAGTGCTCTTACCCACTGAGCTATCTTCAGCCCTTTCTTACTGCCATCTCTTTTCTGTCTCATTTGTTTAATTTTGAGCTTTAGCATTTTTCATCTCACCTTGTCCTTTGTACTTAGAATTTTGAAATTGATGAAAGAATTAAGTACATAAGGAGATAAAAAGAAGTAAAATAAACCAAAGCATGCTGTGGAATTAGGCAAGATATCGAATGAAGGCCCGGAACCGCTTTAGACGCCACCACCATCGTGTTGAGCACCCTGGAGTGCATCCTCTTACTTGTGAATGCACTTGATACGGAATCTCCGCTGCCATGTGGATGTGGCGTAGAGTTCCTCCTTTTAGCCTTGATGGCTGGAGGTCTGCGGGCCCACAGACTAAAGACCTATGGTAAAATCACATACAAAAGCTACATCTTACCCTAGCATGGCCTTCGTTTGTGCAGTCATCTGTTCAACAGTGGAAACTAGTGCTGTGGTCTCATTGTGGTACGAAGATATTTCAGTTTGGGGTTTCTTGTTTTCACAAATTAGGGAAGAAAGGAAAGACCCTCTCTCAGCGTTGGCCAGAGAATATGGAGGATCTAAGAGGAACGCCTTGTTGAAGTGGTGTCAGAAGAAAACGGAAGGCTATCAGGTAATGTGTGGTTTTCTCACTCCATGTGAGCGGCTGCTGAACAAGTGCGAGCTATCATGCCTGACCACGCATCATACATTAAAAATGATTTATTTCTGGGGGTCGGGGGGATGAAACAGAGTTTCTCTGTTGTAACTCTGGCTGTCCTGGAACTCACTCTGTAGACCAGGCTGGTCTCCAACTCACAGAGATCTGCCTGCCTCTGCCTCCCGAGTGCTGTCTGTCATTTAAAGTCTGCACTCCAGTGTAGGGCAAGAAAACAGTTTTCAGGAGAACAGCCTTCAGTTACAAGCAGAGCAGGATAGCCAGGAGTGAAGATTTCAGATACAAAGTAAAGAGACAGTTCAGATATAGCTGTCCCAACTGTTTCTTACGTTTGAGAAGCCATCACTTTCCGGGTACTTTTAATGAGTACCTTTGCTTATTTGTATTTGTGAGAATGGGGTGTGTACGCCACGCATAGCGTGTGTGGAGGTCAGGGACAACCTTCGGGAACTGCTTTTCTCCTGCCCTGGGCTCCAGGGATCTGTTCAGCTTGTCAGGCTTGCGCTGTAGGCACCTCACCCACTGAGGAATCTCCCCAGCCCTTACAGCACCACTTAAATCCAGAAGTGCTTCTGCTAAGATCACATCCGGATTAGAATTGAAAACATGTAATCTGCTTAAAATATTTCAGGTATTAGGCTTCGGTCTTTTTGTTCTCATAGCGTCCTGCCATTCAGTTATGCTGTATGCCTCGCTGTCCTGACGCTCCCTCTCTGCCTTCTAGCATTTTGTTCAGGTTTTGTTTCAGGTGATATTAAATGTCACCACCAAGGAGAGATTTAATTCCGCACACATGAAATGTTTTCATTATGTTGCTAAAAAATTCAATTTGGATCCCCAGGATCCTCGCATAACATTTAAGTCCCAGACATTTTCTAGATTGCATTTGGCTTTCCTCATAAATGTGCAAAACTACATGAGAAAGCGATTGGAATTCTGTATTCCCGGGCCCATGTCAACAAAATGGCCAAAGAAGAACTAAGTATGTCCTGCAGAAGAATGAGATCATGAACAAGGTCAACCATTAAGGAGCCCCATGTGGACAAATCCGTACACGACTTTGAGCAGCAATTGTCAGTTCACTTAGGATTAACAAGCCAAGCGTGTGCAGATGTAAGGAGCAGGCAGAGGCCCTGAGCATCTAGGGCAGTCTGCCTGTATCCAGCTCTCAGCTGCCAAAGTGGAGATTGAGTGAGAGTGTGCAGAAATGGAGGGCTCTGCGTTGTCGGACGCAGAGTGAAGTGTTACAGCTGCTGTGGGAAATGATTTAGCAGTCTTTAAAAAAATCCGGAATTACCATATGATCTGACAGTTACATCACTGGATATATAAACAGACCTATTGGATATATAAAATTGAAAACTAGGACCCAAAGTTATAGCTTAGGTATTCCCATGGCCCCAGCCCCATAATTCATAGTAGCCAAAAGGTGGAAGGTGCAGGCATCCAGGTGAGTAATCTGGGATCTCTGCGGACAGCAGAGTGTGTATAATGACGCACATTACATTGTAGACGAGCCTTCAGCGCTAGAGGAACAAAGCCTGTACCAAAGGACTGACAGTGTATGATTCCGCTTATGTCACCACCACAGCATGACATAAATGCACACAGACAGTAGAGCCATCTTTGCGTGGAGTCAGAAGGAGGAGGGACAAGAGTTACTGTTTAACTGTTGCAAGATAGATGGCATAGTGATGGAATTATAATAGTGCAAATGTTCTCATGCCACCGATGATTAAGACTTAAATTGTGAATGTACCTTATCACAATAAAAAAATTTCTAGTGGTGGCGGCGCACACCTTTTATCCCAGGACTCAGGAGGCAGGCGGATGAATCTCTGTGAGTTCCAGGCCAGCCTGGTCTACAGAAAGGAAGAAAATTGCTTTTAAAAAGAAAGCAAAGAATTGTTATCCCAAGATATATTTTTGAGGCTACTGTGAAAGGTATTGTTTCCCTGATTCTTTCTCAGTTTGTTTGTCCTTTGTATATAAGAAGGCTACTGATTTTTTGTGTGTTGATTTTTTTATTCTGCTACTTTGCCCAAAGTGTTAACCAGCTGTAGAAATTTCCTGGTAGAGTTTTTAGGGTTATTTATGTATAAAGTCACACATATAAAATATAAAATCACAAAGTTTGCAAGTAGAGATACTGAGATGTCTTCCTTTCCATTTGTCTCCGCTTGATCTCCTGTTGTCTTACTGCTCTAACTACAACTTCATGTGTTATACCAATAGGTATGGAGAGAGTGGACCCCATGTCTTGGTCCTCATTTTAGTGGAAATGCTTGAGTCTGTCTGTTCAGGTTGATTGGTTGTGGGCTTGCTGTAAGAATTGGAGTGGCTGCAGAGTCCCATGTCAAGCCCACGACACTGCCCTTTTGGACGTTGTTGTATTTGTTGAGACACTGGCTGTAACCTCTCTGAAAGGCTCCCACAATGCCACTGGGGCTGAAACTCCACACCAGTACCCAGCCTGGCAGCTCTCCACGAGCTTCTTCTCTTTCAACGGCACAAGCGACGCCATCATACAGTCCTGGTGTCATACGCTGCCCAGTGTAGATACTGGGAACTGATCTCAGGTCTTCTGCAAGAACAGTACGTGCTCTTGACAGCTGAGCCATCCCTCCAGCCCCAGCCGTAACCTTTTTAAACTAAAAAACTGATCTGTTAGAGCTCTTACTGTGTCAGATACCACATAGGACGTGCAGAGCCCTTTCCAGGCTGGCTGCATATGGGTGAGCATGCCTGTCCTGAGGCACCATGGTGGGTTCAGGACTTTGGTCTCTGCCGCCTCACAAATCTGTTCAGAAAAGGCACGTTGTAACAGTTGCCTGTTCAGGGAGCAGGAGCTGTTACGTGACACTCAGTATGCACTGGTCTCACAGACCCCCAAATGGACTGTGAATGCTTTATGTCAAAGGAGCTGTCTAATCAACGGAGATAGATTCCCTAATACTCATAACTTCTTTCATTAGCTCTTTTAAGTGGCATCCTCAAATTACTGTGCTGATCACTATAATCTCATTAACCATCCATTACAAAGTAAGCCCTTTGAATTCACCTTTTGTCTAACAAATATTTTAGTCTCCTTTAAATTGTGCCCTGCCATTTATTAAGTACTGTGGTCTTAGAACACTAAGTATTAGCATTGGAAGGACCTCGATGCTCTGATTTATTGAGGGAGGGAAAACCCTGGAAGATGAGGGACTGCCTCCGCTGTATTGTGAGCCCACAAGTAGCTTCCACAACTACTGCTTTAAGGATTGAATCTGTTTTGTTCTTTTGGCAGCAGTGCTGCACTGTGTTAGGGATGGATGGAACTCAGGACCTAACACTCTTAACCATGTGACTACATCCCCGCTCCCACAGTTATGCTTTAAAATTTCATCTAAATATAGGATTTACTCCAAAATTATTTCCTTTTAATAAACCTTATCTGTTCTTTTAGAACTTTTTTACGGTGTGTTTTGATCATATTCTCAAACCTCTCCATCTCCTCCCCCTTCCATATCTACCTCACTTTGTGTCTTCTTTTAAAAACAAAACAAAACCACAACAACCAAAAAAAAAAAAAACAGCAACAAATATCAAGTCAAGTTTGTGCTGTCCATAGACTCTTGGTTATATAGCCTTTCACTGAAGCAGGGTCGATCCACCAGGAGCCAGAAAGAGGACACTGACCCTCCCTCTTCCCCGGCAACTGTCAGTTGCCAGCAGCTCTTCAGCTCAGGGGTGGGACTCTGTGTTCACTTCCCTCTCCACACTGACATTTTCTTCTGGCTTGATCTCAGAAGCTTCCCTAGCAGATGACATCATCTTACCCATACACCCTTTAGGACATTCTACCAACATTCCATCAAAGGTGCCAAGTATTAGCCAGGCAGTGGTGGTGCTCACCTTTAATCCCAGCACTCAGGAGGCAGAGGCAGGTAGATCTCTTGAGTTCGAGGCCAGCCTGGTCTACAGAGCAAGTTCCAGGACAGCCAGTACTATAGAAACTGCCTCAAAAAACAAAACAAAATAATAGTGAATAAAAATAAAATACCAGGCACTGAGCTGACAAGATGGCTCAGTGGATAAAGGAGCTTGCCATTAAGGCTGATGACCTGATTTTGATCCCCAAGACCCACAAGGCAGAAGGGAAGCACTGACTCCCACAAGTTGTCCTCTACACGTGTGCTATGCTGTATGTGCACACACAACACAATAAATAAGTGTAACTTTTTTTAAAATAGTAGGCATACCAGCAAGAAGGACTAAATGACTGAAAATCAGGAGACACCAACAACCAAACCCATAAAAAGAAGAGGAAAAAAGCAGTAACAGCAAAAACCTCTACTTGATATTTGGCTTAATAATGACTTTTCTTGTTCAGTTGAGCGAAGAATAAAGACTGTCTGCTGTCATCGTGTCTGTCCATATTGTACTTTAGTCTTAGCCAGGACAGGACAGAAAGAAATGAAAAATGCAGTGCTCACATCATCATGCAGTAAAAAATCAAGTTACAGGAGCTACAGCTCAGAGAACTGAGCAGCTTAGCATATGGAAGGCCTGGGTTTAGCCTGCAGCACTGAAAAATCAAAATAGGGAAACCCAGTGTGGTGGCTCATGCTTTAACCCAGCACTCTGGAAGCAGAGGTAGGCAGTCTCTGTTAATTTGAAACCAATTTGGTCTACCTAGTGAGTTCAAGGCCAGCCAAGGCTACCTAGTAAGACCTATCTCAAAGGAAGGGAGCTAGAGAGAAGGCCCAGTGGTTAAGAGCACTGGCTGCTCTTCCAGAGGACCCAGGTTCAGTTCCCAGCACCTGCATGACAGCTCCCAAGTGTAACTCCAGTTCCAGGGAATCAGATGCACTCACTGGCCTCTGGGCATCAGACATGAATGTGGTGCGCAGGCAGACCTGCGGGCAAATTTCCTGTGTATCTAAAATAAAGAACATATCCCCCCCCCCCCCAAAAAAAAAAGAAAAACCCAAAACCACAAACGAACATTGTGTATTGTCAAATGTTTCATCTGTACCCAATGAGTTGATCCTATGGTTTTTCTTTTTGGATTGTTAATAGAGTAAATTAAATTCATTCAGTTTTGAATGTTAAATCATTTGTATTCCAAGGACAAACTTTAATGGTTAATAGAGTATTGTATTTCCTCTTCATTAGAACTTATTAAGATTTTATTTAGAAATTGTGTCATCTGTTTCTTTATACTTTGTCAGTTTATGGGATCAAGATATGTATCGACTTCTTAAATAAACTGTTAGGAATTACCTCTTCAGGTTCATGGAGCAATTTGTGTAGAAGTGGCATAATTTCTTTATGTGTTTGGTAGAATTTCTCAGGGAAGCATCTGGACCTGGGGTTTTCTTTGTGGAGATATTTTTAACTACAAAATTTGATTTAACAGACGTAGACTTGTTTATCTCTCTGTCTAGAAGTAGACTTGGTTTTTTGGTGTGTCTTTCAAGAAATCTATTTCATCTGAGTTGTTCAATAGTGACCAAAGTTTTCATAGTATTTGCAGGATTCCTTATACATCTCTATATATCTTACATATCTAATGATATAATTTCTATAGTGTCTTTTTCTCAGATTAATTTGCCTGGAAGTTTGTATGTATGTATGGAAGTCAAATGTATTTGTTTTTATCAAAGATTTAGTGTTTCTATTTGATTTTTATATTCTCCGTTATTTCTGTCTTCTGTTTCATTGAACTCGCTGTCACTGTTCTTTTTTTTCCAATTTCTGATCACGGATTTGAGTTTCACTTGTTTTGGGTTTTATAACTTTATTTTAATTTTATGTGCATTGATGTACGGGTGTCAGATCCTCTGGATCTAGAGTTGTGAGCTGCCATGCGGGTGCTGGGATTTGAACTGGAGTCCTCTGGAAAAGCAGCCAATTCTCTTAGCCACTGAGCCATCTCTCTAGCCCCTTGTTTTTGGTTTTAAAGGAGGAAAAACTTATTTTGGCTCATGTTTTCAGAAGTTGAGTGCTTGCTCACCTGGGAATATACACACTCAGAGTCCAGAAAGAGGGTGTTAGATCCCTTGGAGCTGGAGTTATAAGTGTTGTGAGCCACATGACATGGGTGCTGGGAACTGAACTTTGGTCCTCTGGAAGAGCACTGCACTCTCTTAACCACTTCTCAAGCCCTCCCTTTCTCCCCTTTCTCCTCCTCCTCTTACTCTTCCTTCTTTTTTGGAGAGAGTCTCTCATTGACTTGGGATTTGCTGAGTAAGTTAGGCTGACTGACCAGCAGGCCCCAGGGGTTCTTCTGTTTCTACTTGCCCAACACTGGAATTACAAACATGAGACACCGTGGATGCTGGGGCCCTAACTCACAGAGCAAGCACTCCTCCAACTGAGCTGTCTACCCAGCTCCTCTACTGTGCTTCTTTTTGGTGGCAATAATTTATTAGTATCTTTATTTTGTTAATGATTTCTGTAAGGATTACACTGTAAATTTTACCTAAGGTCTGTCTTAATTTCCTAAACAAGGAAGGAAGGGAGGAAGGAAGGAAGGGGAGATAACAACCTTGCCTCCAGTGTAGCTTTGTTTCTTCTTGCTTTGCACGGTCAGTCTGGCTTATATCTGCATGTATTGCAAACCCTAAGGTGCAGTATGAGAAGACGAAGAGCAGAGTGTTTTGGGTGGCCACACACTCCCGCTATTTTGGCCTCATATTTTAGCCACTTTTCATGAATAATACTTCTTAATTTGTTTTTGTTTTGTTTTTTTGCCTTTGGTTGATTTTCAGTTTTCTGAATGGTTATTTTTGACAATTTTGTGTTGTTTTGAATTTGCTTTTTACGGAAAGTATTTGTCTGTCTTTTGTTCTACCACAGCCAGAAAGTTCCTAGCATGCTTTATTTTGGGATTTCTCTCCCTTAACCTCAGTTCTCTTTTGACTAAGCACAGCCAAAGGCAGGTTCTTAATCTTCATTCTTTTGTGTGTGTGTGTGTGAGGGGGGGGTTCTCCACTACTTAGAGTCAGCATAGTCAGAAACAGTTAACAAACAAACCTTCCTAGCATCCTTTGTGACAGTAGAGCATTCACAGGCAAGCAGGAGAAGATAGAGGAAGTTCTTTTCACATCCCTACAAGTGATCAGGGTGGTACTTGACCCTTGCTGTCAGTCACAGCACCTAAGCCAGGGCTCATGCTCAGCTCTCCAAGCCTGTTGTGTGTGCAGATGGTCCTTGCAGCCTGAGGAGACGGCCTCCAAAGTTCAGATTCCTCCCATTCTTCCTGAGTCCACGTGTTGGGTCAGAGGAGGATTCAGTAGAATAGAGGAGCCTGTTCTCTGAGCTGTCCCGTGGTTTTGTTCCTATTTATCCCTCACCTTTTCCAAGAAGGACTTGAGTGCCTTTCAGGAAGACAGGACAGCATGCTGCTCCCCATCCCCCACCCCACCTCCATCTTTCCTTCACTTTGTCCTTTATCTACCTAAGACCGCCCCAGCTCCATGATCAGAGTTAGGACCAGGCCCGAAAGGATGGAATGAGAACGGGTGGGCAGGCTGGAGCCCTGCTGTACACACGACAGTTACAACAACACATTGGAATTCCCGGGAGTCAAGGCAGAGGTTCATTTCTTCTTCTATAACTAAGCTTTTAGGTCGCAGGAATGACTTCCTAGAGTTAAGTTAAAAAGGTGCAAGTGTAGATAAGGTTTTCATCTGAATCAAATCTAAGTTGAAACTCCAAATCTTTTCATTTTACATTGTCTTTTACATGGAAACTGGGTATGTGAAAAGATCTTATTGTTTGTAAATATTACTGTGTCCCAGGGGTTAAAAATACTTGAACAAAGGGGAGAAAGAATAGCCCACTCTGTCACCCCACCCATTCTTTCTGTGGAGTGTGCCTGCTGAAATGTAGCCCAGTGAAGCAGAAAAAGGGCTAGCTTACTAGGTAACCTCCTCTGCCCTGATGGCAAGAGACCATTATCCAGAAAGCAGCAGACAGGAGCTCCACTTTGCTACAAGGCAACACCAGGAAATAGAAAGAACTGTCTCAGGGCTTTTCCTGGGCCTGTGTGCTTTGCACACTGCAGAGGTTAGATGATGGCTTTGTGGTCACTGCGTGAAAGGGCCGTTTCCTGTTTTCAGGGGATTCCTTTTAATGCCAAACGTAGCAGCTGGGAAACAGAGTTTTCCCAGAAGCAAATGTACTTACTGCATTTTGTCTAAACATGAATGATTTTGACAGCAACTGTTAACATCTATTTCCAGAAATGTCAATGCTGTAATTTTAAAAAGTTAATTGCTAGAACCTTCTAGAATCAATTACTTTGATCCATGTTTTGTGTTTTTGTTTTTGAGAAAAGGTTCTCTCACATTGTAGCCCAGCCCCAAACTTGCAATCTCCCAAGTCTGGAGTTATAGGTGTGAGCTATCATAGCTTGCAAGTGTGTTTTAGCACACAGGAGATGAGACAACTTAGTTACTTTCCCCTTCCTCTTCCCCTTCCCCTGGCTGGCATAATTTGATTTTCCTGTGAGGGAGTAGAGAAATGACAAGACCAGTTCCTAAATGCCAACTTTGAATGTCTTCATTGTAAGTGTTTTTACATTCAAGAGCCATAGGTTTGGGAAGAAATTTGGTAATGCTGCCCTTCCAGCTGCCCGACGGTCCGGGCCTGCACACAGCAAGAGCAGCTGCACAGACTAGGTATTATTACTTCACCAGCAGGGTATGTTCATGAATGCTCCAGAGAGACTGGCCTGAAGAGTCCGAATGGATATCTAGGTCCTTGTCTTTCCACTGGACACAGAAGTTCTGCTCATTTTCCCTGCATTTTGCTTCCGTGCAACTTCCACACATGATGTAGAGAAAACTTGCTGAGTGTAATAAAATGTTTAGTTTCCATTGTTCTTGTTAGCTTTAAAATAATTGTCTTATGGATGAATTTTCTTAGGTAAAAAAGCAAGGCACTAAGCCACACGTGGCATATGTCTATAAATCCTAACACATGGGAGGCAGAGGCAGGAGGATCTGCAAATGCAAAGTGAGTTTGAGGCCAGCCTGGGCTACATGAGTTTGTCATTAAAGGGAGGGAGACACTAGCCTGGGCTCTATAGCTATATAGGAAGATCCTGTCTCAAAAGAAAAAGAAAAGAAAAAAAGAAGATATATACTGAGTCCCCACCTCAAATTCCAGTCTTGGAAGTTGGAGACTTGTAGGCTAAGGCAGGGATCCTGAGTTTGAGGTTAGCCTGAGACACTGACTCAAGTGACGATGGGGGGAAGAAAGGAAACTAGCTATCTCAAGTTTGACCTAGAGATTGCACAGGCTGGGCCTTCCATTTCTTAGGACGTGGAACCCACAGATCCAAGACACTGCATACACACCCACAGCTTTACAATTGCATCCCCAAGCTCTCTGCTGCTACCTGTTTACACGCTAAGCTAGCCTGCCCCCAGAAGCATTCTGGTCCTTCAGTAAGTTTCCATAAGTAGGTATTTTTATTATGAGCAAGGCTAAGAAATAGGAGGGAAGCCAGTTAAGACCTACTTGATTATTTTACTAAAAGCAGAATCATTAAATTGTCTGATTCAAATATTTTTTACTTTTATTTTTTGTTTGTTTGTTTGTTTTTTGAGACAGGATTTCTCTGTTGTAACTCTGGCTGTCCTGGAACTCACTCTGTAGACTAGACTGGCCTTGAACTCACCTGCCTCTGCCTCCCAAGTGCTGGGATTAAAGACTTGGGCTGCCACCACCCAGCTTCAAATAATTTTTTAAATACATTGTAAATTAATGTGTACAGTTTCTTCTCCTCTTGTGTTTCATCTGGTTTGGGGTGCCAGCTCAATAGTGTGGCAGCTACCATGTGTGTGAGGAGCTGAAGTCTGACACGTTGACTTCATTATATTCATGATTGCTTTGGATTTCATAAATGAGTTGAGCCTGAGACCATCCTGGCTATTCAGGGTGACCTCCATTTGTAGAAGCAGCTTACTTACAAAGATTGCCACCTCCTGATAAATAATTATGGAAAGGCCAATCAGCCATTAGAGGTTGTCAGGAGTGGGGAACAGAAGGAAGTCTGTTTTCTGGATGGACTTTTTAGGTCTGAGGGAAAGAAGGCTGGCCTGCTCATCTACAAGCACCATCCAGAACTTAATGGCTTCAGAGAATGACTTCATTTGTTTAGCTCATCACTCTGCAGTCTGGGTGGGGCATAATGGGTATATCTCTTCTTCATTTAGTTTCCTCAGAGGTGGCTCAGGGCTGCCTGAGGCTGGAATCATCTCTTGGCTCCCTCCCTCAGGCCTGGTGGTTTGTGGCTAATGGCTGTGACATGGCCTCTATACATAGCCTCTCTTAGCTATACCTGCCTTCTAGGGGCAAGTGTTATGAGAGACAGGCAAAGCATACCTCCTGTGACCCAGTCTTGCTCATAGAGTCCTTTCTGCTACACTGTTTTTCAGGCAGTAGTGAAGCTATGCCCATTCACAGGGGCAGGAAAGCAGGTAGCACATCTTGAGTGCATGTGACAGGTTCTAAAGAGAATCTGGTCCAGAAAGGTGGCCTACTTTTGTGGTCTCGTATGTCCCTCTAATGCCAGGGTTCAAATACGCACTGCTATATCTAGCTTGGAATTTTTTTGTTCCTTCTCCTCCTTCTCCTCCTCCTTTTCTTCCTCTTCTGTCTTTTTCGTCGTCATCATCATCATCATCCTTTTTTTTTTTTTAAGGAGACACAGACTCAAGCAATCTTTGTGCTTAGCACTCCCCCCCCACCCCCCGTGCATATTTGAGGTCACAGGCATGTACCTCTGTAGCTGGCTTGGGATCCTTTAGGACCCTAATGCTACTCAGTGACTCTCCACTCTTAGACTCCCTACACTAACACCATAGAAGTTCAGGTTTGAATGTATGGGTTTTGGGAGGAACAAGAGCCTCTGAATGCACACATGACCAGTGAGATTTGAGGTGTTGAGAGGCAGTTTAAGAGTGTCTGTGGGAGGGCTGCGTCACCTTGCTTTTCCACAAGTCTTTCCTGTCTTCACAAGACTCTGGGTGGCTCTAGGCCTTCAGAAAGGGTGTTGTTTTTTCGGGGGGGTTTTGTTTTGTTTTGTTTTTTCTTTTTCTTTTTTTTCTAGACAGTTTCTCTGTTGTCACTCTGGCTGTCCTGGAACTCACTCTGTAGACCAGACTGGCCTCGAACTCACAGAGATCTGCCTGCCTCTGCCTCCTGAGTGCTGGCATTAAAGGTGCGCACGCCCGGCTGCTTTTAGTTTTCATAGCATCTTTTTAGATTCTTGATTGCTGCCATATATTTTATTTGGTAAATTGTTCAGCTCTTCTACTTATTTTGGTATTCTATGTTGTTTGTTGAGTTTTAAGATTTTTTTTTTTTTTTTAATATTCTGAGTTCAAGTCCTTCAAGAAACACCTGGCTTTCAAGCATTTCCTTATGACTTGTCTTTTTGACTCTATCTTTTGAAGGGCAGAAGGTCTCGATTTTAATGGCATCCAATTTATGAAATTAATTTTTTATGGAAAACCTTTTACGGATGCTTTGGTGTTATATATGATTTTTTGACTAACCCAAGATTTCAAAGAATTGTTTCTTTTTCTCTGGAAAGTCTATGTACATTTAGGTCTGAGTTCACCTCTGTGTAAGGCATGAATGAGGTGAACTTTGAGGTGAACTTTGTAGCCCTGGGCTCTGAAGTTGGGGAGGAATGGTGTGATAGAAAGATTTAAAAGTATCTTAAAGACAGAGCACATGGTCACACCGATTCACACAGGAAGTCCGCATCAGAGATGGACCTACAGGAGGCCAAGAGCACAAGCTCCAAGAGAAGGATGTCTCGTCAGGATTAGCAGTGGCTGCTCTAGGAAAGACCGAGGAGGGGAGGAAAACAGTGTGTAGAAGTAGATTGTGAATATCAGGTTGTTAATACATGCTGTTGCAGTGTACTGTGCTTTCATCTCCATGCTCTGCAGAGAAAGTTAACTCAGAGAAAACAGCAGCCGTGACCTTGTTGAGCTAAGTGCCAAGTGGGATGAAGGGTTGCTCTCAGTCTCGGCGCTGAGTGACAGTGACACTTTGGGGTTAGCCTCCTAGGTGGAGCACTCCCCGGGAGCACCACTGTAATGCCAACTCCTCCAAGCATCTCCATTTGTGAGGAACTTTCTTTTCTGTTTCTGTTCAAACCATGGACTGTGCACTTGCCATTTACCACGGGCAGCCAGAGAGGTAATTAAATACAAGCAGGAACAGCTTGTAATCTAGAGCATGACCTTTGTCCTCAGGAACTTCCAAATTATTTCTGAAACTATTATTCCCAAGCCTTTTAAAAGTATGCCTTTTCCTGGGCATAATTTGACTGCTTTTTAATGACTCAGATTTGTCATTACAAGCATTGTTTATTTACACTGACATCTAGTTTTGTGTACCCTTTATATTTGCATTGCCTTTGCTTTTCCCCTTCACTCCTCAGACCTTTATACCTTGTTGCATCCTGTGTTATATATCAAGAAAATAGCAAGAAAAACTGGTAACGAACTCAATTGCAGAGTGAAATCTGAAACAGTTTGGAGTCGGGAGTAACGTGTCAGGCACAGGGCAGCTGTGGTGGAGTAGATGTTAGAGGGCTAAGGCCTGGTCACCTCTGTCCATCCTAACAGTGCTGCCTGTTATATCTGTGGTGTCTCTGTTGTATTAAAGGAAAGTGAATTGTGGTGTTTGGGGCTCAGAGGGAGCAGGAGTTAGCAGCACGAGCGCCAACTTTGCTGAGTTCTGCCAGAACCACTTGGTAGGTGTACAGGAACGCTCACAGGTTTAAGAGAATAACTTGGTTCCTGCTGTGAGCAGCTAAAGGGGTTCATTGTAAGGTGAGATCTCTTTCCTGAGCTCATTTCCTTTACAAGCTCCTGTGAGACCACAGGCATTTCACATCCAGGATGTCTGTGCTTGGATGGCCTGGGTGTGCTGGGTCAGGCTAAATGCATTACCCACACTTCAGAACTAGGAAGAGCCATGCTAGGAGGCCAGTGGTCCTTTCAAGTCTCCAGTGCCATCTCAGTGTGCAAGAGTGTGGGTGGGGGGCAGACAGGTAAGCTTCCGAGAGAGAGAAGTGATGTGTCCAGGTATGCAGAGGGCTTCGCCATCAGAACAGTGGTGCAGACCTTTTCGCTGTGTATGTAGTATGCTGTGGTCTTGGATATTCAGCCTGTCTGTGCACCAGGCTTTCAGATGCTCAGGGTTTTGTTTCTGGATTTGTATTTCTCTTGATGTTTTCTTATGCCTGCATATTATTAATCGAGCCATGGCTGACACCAGAAAGCCGTCAGATCTTCTGCCCAAGTCCTAAGTAGGATTAAGTCCACCTTTGAAGAGTCTCTTTGGGAAGCAAAATCATGTAAGTGCAAGTTCTCTGAATGTACACTGTGAAGACCCATGATGATTTCTTCAGCTCTGGGCACGGCTAGAGAAGAGGAATTAGAAACCACTGTGGCTATCTTTTGGTACCCAGTGGCCTCTCTCTCCCAAGGGTGGAGAAGCAGTGTTTTACATTTGTTCTGTTTTTGGTTGAATCAACACTGTCTTGTGGTCTGGAGCAGGAAAGGCAAGGGAAGGCACGGGAAGGCAAGGTGCGGTCCTCACCCTTGGTCATTGCCTCCATCTGCATGCGAGGAAAGTGAGGCTCACGCGAGGGAGCCACGTGTTCAGATCTAGCCAGTGCAAGTGGCACCGGCATTGAAGGCAGTCTGCGGGAGTCTGAAACCCCTGAGGCTCTGGCTTCACTTGCCCTTTTCAGTAGTGTCCTACGGTTTTCAAATCCATGTGAAAGAAAGACTTGATTTACAAGAGAGCAGCTAGCCTGTAAAGAGCTGCATCCTTTACCAAAGCTCTAGCATGAAATGAAGAGCCTTCTTGGAGAAGGTACTTGAACAAGGTTTCTGTAAGCCAGGGTTGGTTGCTTGGGGAGCTTTGGTATCTGTTGTTCACATCCCACACTTTCAGACCCTGAACATAGAGCTGATGACCTTTTTTCCCTAAGAGTAAACTGAAAAAGGCCTCCGGGGATGTTCTGGAATGCTCAGTTTTCTTCCCCTCAAACACGCCTGTTCTCTTAGGAGACTGGGACAGGCCAGACTTCACACTCTCACCCTCCCATCTTGCTTTGCCAAGCCCTTCCCGACACACCAGAGCAGATGTGTGAGGGTCACTGTAAGTGCCCTTTGAAGTCAGAATTATATCTTGGTGAGTAATAACCCTAGCCAGTGCAAAACTGAGTCTGTGGAAATAGAAAATGGGTAGAAATGTTAATTAGGAAAGACAAAGCCATGTATACCTTTAATCCTAGCACTTGAGAGGCAGAGGTAGGCAGATCTCTGTGAGGTCGAGGCCAGCTTGTTCTACAGAGTGAGTTCAGGACAGCCAGAGTTACAACAGAGAAACCCTGTCTCGAAACAAACAAACAGATAAATAAGTAAATCAGAAAAAAAATAAAGTAAAAAGATTTTCTAAACTAATTCTTAAGCTGCTAATACAACTGCTCACAACTTGCCCTTAGTCCATTTATCAGCTGTAACCCAGTCACCAGCTTTGGCCAAGCATGCCTTTTTTCCCAGGAGCAGTCTCCTGAGTCTCAGGGAGCAGACAGTGCCAGTCTTCTGTGCTTCTCCATTAAAAAGTTATGCCCTGATAGGAGGGCTTACAGGGGCAAAAGATAGGATCCTTACTTCTTAGGGTCACGTTTGCTAACTTTGAACTGTCCCCTCAAGACAGGTTAAAATGGCTGAAAAAAAAAGAAAGTTACAAAACCATTAACCCCCAAACATACCTCATACTTTATTTTTTGTGATGCTTCAATGTATTTGAAGCCATGTCCTGGATGTGTTCTTGGAGCTTTGAACCAGTTGGTGGGTGTTACTATTTGAACATGATTGCTCGCTTCCCTCAAAATTAGGGGCAGCATCCCACTATTGGGATTTGGAGAAGCAGTTGTGAAAGTGGTGCTTCTTAGGAGGTACCAGGGGTACTCAGTCTCCTAATGGTGAACAAAGCCACTTCATACTCTGCTACTTACCTCATAGTGCTTTTAGTTGTTTGTTTGTTTGTTTGTTTTAGAAGTAATTTCTTAAGTCTGAGCCATAATACATTCCTATAAACCTTTCACGAATCAACTACATTTAAGCTTTTAGTAAATATTCCAAAAGAACTTACTAGATACTACATTCTACCTGGCACGTAGAGATACTGGGTATAAAGTACTGCAGAATATCTGCGACTTTAAAAAATTGTGGCTAAAACACATTTAGCAAAATTTACCACTGAGCCATTTAAAATGGTATTATGTTTACAATGCTGTGCATGCATCACCTCTACCTAACTCCAGAACTTTCCATCAGCTCCCAGTGGAAGTCTTCCACACAGGAAGTCGTCATTCTCCTTCCCCCTCTTCCAGTACCTGCCAACCACTAACCTACTTTTTGTGTGTTTCATTTAGTTTCAAGATTCATTCGTGTAATGTGTCAGCATGACGCTCCTTCTTATGGCTGACAAATACTCTGTTGCATAGAAAGACTGTATTTCATTTTCCCACTAGTGAGCATTTGGAGCGTCTCCCTTTTGGGGCTGTGATTACACTGCTGTGACAGTTGCTATACAGTATACAGGTGTTTATATGAACGTCTGCGTTCAGTGTTTCCAAGCCTTTACTGTGGGAGTACAATCACTAGGCACGTGGTGGACCCATGAGGCTCCTCCTCGGTTGCTGCAGTGCCTGTCATTTTTCTTTGGGTTTTGGTGGTAGAGGTGGAGCCCGGGGCTTCGCACATACCATGTACTGTGCCATCAAACTGCACCCCTAGCTTGTTTTCCATCTTGATGAGTGTCAAGTGGCATCTCATGGTGACTTCAGATTGTGTTTTCTGGATGGTTAGTGGTGTTGAACACCATATCATGAGTGTACCGGTCACTTGCATATCTGCTTTGGAGAAATGTCTGTTCAGGTTCTTGTCCATTTGGATTTGGGCAGGTAGGCAGGTGGGCAGGTGGGCAGGTAGGCAGGCTTTCCTTTTATGGTTGTACCGCAAGTTTATTTGTCATGGCGATAAAACACTTTCTTGTATACACCCTCCAGCTACCTGTCATCTGCATAGGGTCCTCCTACCCTCCACAACCTGGAGGACTCTAAAGCCAGGTCCAGACATTCAGTCTCATCGTAGCTCAGAGTGTACTATTGACTTGCTTGGATTAAGACGCAAATAAAGTTCCACATTATATTTGGATAGCACGTCCTTTTTAAAAGTCTCTGTCTCTTAAGTTCCCCCTTTTCCCTTGAGGTTCCATGTCGGAGGAACTGTGTCATGTGTGCTATAGAACACCCTATGTTATAGATTCTTCTGACTAACCCGGTGTTCTGTCCCTGTGTGAACTGATAGATGGATCTGAAAGGCAGATCTGATTCCAGGCCACATTTTGGCAGAACCTCTGTGGAGAAGCTGTGTGCAGTAGGGAATGGTCATTGTTCTGTGGTGTCACTGCTGCTCATTGTTACACTTATTCTTTGCAAACATGTTCCTCTAACTCTAGCAGCCACCACATCATTAGTATAAAACCTCTTTACAGGGAAATTCTTGTCAGCTCTTTGGTTGGCTTGACCCAGTTTTGGTCAGGAAAGTCCTGTGAGATTCCTAATTGGCTCCCTTGATTTCCCAGCTTCCAATCTGGGCCGGGTGTGGCCCCATGAGTATCCTCATGAACTCACAGATTGCATGTTCTGGACAGTCCTGTTCATTGCACTTACTCCCTGATCTTTGTCCTCCCTCCCATCACCTAAAGAAAATGATGTCCTGACCTTCTTTAGACAATTGAATCGATGTATTTAGGGTTGAGCCAGGGAGAGGAAAAATTTGAAAAACCTGGCAGGTGAATGTGGTATACAGTGAGGATTAAGGGTCTCCAGTAAGACACCAGGCCTTGCCTTTGGAGGCTTACCAGCACTGCCATGGCTGCCTGACAGAAACTTGAGGAGGAAAGATTTATTTTTGTTAATGGTCTCATGGCTGCTTGGCCCCATGTGTTTAAGTGGAACATCGTGCAGCTGGAGTGAAGCAGAGGAGGGCTGTTTACTCCTGGGTGGTGAAGAATCAGATTATAACAAGAGCCAGGGATACTGTGCCTCACAGGCCCTACCGAAGTCCCGTGGACCTACTTACTCCAGGTAGGCCCTACCCCCTAAAGCTTCCACAGCCTCCCCAAGTAGTGCCACTAGCTGGGAAAGTGTTAAAACACCAGCTGTGGGGGTAGTTCATATCCAAACCATAACAGCAGATCCCAACATCTGGACTTCGTGGTGGACTTTGTAGCTTCTTTCCCCAAACTTACACTTGGCCCAGTTTCAGGAAGGAAAGGGCATGATGGCACAGGACTCCCACATCTGTCCTCTGGGACTTTTATCAGTACTGGGAGAGGGATTAAAAAGAGGTTCTTTTCACTTTTTTCAAATTACACCACCTAGTATATGATACCCAGTCTCCTAAACACCCTACATGAAGGTAGTCACCCAGGATGCTCTCCTGCTCCTGCAGGGCAGGCTGCTTTTTCACTCGACATCACAAAACTGGTTCTTAATGAAGATGGCTGTGCTATGTGTGTCTGCAGACTCTGCTTTCCATCGCTAAGGGCATACGGAAGTAGATGATGAAAGATGACTCATGCGCTCTGGCTTCTCGCCAGATGACCATAAAATGCCATTTCCTTAAATAGATCAGACCTTTAATAGCTATTTAAAGAACATGTGGTCTTTAGGGGTGTATTTTGTAGCCCTTAATTAAATTTCAAACAAATTCAAACATTTTCAGGTTTGTGTGTGTACGTGTTTGTATACCTGCATGTATGTGCCATGTGCGTGCGCATGTGGAGATCTATGCCAGAGGTCTATGCCAGGTGTTTTCAATTGCTTTCCACCATAGCCCTTTGAAACGGGGCTTCTCACTGAATCTGGAACTCAACAATTCAGCTGGATCGCCTGGTTAGCAAGCCCCGGGGATCTTTCTGCCTGTCTCCCCAATGCTGGGATTACAGGCATGCACCCTAAAATAGGTCCTCATGTTTACACGGAGAGGAATTTACTCACCAAGCCATCTTCCCAGTCCCCATTCTTAGGTATTTTGTGACATGTTAAGTATATATTGAAATTTCTGTGTGTCTTGGCTTTCATACCCCCATGCCCACCCCCTGCAAACTCCCAATGCATTCAAGGGAAGAGGAAGACAGGCCCATCAGAAGGATACTGACAGAGGATGTACCCCCTACAAAAGTAAAGGTGCAGGGCTCTGGGCCCTCCAAGGTGATGTCATGGGTGACATCACATGTAACCCAGGAAAAGGTATTTTCTGTACTCAGTACAAATATTGTAGACATTTCCCAGATGAAACTGTGTGTGGCTTTTTTAAGACATAGTTTCAGTATGTAGTCCAAACTGGCCTTAAATTCTGGGTCTTTCTGCCTCCTGAATGCTAGGAATGTAGACGTGTGCCACCACACTTGGGTCACAAAACTCTGGTTTCCATGTCCTGTTCCAGACATGGAACTAGTCTGCCGAGTAGAAAAGCCTAAAACTGTTGTGAAAGCCAAATGCAAAGTGTGAACTGAGCACTAAAGGCTGGGAACTGCAATAACTAGTATAATTCTCAGCTCCCTGTTTGTTTGTTTATTTGTTCTACAAACAGTCTCTTTATGTAGCCCAGGCTGGCCTCAAACTCAGGATCTTCGCCTCAGCCTCAGAGTGCTGGGATGGCAGGTATGTGCTGCCTTGCCCAGTGTTGTTGAGTTTTGTTTTATCTTTTTATTCTTAATTATGTGTGTCTGTGGGTGGGTATGTACACGTGAGCACAGGTTCAGTGGAGGCCAGAGACATTGAATACCTATGGAACTGGAGGTGGGAGAAGCAGCCCGATGTGGGTGCTAAGAACCAAACTTGAGTCCTTTGAAAGAACAACAGTGCATGCTCTTAAAAGCTGAGCCGTCTCTCCAACCCCAAGATGTGTGTACTCGTGAGTATGTGCATGTTGACCAGAAGAAGGCTAAGTGCCTGTGTAGTTGTGAGCCGCCTGACTTGGGTGAGAGGAACCTGCCAAGAGACTGGCGACGTTGCCTGCAAACAGTAGAAATTCCATACAGATTTTTTTTTTTCCCCAAAAAAGTGAATCTGGTGCTGATGAGGTGGCTCAGTGGGTAGACACATTTGCTGCTGAGCCTGACAACCTGAGTTTGATCCTTGGGATTTACATGGTGGAAGGAGAGAGCCTGCTCTGCAAATTGTCTTCAGACCTGCACACACGTGGGATCAGCTGGCGACCACAGCCACTGTCCTGTAGGAACAGGGAGGTGACACGCAGGCCTGTAGCCTTCTGCAGTGTGGAGGCAGCTCTGGGGACAGCCCTGGAGCCCAGCGCTTGCCTGGTGCACCAAGGCTACTTTTTAAAAACTAGAAATTCCGTAGTAGATCTTTGTGAACCAAATGCCACGTAGAGGGTGCCCAGAAGTGCGGCACCATCACAGGCTGTTGCCTCGTGCTGTGCCCTCCGCTTAGCTGGCCGTGGCTCGCTGTCGTCGCTTGAGAGGTTTTGTGTCCTTCTGGCCTCTGAACAGCACTTCTGCATCCGTTACTCTTCTCGCTCTCGACTGCTCATTTCCATTCGTTCCGAGGTACTGGGGTCACGCCCAGGGTCTCCTGCAGATAGCAGAGTTCTCTACACTGAGCTGCACCACAGCCCTTATCTCCCGAGCACTGTCTTCCTCTGCGTACTAGTTCCCCTTCCGTCCCTTGGCCTTCTTCGTGCCCTGTTAAAGGCTAAGGCTCTTCTCTTCGGCATTCATCAGCCACTGCCTTGGGGAGTTCCAAGCCTGTCTCCTCACTGCCCCACTGCACCGTCCCTGGGCGATTCCTTCCATTGGGACAGCGATGGTCCTACATTTTCTTTTTCGCTGAATTCTCTCTCACGACCCCTGTACTGGTCAGGGCCACGAGGCCCCCTCTGTCTACAAAATACCTTGAGGTTATTAACACATCTAAAATGTACCTCCTCATGTGCTCAAACCCTGTTTCCAGTGAGTTCTGCTTCTGTGAAGGTCACAACAGATGTTTGGTTCTTCAAAGAGAAGCCAGGGGCTATCCTTGGTACTACACACTTCCCCTTTATGCATCTAAACTACCACTACATGGATTTACTTTAGCTCCCAGGGCATCCGTAGCCTGCCCCCTTTTCTCTCCTGCCACAGACCCCTGCACTCAGCAGCACACATCCCACAACACAGCACCAGCCGCCTAACTCCCTTTGGCTCCTCTGATTGCCATTCAACCACACTTTGCAGCCTTCTTTCGGCCCTGGACTTCATCAAGTCCACATGCGGGCTTCTGTTTTACTTGTCGACCACCCCTGAGTGCCAGGCCTGGCCTCAGGTGAGGTCACATAGAATGGGCAAATGCTCCTCAGAACAGCTGCTCCCTGCACCCCTTGCTCTCCTGTTGTCTCCCCAGGCTCAGTTCCCCCTCCCGGGTGTCCCAGGTGCCGGCTCACACATAAGCATATGTTTAGACACAGACCTGAGGTTGTCACTGTCTCCTCAGGGGATTCTGGCCCTTTACTCTTTGTTAGAACAATTTTGTACAATGTGTCTTGATCATACCACCCCTCCACACACAACTCCTTCAGGATCCACTCCCCTTCCCTACCCTCCACTCCCCTTCCCTACCCGTACACTTTGTGTCTTATTTTTTTCCTTCGTGTTTTAATGGTGATTTCATAAAGCCTTATTTATGGCCTGAAGAAAACAGAGCCTCTCGAGGAGGCCATGCCAGTCTTGCTGTTTTGAGGTCAATGATGATAGATTGGATATCTTAGCGCCTGCCGTCTTTACAGTGAATGGCCAACTCGCCGACTCTTCAGGTGTCTCCCAGAGGTTTAGCAATTCATCATCACGGTGGACTGACGTTTATATATCTACTTTACTAAAGCCTGGGACAGCTGCTATCAATCAGTTACACGCCCAGGAAGCATGAGGCCTGGCCCTCCCCCATACACAAGCTCCACACAGTGGGGTTGACTTGGTTTTTTTCTGAGTCACAAAAAGTTTACATTTTTACCAGTTGCCAAGAAGACCAAAGGTTGACATTTTACTTAGCCACTGTGGGCAGGTGCAGTAACAGGCTGCCTAGACCAGCAGTCCCCAGACAGGCCTGTCAGCCTCTGCTGTTGACCTCAGAGGGGACGTGTAGCCTTGTGCTCTCAGAGCATCAGCCTGCTCCTGCTGCACTGTGGCGTCCAGACTGAGGGAAACAGTAAGAAGCTGGTTCAGGCAACAATAGACACGGTGAGAGCCCCAGGATTACCCACCCGTCCCAGTGGCCTGGAGCGCTCACAGTCCAGCTTTGGGAACAGGTGGGACACTTCGACCTTCACTGGCTGATGAAGGGAAAGCTGTTTCCCTGGTAACCTATGTGACTCTTTTATTATTCAGTGTATTTCTTCTCCAAGCCACTTACCAGTCCAGTCACTGTGTCACTGGACTGTAATACCGTGTGAGGAAGAGCTTCACGCATGGGTGGGGGCTTCTTCTCTGCCTTTTCTAGCAGTGTGCTTTTTTTCCCCTTTGCAAGCCAACCTAGTGTTTGCAGAGCTTTGTAGATCCAGCAGACATTACCTTATTAGTAGAAAGACTTTCAGCCCTGGACGTTACACACAGCAAAATACCTGGAGTAGCTGGGGGCAGGAGACCCCCCTCTCCTCGCAGGCTCTCAGGCTTCTCCCCACTTCTCAAGCAGCACTTCTGTGTCCAGGCCTGACATCCTTTCCTGCTGAGTCTTTAGGAAGCAGGTTTGAGCAAAGGCTAAGATGGTACTCAGGGTTCCTTTGGGTTAGATGTTTAATGGCCTCATAGTCTTTAGTCACCACCTTACTCCTAAATACCTCACTTCCAGCCATCGGGAGATAGGAGCTCAAGACTCAGCCAGCTTGCCTAGGTTTGGGCTTTACAAGTATCAAACAAAAAAAACCTCTCACCTGGAACCCCAGGACCCCTGATCCAGTTCAGGAGCTGTGTCCCATGTCTATTTTGGGGAGAGGAGCAGGGTAAGGAGGCACAGGGACAGCAGCAGCAGCTTCTCCCCCTCCCCCCTCCCCAGCAGGGTGGGGTTTGTCTGGAGGAAGCAGGCCTTAGCCAGGCAGCTGGGGTGCAGGAGCCTCTGCTGAGAGGCGCAGTGAAGCTAGGCACGTCCACAAGCCTGTGAGAACCGCCTCCGTCCCCGGGAGCAAAAGGGGGCACCGACACAGGAAGAAGAGGTGACCTCAGTGAGATACTGCCACTGGCCTTGCAGAGGACTCTGTGTGTCACTAAAAAACTTCCTGCCCTGTTGTCTATACAAAGCCTATGCCTTGGCTTCTGCGCCAGCCACTTAGCTGCAAGTCCCAGAAGAACAGAAAGGATTTTCCTTTTTTTCTTTTCATTTTAGACCCATTAGTGGACTTTCCCGCTTTGCATTCAGTGAACAAGAGACATTTCGTTTTCATTTTACACTGGACCGTGTATGCCGCGTCATTCCTCAGCCCTGGCACATTCATTTGTCTGGTATACCTTACTCCTGCCTCTTTTCTGGAATGGAGTCTAGACTTCCTTTGTAAATGCAGCGTTTACCTTGAACATAGGATCTTTACTCATACTATATGGGCAAGCTACCCACTAGTGAGGACTAACTCTGCAAGCCAACACCCTCCTTGAAGACTGGTCTGGGGTAGGCTGTCCAGTGGTAGAGCACTTGCTAGCATTTGTGGGGACCCCATCTCAGCACTGTAAACTGATAGTGACAGAAAACCCCAGCTAACCAAGACTCAGAAGCTTCTTGTGTAGTGTTTGAGACCAGGGCTCCAGTTCCTGCGATCTCTACTGCTGCAGAGAATCTTGGGCAGGTGTTGCGTCTCCCAGGTCCCAGTTTCCTCAGATGGAGCTGAGGAACCTTGAATGACTATTTCCTAAAATTCAGATGAAAAAAGAGACAGAGGCAGCCACGCATGAATGAGTGTGTGCATGCGCCTCATATACACCTATGTCTGGGAGGGCACGTGTCTTCTATTGGCGACAACTTTTATGAACCACTATTTCAAGGTGACTAGAACATCATCAAAAGCCCCGTTGGGATGGTAGCTGTTAGCCAGAATGGAGACTCTTGGGGGCGGGGGATGTCCACGAAGGCTGATCATTATGGTACCAAGACAGGCTTCTGATCAGACCCAGGCATTTGGGGAAGGCTGACACCAATGAGCACTGGGTGGAGCACCCTTCAGTTCCTGAATCAGGAGCAGCTTATGCCACCTGCTCCTCCAGGCCTGGTCTCATTGCCATCCTTTTGTATTTAATCTGCCTTCCTTCTCTGTACAAGGTTACAGCAGCGTGGAGTCAGGCGGGAGAAGCAGGAGACAGCAGGTGGTCTGGCTACCCGTTGCTGTGGGGGCCACTGCGCTCAGCAGGGTGTGCTTGGTGAAGGTGCTGCCAGGGCAGTGCACTGTCAGGGGCGAGAAGATGTGCTCAGTGGTGAAGCTGATGGGAGCGTGGCCTCACGCTGCTTCACGAAGGAACCACTAGACACTGGCCAGCGTGGACACAGCCTCCAGCCCAGACCTTGGTCCCCAGTGGTTTTAGGATGTGTCATTTTGCAGAGGAGTAGAGGTGGTAAAGAGCTTTGTCGACTGTAAAACTACAACCCCATGCAGCAGCGAACAGTGGCGGTGTTGTTCTGGGACCTCTCGTTCCCGGGAGGCTTCTCAGAGGCCAGCGGTTTGCCTTACGTGAGATTGGACCTTCTTACCTCAGGAGGCTGACTCTCAGTGCATCGAAGGTGGCGTGCAGTAAACTGAGATGTGAAACGAGGCATTGGGGAGCTGTTCCTAAAGCTGTGAATTAACAATTTAAATGTAAAGTTTAGTCTTCAGTCAAGAGTAAGACATGCTGAGTTAATCACACCTTCTGGGCAGGTTTCTTATGTAACTGCAAATACTTTGAAGTTAGCTAAAGTGAATCAGGGTGGTTTAGGGATATGGGGGTGCAGTCCAGTTTTAAAATTACTTTGTAACTCAGCATTGCTGATGTTGGAAACCATGGTGAAGGCTTGCGACACAGTACACAGCCTGGTGGGTTGGGGGTGCTTTTCATCTCTGCACGCGTCAGTCCCTGAGCAGGGCACGTGTTCTCATGTGCATGCTTACTTACTTTTGAGGTGCATAGTGGCTGGAAGGATGGGAATTTTGTTGTTACTAATAACTCCCTCCTGTAAGTGAACCAATGAGTTTATTGGCATTTCTTAAAGGAGTGTAAGTGAGGGGTTCCTTACAGGAGCATGGCTTATTCAAAGGCAGCAGTATCTCAAAAAGCCTACGAGCGTAGATCATTCATGGCCGCCAAATCTCTGGAGCTCCCTTCACTACTTAACGGGCAGATAGGAGAGTCTCCTCATTGTTAACTGGTGTTTGTGACAGAGGCTCACAGTGACTATATATCCCAAACTGGCTCTGAACTCAGTCTACCTGAGTACTAGGATTACAGTGTGTGCGACATTGCCCGGCCTGAAGATCTTTTAAATGCTTTCATAGACAATACACCCACATCTGGCAGTCTGTAGTGACCACAGCAGGGCCTTGGAGAGGCCTTTCCACGTGTGGAGCCGCTTACAGAGCATGTCTCAGACTCTGGCCTTACCAGGCAGGAACACCAGTCCAAAGCTGGTAGGCAGGCGGGATGGGAGATGCAAAAAGACATAATAATGGTCACAGGGCAAGTACTGGGATGTGGCCACAGCCAGAGCCAGGTCACGTGATGGGAGACCTCTCTGTCCTCCTTACACTGCTTTCCTCCTGAGGAGATCAGAGAGATCACGCTGCATTCCTTTCTCTTTTCCCTCAGAATATCGACATCACGAACTTCAGCAGCAGCTGGAACGATGGGCTGGCTTTCTGTGCACTGCTGCACACCTATCTCCCAGCTCACATCCCGTACCAAGAGCTGAACAGCCAAGATAAGGTGAGGCAAAACGAGGGATGATGTCTTGTTAGCAGGTCGCTCACCCCAGCTCAGCCTCACAGCAGCCTCTCCTGGCTCAGCTAGTCCCGATCTACCCAGAATTGTCTGTGTGACATCATTCCTCATGGAAGTAGTTGGTTCTTCTCGGGTGGCAACATTTAGGATCAAGAGCTTTAAGATGTGGCCAGAGACAGCTGACAGTGACACGAGCAGTCAGGGCAGTGCCAGCTAGCCTAGGCTAGTCTCCTGTCACCTCGGGATCAGAGCTTCTGCTCACAGCCTGTTCCACACTGTGGGTCTTAGAAATGACAAGGCAACCATTCTTGTAGTCCCAGGCTATGGTTTGAGGTGTCCCCGCCCAAAAGGTTCTTCAGGTCACCAACTTTCCCTGGAAGATTGCACAGGGAGAACAGCCTTTTGACGGGTGTGTGCTTGCAGCCTTGCGGGGTCTGTATCCAGTTAGCTTAGGCCCTTGTGCTAGACTGCTGCCTTCTGAGCAAGGAAGAGTAAGCAGATAGAGCCATAGCTGGCTGTCAAGGAGGATGTCAGGGCCCATGAGGGCGCGTGCCTGTCCTTCATGATCTTCAGTTGTCTATGCACTGCACTGACATGACTTCTCTTACAGAAAAGGAACTTCACCCTGGCTTTCCAGGCAGCTGAAAGTGTTGGAATCAAATCCACCCTGGTAAGCCCACAACTTATGAGGAGTTGCTGTCAGTGCCTTCTTCCCAGGAAAAGTGGTCAGGGCTGGGCTGGGCTAAGGGCGTGCTCAATGAGATGTCAGCCGCTGCACAGAGGGCTTCTCGGGGGAAGCATCCAAGGGGGTGGTGCTGGGACTATGGCTCCGTGTATGGGCTGTTACCATGGTTATCTGCCCCTTAGCAGAACTCTGGGGTTCAGGTGGGGGCACCTGAACCATTAAATGCACCCGGCACAGGGCTGCGTGCCTTTTGTTGGTCTAGAGGATGAGGGCCAGGAGTATCCGGGGTCCAGGAGATGTTCTGGAAGTTGCCCAGCACTGCCCAGAGTTCCTCACAGGGGCCATGGGAAGGCACCAAAAATGCTGCAGGCAGTGCAAAACACCAGCTGTGGGATATGAGGGGCCTTTCTTAGGCTTCTGCCCTGCCCAGCTAGGCTCACACGGGCATCTGTCAGGAGCTCTTGCTGGCCTCCACGGGCCTACCTCAGCCAGATGCAAAGGGATGCTTTTATACCTAGAGAGACCAGCTCCCCGCAAGTGACAGTGACAGCGCCCAGACCCCTCCTGCTTGGGGCCATGCACAAAAGAAAGGACCCTCTGGGACCAGAACGGTCTTAGGACCCTAGGATGCTGCAGGCCTCCGGGTCTGCGTCCTCAGCCTGAGTACCTATTTCCTTGGCTTGTAATGGCTTGTGTGGACCTTGAAGAAGTATTCACATTCACAGTGTTCACTTATAAAGTATCTTCTGAATTCACAGAAGTGTGTCTGCTTAGGGTAACTTCTCTCCAGCTGTGTAGGAAGAGATCGGGTACAACTGTTTTGCAGTTGCACATTTCACACCATGTACAAAGTGTTCTCGTATATAAAAAGTGGCTAGGTGTTCTAGTGTAGAAAAGAGTATCATACTCAAGATTCGTTCACTAAGCCACCTGACTTATGTTTTCTGTCTTGAGTCGCTCTGGATAGCCCTTCTCATCCTCACACTCAGAGACACATCCTGGGTTCCTCAACTGTGAAGTGGCCCTCTCAGGCTACCTGGCCCTGTTCTTTAGTTACAGCAGGCACTCGTGACAGGTGCCGAGACACTGCATGACAGGTCAGAGTCTTTGATAACTTCTGACACACTGTGGTCCCATGAGCCCTGAAGTGTGTCTCCAGAGAATGGCCTAGAAAGAGGCCTGGGAGAGTTTACAGACCAAAGGAAGTCCTTCCAGCCTTGGCAAGCTATGGCTGGGCCAGAGAGGAGACCGTGGTGTGGCACGGGAGTGTGACTTGGGGTGATCCTGGTACTCAGGAAGGAGGTGCTCAGGGGCCGTTGGTGGAGGTAGTAGAGCAGGCATTCAGGGGCTGTCCTCTGAAAGGGGCAGTAAGCCTTAGCCTAAAAGCTGCTTGCTAGGACTAGAAGCACGCAGGGATGGCCTGGGAAGGTAGAAGGGTCCTAACTGAGCCTCTTCTCTCCCAGGACATCAATGAGATGGCACGCACTGAGCGACCCGACTGGCAGAATGTAATGCTGTATGTCACGGCCATCTACAAGTACTTTGAAACCTGAGCACACCGGAGGAGTTGCTACCAGCTACGGACCTCTCCAGTCACCATGTGACACCAACACCACTAGCTAGAACCCCTAAAGCTTTCAGCGACTCGGGGCCTCCCTGCAGGGAGTGTGCCCAGCTCTCGGCCTCTGCATCGGAACTGGAACCGCAGACAGGGCTCTCCCACATGGCCGTCCTCGGGAGCAGGAAGCACAGCACAAGCCAGCCACTTCCAGAGCCTGTCAAGCTCCATCAGTGCCCTGGCTGTAAAAAGCATGAAGGCTTGTGCCCAGCCCACTTTGGGAAATGGGATTAAACTGTGGGAGCCAGGGGTTAGTGAAAGCTTTAGCCACTGCACTTCTTGACTGTCACCCACATGATTCCCAGAGCTAGCCTCGGTCCCTTCATGTGGGCCTGGGTTCTAGAGGCGTGTCACCAGAGAAGAGGGTCAGTGCCCCTCCATGTGACAGGACCGTCCTAACCACTGCAGTTAACTTGAGGAGTAAAAACCCAGCTTACAGGACCACAGCTAGTCGAGTCTACACTGCCACCAAGCAGATTTCTGTCAGCAAGAAGCAGGTGGCACACTCACTGGATGCTCAGCCACTTGCCTCTAGCCCCAGGGAAAAAGACTGGTCACAAGGAGTTCTACTTAAAGTTGTTGTTTTATTATAAGCAATATTGGGAAAATAGCTCTATTCTGTTAGTACCAAAGGTAATTGTTTTAGTAAGCATAGAAATAAGACACAAAATGTGGCGTCAGCATGGTGAGAGTAGGATTCCTGCAGTAGGGAAAAGGAGGACATGCTTTGGGGAGCTGGAGATTGGAGTCATGGATGGTCGCCTCTCCAGGGCAGGAGTTAAGACAGTGCCTTAGTCCTGCACCAGGACAGCTGAGCCTACACCTGCATGGGTATCCTAAGTGTTGGTGGGGATTCTGTGGTAGAGGTGGCTCCATGCTGTACCTGGGGCTTGGGGCCTACACTATGAGCCAAGGCCTTATTCAATTCTGTTGATTTCTGGCTGAAACTTAGCAGCCTCATTTCGGGAGTAGGAAGCCCTTATCCCATGTGCCTGACACAGAAGCTGTTGTTTGAACAATGTTAAGACCTGTTACTTCCAGGATACCCTTGTCTGGCACTTGTAAGACACCATGTGGAAGACTGGCCATCAGGAGAAATGGGGTCACAGCCTCAATAACTAGATGGATGCTGGGAGTGTCTCCCAGGAGGCATGCCCAGTTCAAACATGGACTGAGTGAGCTTCTGTATTCAAGCATAAGTTTTAGACAAGGAATTTGATGTGTCTGTGGAGCCTAGAGAAAAAAGTAGTTACTAGGAAGTGGGCTGTGTCTGTTTGTGTGCCACCAGATGGCCAGACCCACCCATCCATCCCGCCCTAATGTCCAAGACCGGCAGCTCCCGCTGCAGAGTGTACCAGAAGACCCCTGTTATTCTGGCTGTCCCAGTGCCTCTCTGGTCCTCCTTAGCCCAGTTCTGTTCTTGCTCTTGTTCTGCTGATGAACAGCTGTCAGGGTGACTGACTGTCCATGCAAGAATCACTGTTTCCAAATGAGTCTTCACCAAGTTTCTCCGAGCTTCCAGCCTCTGCTGTCATTTGCCTTCAGTGAAGCCTGACCACTGTGTGCCAGGGTGTTTGATCTGAGGCCAGGCTCTATTTATTGTGTCATGAAGAAGGGTTGTCTTGCGGTTCATAACTTCTGTCCTTTGCTGGCTATATGAGCCTAGCCTCATGCCAGAGTAGAAATTGCCAGAGTTTTCTGAAAGGATTTGGAGTTAGTTGGCTGCTGCTGAAGGGGTATGTCCATATAGAGATAACATCTCTGTTCTGGAATCTGGGATAGACCTGGAACCAGTAGCAGGGACAGGTGGTAGACAAGGGGAGCCCCCTGACACACACACACAGACTGGGCACCCTTCAAAGCTAGGGCCAGGCTTCCCACGTTTGTGTGAGGGTCCACAGATCTACAGGTGACTCCCGACCATTGCTTTTGCCTTCTCTAATAGGCCCTTAAAAGAGCACTGTCAGCCCTGTGGGCATGCTTGTATATGGCCACGTGTTTTTAAAAGTAGTATTTGGGAGCTGGCAGAGCGCCTACCTACAATGCAGGAGGCTCTGGGTTGACCCTTACCACCACGTAAACTGGGTGTGGTGGTGCACAGATCAGGATTTCACTGTTACTGTTGATTATGTGGTGAGTTTGGTGCCAGCCTGGGAACGTGAGACCCTATCCCCCAAAAAGTTGATACCTGGAGGTTCTCTCATCCTAGGGCTGCTTCCCAGGAAACTCCAAAATGTAAGCTTGCCTCTCTTCCCTAAAGCACAAGCTTCACTACAAAAGGGCCAGTTACCTTTCTACTTTTCTCAGTCACAGGCTTCTGCTGATGAATGACACTTTGTCGTTTTGTTCTAGTAAATACTCTTGAATGTATTCAGTTGTCATGCTTTGGTTTTCTAGTTGGGCTCTCCCTCTCTGCTCTCCTCTCTGACCTTATGCAAACCAGAACTCTCATCCCTCCTGTGGGATCGGAGTGGAAGGCACATGGGCACACCTGCCTCAGGTTCACCTGCTGTAACACCCTGCATGTGGGCTCAGGCAGGCCTGGACAGGGCAGAGGAAATGGATGAGACCAGAGGTTCTGCCCTGAAACCACAAGGTGTCTGTGGCAGGTCTCAGGATCCCATCTATGGCTAGAACCTTCCACAGCAGAGTCCTCATATGAGTGAACCCTCCAGCATAAGCCCACACATTCAGTCAGGGTATCCCACAGGTTTTGTTTTGTTTGTTTGTAAATGTTAACTTCTTAAGATGGGTTTAGGATGTATAAAGTTACAGGGGTTGGAGATTTGACCTAGGGGCAGATAGATAGGCAGGTTTTCCCTGTGCATCTCTTTGCTTTAGTGCTGGGGCTCAAACTCAGCAGGACCTGGCACATGCTGCACACGTACTATAACTCTGAGCTGTACCCCAGCTGCCTGCGGGCATCTTGTGTGCAGTCTTGGAATCCAGTGTCTTCCCACTATGCACATGTCACATGCAGAAGAGGTATGTGGGCTTTCCACCTGCTCATGGGGTACCCAAGGTGAGCACCCTGCCTGGACCTGATAGTCTCTAGGATGTGGGGTCCCAGGGAGGCCAAGGCTCCAACTGGCCTGAGTTTGGATATGTCCTCGGAGTGCCCACAAGTCATGACCTCCCATGGAGCCAACACTCCAGGTGCCCAGGACAACCCACATGACCCTAACTCAAGCCTGGAGTAAAGGCCTTATGCAAATCGTTGGAGCTGTTGTGTCGGGCTGGACCAGGACTCCCCTGGCTCTTCTCACCGTCTGAACACTGGATCCATGTCCTAAGCAGGACAGCGGGGACCTGCTGCATAGCAAGAGGACTGCTGGCCCTGTCTCCAATACTTTGGTCTGTCTGAGACAGCACAGGTCCTTTCAAAAAAGGGGTATCCTTGACCCTGCCCACTCCATGTTGTGTGCTGACCCCGAGGAGCCGCTGTGTAACCTGGTTTATCTGCCAGGAGTCCCACAGCGATACAGCCTTTATCATAGACCCTGTGTTGCCTGTCCCTGCCCGTACCTTGATTAGGGGAGGTTCAGAGCTTCTGTGGGAGGCAACTTTGTTGGAAAAGGAAGGTAAGTTCATGGGAAGAAAGGGGTAACTAGAAAGTTTCCCAGACCCCTGTATCTACAGCCCCTGGGAGCCAGGGCACCCAGTGGCCAGTTCTCACCCCATCCGGACAGGGTTCGCACTTCCCAAAGTCTCAGGGGATGTGCTGTGTTTGAGGTTGTTCCTCCCATAGGAAAATAGGAAGCGGTCAGATGTGTTACCAGGATGCCGTGACTCCTTTCTGGTGGAATTCTGTCAGCAGCACGTTGGCTTCCCCAGGAGGCCAGGTGGGGATAGAAGGAAAGGAAGCCACACTTCCTGAGGGATGAATAGGTGTAAGGGTGGGTCAGAGGCATGTGGTTTACCAATGACCACCATCAAGCCCTAAACAGCCCAGGAGGACTAGTCTTTGTCACCAAAAACTCTGTCATGGAGGATGTCTGCATTGCCTTGTGTGTGAAGTGGCAGCAGCTGGGTCTCTGCAGTTTTGAGAACTGAATCCTAGGAAGAGAGGGAATCAGGTCTAGGAATGACTATAAGCAGGTGTAGCTCTGCATGCTTGCATGGGCTAGACCCCAGGGTCTTCCCCACGGTGGACACCAACACTTGGAATATCCTAGAACTGTTGTAACCTCTCCAGGCTCCTACTGCTAAACATCCTCTATTGTGAGGGAGGCCTGATGGGTCCTGGGGCTGGGGGCGCAGGAAATGCAGGGTGGCTTAGGGCTATGCTTGGGGCTGATGAGTGGCCAACACTAGCATAAAGAGCTACAGAGCATGGTCACTTCCCACCATGGGGCCAAGACAAGGCTGCACACACCTCGGTGCCTGTCTTCCTGTCTACACCAGATTAGCTCCATGGTTGGACCACTGGCCAGCTGCTCTTGGTACTAATGGTGAGAAACAGATGTAGGAGGAAGCATTTTCCCATAAGGCTACGAGTCAGGAGGAGGCTGCCCTCATGTGTGCCACGCTTTGGAGGAGTTGGACCGGGCCCTCTGGCCTCATTTTGCCTTTTCAGGGTGTCCCTCTGAGGATGAACTTGAGCCTTGTGCTCACAGGAAGAAGACTGAGCACTTGGGGTGGCCTGGGGTTCTCAGGGGCTTGGCCCAGAGCCCACTGGGTCCACGGTCCTAGTCTCGGCGTCTTGTTCCCTGATGTGGCTCAGCTGGCCCTGGAGCAAACAATGAGGGCCAGAGGCCACGCAGGTGCATCCTGGGCAGGAACAAAGGGCTGGGGGCAGGGTGGGGGAGCAGTCTGAGAGTGGAATTCTGGAACATGACAGAGCCCAGCTGGCCCCACGGTTGGGACGGAGGAGTTGGGACCCGGACACATGGAAGGGTGGGCAGCTGTAACCTTCAAAGACTGCCAGAGGTTAAGTAGAGAAACCAAAGCTTAGAGCTAGAAACCAGGCTACCAGGAACCAAGTGCAGTCAAGGGGCAAGACCCACGGTAGGAACAGGCCTATACCCTCTGCCTTTGAAGCTTTGTTAAGGAGGCCCAGGCTCCTGTGTGATCTCAGCACCCATGAAAAGCCCACAGAAGATGGGGAGGCGGTCAGGCCAAGACCAAAGGGAAACTATTGGCTGGGAAGCCCTGAGCCAGGCTCTCAATGCTCAGCACAGGTCTTCATGGCCACATGGAGCTGGAGCCAAGCCAGGCTCTACCTGACCACGATGGTCTTAGGACACAGTTTCTGTGGCGGGATGCCACCCATCTGAACTGAAGGGCGAACTGCAAAGTCCACCGGCTTTTTTTCCCAGTATTGGAAGGAAAGCCTTACTCCCTGGGCAAGGCTGCAGTGCACCAAGCAAGACCCTCTAGAGGGGATCCCCAGGGAAGGTGGTAGACCCCAGAATTGGAATGGGTGAGAAGAAAATCATCTCAGGAAGCAGGTGAGATCCCCAGAACAGGCCAAATGTTGCCTTCCACTGGTGAGGCCCCATAGCACCTTCAGAAGGGTTTTCAAGACAGTTCCTCTGATACAGGAACGACAGGAATTGGCAGGATGGTATTGCTCCCACATGAGACAGCCCAGAAGCAAAGGCACAGAGTCAACGATTTGAGAATAGGTCCCAGCCTGGTTGCATCCTTAGCCTTAACCCCATAGTACTAGCTGATGGCTCAGTTCCAGGAGATGGCTAAACAGTAACAACCACATCCCTGGAAGGCACCTGGGAATGCATGCTAGGACCAGGGCAGCCCCAGGAACTGGTCCTGCTTCACGATGGCTATAGGGCGGGGCTTCTTTACCAGGGGATTAAAGCTGGGATGGCTGTGCCCCAATCTCATGTGCTCCCTCCAAGGGGTGTCAGGTTTAATTCAAATTGCATGCACGCCCCCTGTACCCTGCAGACGCTGTGACACTGATTGGGTCCCGGAGCTCATCAAATGGGAACAGGAGGCCAGACTTCGAAAGAATGAGACAGGGAGGCCGCCAGGCCATCAAAGTCAAGTCCTGGTAAGTGACTGTCACCACTTCAAAGGCAGACATTTGGCTTCTCCAAGGACTAGGCGCTTGCACATTCGCTGCCCGTCTAGTTCTGTGATGGCGCAAAGCACTACTTCTGAAGAGAGGAACAGCCAGACCTCAGCCCTAGGGTCTAGCCTGACTGTCAGCAGCCTTCGCCACACTCATAGCAGGAAGCCTGTTGGTTCTAGGAGGTCCTAGAAGACAAGGGTTCCAGAAAGGCCTTGGCTGTCAACGTCTGGGTATGGAAAAGGCTCGTCGTGCTGTGAACGGATTGAGATTTGCAAATTCATGCAGAGACAAGAGTCCAAGGCAGATCTTCGTGGTCCAGCTGCCCCCAGAACAAGGCAGATGAGAGAAGGGGATTCCCAGCCCAGAAGTCTGAGGGTCCTAGTTAGTCTGTGGTGCAGATGCAACTCCCTCCTTGCTCTGTAGTTCAGAGAAATGGAGGTTGGGATAGGAGTCGCGGTCCCACAGGCGCCAGGGGTGTCAAGAACAGGAAAGGACCCCGGCCTAAAGTCGGGGTGTGGAGGGGCAGAGGGAGTGACACAGCACCAAGGGCAGCCTAGCTCTGATAAAGGGAAGAACTCAGGACCGGAGTGGGCACAAGACAGCCCCAGATGTCTTGTGGAGGAGCCAACGGGAGAGGGGTGGGGCGCCGAGGCTGCATGGGTGGGGGCGCTCCGGTGGCGATGGGAGTGGCTCTGGAGGAGACCCGTGCACCTGAAGCGCCCACGTTGGAGCGAGGGGTGCTTTGGGCCGGAGCCTTCCAGAGCCAGCCCTCCCCAGGGCCATTTCCTCAGGTTCCCACCTCGAGGCCTCGGTTTCCCCCAGCGGCGGGGCGGGGCGGGAGCAGCGCCGCTTTCGAAGCCGCCTGCAGGGTGCGCCCACGAGCGGCGCGGCCGGAGCCGGAGCCGGAGCCGGAGCGGCCGCTGAGACGGTGGGAGGTGGCTCAGGAGGCAAGTCAGCCGGGGTCCGGGGTCCCGGGGGTTCCGGGTGTCCCGGGAGGGGCGTCTGTGCGGCTGTGGCCGTCGGAAGCTGCGGGGGCCGGGAAGTCTGAGAGGCTCAGGTTGCTCTCGCCCCTCGCGGCGCCCGCCGCTCCCTCCGACCCTTCCCTTCCCGCTGTCGGGAGCCGAGTCCGCGGGTGCCGGGGTCCAAACCCGCCCGGGCCGCCGCGGAACGGTCGCAGCTGGGGTCGCATCCCGACTTGGGGTGCCCTCGGGGCGGTCCTCGGAAACCGGAAGGTGCGCGAGGGCAGGTGGGGAGGAAGGGGCGCGAGCAAGGCAGGGGTGCGGGATGCCTTACGTGGCGATGCCCCGTAGGGGATGCGCGGCGACGGCCGTCGATCGGTCCCCTCGCGGAGGACCGAACCTGCGGGCTCGCAAGTCCCTTTAGGGCGCGTCCCCGCCAGAGCTGGGCTGCGGTCGTCGAGGCGCGGCCGGAGGTAGGCGGGTCAGACTGCCGGGTTAGGGGTTCATGCGGGCACCAGGTTGCAGCCTGGAAGACGCGGCAGCGAGAGCAGGGGCGTTTGGAGCGGGGTGCATTGGGGGGCGGGAGTGTAGGAGCATCCTGTTGACAACGGGGGGCGGGAACCCGACTTAGGGCGCTGCGCAGAGGCCAACAGGGTGGGTGAGCACCTGGGGCTGCCCAAAGCAGGGGTAGAAATGGCGGGAACCGTGGCAGCTCTCAAGGCTATGGCACAGGATGGACTGGGACTCTTTCTTGCCTCTCAAGACTTTAATTTTGCCCGTCCATGCCACGGGAAGAGCAGGGATTCACCGTGGTCCCGAGCGACGGAAGCAGCAGGAGAGGTGGTCGCTGGAACTCCCTCTCTTCCCAGGAGTGGGGCAGGCAGAACCTGCATTCTCCTGATGGCTGGGGAGGGATCTGGACCTCTCTCCTTTCCCAACCAGAGGCCACACCTTGTCCTGAGTGGGGAAAACCTGCTTTCTGTTCTTCTACCTGGAACTCAAGAGTGGTCGGTGCTGGCTGCCCTGAGCTCTGCTCTGTCTCCCTCAGGACTTCTAGACTCTGTGTGCCTTTCGGAAGACTATCCACCCCAACCAAGGCTGTCCCTTGGTGTCAGGACCTTTATGATGATGGTGCGCAGCTTTTTGAAACACTAGGCTAGGATGTCCTGGGAAAGCCCTGCTTGTTTGGGTCTGCAGAAGCTCCTCAAAGATTGGTGGGTCCCCCTGACTATGGCATCAAGATCTCAAAACTCAGCCCTTGCCTTTGGGGAACTTCCCGGGTTCTTGAGGTTCTGGTGTCTCTTGGGTAAACCCTAGCCAGTGTGCGTTCTCTCAGAGATGACCATGAGTGTTCTGGGCCGGGCTGGCCTCCCTGTGCATGGCTTGATGTTGGACTAAGGGCAAGTCCAGACATCTTGTAAGAGACAAGCTTTGGGCCAGGCAGGCGATACAGTGACTGACCTCCACGTCCCTACAGATGGACCAAATATTTTGGTGTCCCAACCTGGGTTTAATCTTGCCCTCTTGATGCACGTGAACTAGGTGGCCTTCAGAAGGTCACCACCCTGGGAACTCATCTTCCCATCGGTAGAGAGGGAGAGATGGGGGAAAGAGAGAATCTCAGCTCCCGGTGACTCTCCGTTGTGACCTGAAATCAGCAGCTCTTGCCTCTGACCTGCCCGTTCCTGAGCTGCCTCACCCTGGGGACGCTAGAGTCACCATCTCAGCATCCTTTTGGTACAACTCAACCGAGGCCCTGAGTGTTGTGTGCATGAGGGTAGGGGGGAGAGACTGCTGGGCAGATCGATGGGCACCACTAGGAAGGGTTTTGATGGATGTGGAGGAGTTGCTGGAGAGGCGGGAAGGTTGCTGCAATGGGTATTGGTTGGTAAAAAAGAATAACTCCAACAGCCGTGGAAGAATCCGGTCCCCGGGACACACGGGAGACTACGGAAGGGTAGATCGTGACCTGGGAAACTCAGAGCAGTCTGGAGGTTGCAGGGAACAGAGGTGGTGAGATGCCTGAGGACAGTTTCCAGGTCCATACTGCCCCCACCCCCCCACCCCCGTAGCAGGAGAAGACTAGGGGCATAGAGAGCTCCCCCGCCAGGAGACTGCTCGTGTTCAGGGCAAGGCCCAGACCCTAGGTGAGTAAGAAGGAGCCGTGTGGCTCAAGAGAGGGAGAGGTCCCATTCCTGAGTCTGGAAGCCATGAGACCCTGCTTGGTGCCAGGCAGGGACGGGATGAGGGGGAAAAGCAGCTGCCTTCACTCTAGGCTGGGGAAGGAGTTAGGCACTAGGAAGACAGGATTTGTGCAGTTTTCCAAAGCTATCTCTTAACTTTACGTGAGACTCTAGCTGCAGGGATCTTAACATTTGGCCTCACAATGGTCTCCGGGGGCCGGGAGCCAGGCTGGTAGAAGCACTGATGGGCAGAGCGGGTGACAGGGTTCAGGTGTATCATATTCAGGCTGGTCCTGTGCACTCTGCTCTTTCCCTTCAGCCCCTATGGGTGCATCATCACATCCACCGCCTGACGACCCCAGCAGGGGGTCTGCGTCCATCACTTCTAGTGTACAGGCCAGCCTCTGGCTAATGTTCCACCCGGGGCTCCCACGTTCTCTTTTCAGGATGCACAGCACCTGTCATTCACTATGGAGGGGAGGTGCAGTTGATGAGCTTTTCATGTGATGCGCTCACCAAGGCCCCCGGTGCAGGAGGGAGGAGCCGAGGCACAGCGGGGGAAGTCTGTGATTGCCCTGGCATGCGCCCCACCTGGGCCATTCTCACCGCAGGCTGCGCTCCCAGCACCTCTGTGGCACCTGGACTCATGGAGGGGCTTTATCTGGAGAAACAGCCTACAAATGGGTTGAGTGGCGCCTGAGGTGAGGACCGGGAACCCGTAGTCTCTCTGGGTACCAGACCGGGGACAGGCGGGGATGTCAGGATCCGGTCTAGGGCTCTCAGCGGGAGGGCAGAGAAGTTGTTTGGAGAAGCGAGCTAGTGCCCCTGCCTCCAGCTACAGAGAGCCGCTTCTCCCATCCTGCCCACATCCTGTCCCCAGGAACACAACAGCAGCCGAGTGCTGTGCCCAGTGGCCCGTGGGGGAGGGATGTGCTGGTCACCTACTAGAGCTCACAGGCCCAGCCTGTACCAGGTGCCACGAAACTCTGGAGAGATGTGGGAAGGGCAGGGAGACCCAGGCCTGGTAGTCACTCAATTATCAGCAGCCTCCGAACGCACCTGTCTTGCTGATTGATGTGTTGAGGTGCTCCGTAGATAGGTCCATAGGTTCAGGGGGTCTTCCGGAGGTACCAGTCTGTCCCGCTTGGTGTCATTCCACGTGTCCACAGCTTCCAAAGGACAGATGTTGCGTCTCCCCCAGTCTAGACTTTGTCTCTGGTTCCTGTAAGAATTCCTCAGTGTTCTCGTCTGTCCACCACGGCCTGGCTCCTCGACTGCCTGCAGGCCTGAAGCCTATCACATGTGACGTGCTCTTTATTTTGACCCCTGGTTTTTTTTTTTTTTGTTTTTTTTTTTTTTTTCCCTGTCTGGGATTTTTGTGCTTCTTGTTCGCATTTGCTCTCATGTGTGTCGGTGAATTTGCTAGCTCCCGTTCTTGTCTGTGGTTCTTCCTTTGCTTCTGTAAGGATTTGGAATATCTAAATTATCATTGGATAGGCCATACCTTCTTCTGCCATGGGTTTGATAATTTCATTTACTTTTATTTTCTTCTGAGACAGTATGTCACTATGTATTAGCAGACTGGCCTCCAGTTCACAGAGGCCCACCTGTCTCTGACTCCGGAGCGCTAGGATTAAAGGTTTGGGCCACATCTTTTACCTTTCATAGTCTAGGTTTCTTGCATATTGAAACCTGGTATGTGGCTCGTCTGAAGTGTGAGCTGAGGTGCTGGGGTCAGGGCATGGCTTGTGAGTGTCTCTAAGGTAGCAGCTGCCTTTGAAGAATTCCCAGGATTCTTGTCCTTTGCGACTCCAGCAGTAGACCGAAGGGAGCAAGGGCGACAGCAGATGGCACAGGATTCCCCATGACACGGAAGAGTAGGTAACTGATGAACGTTGCCAATAAGAAAGGAGACACCCAGGGTCCCAGCATGTAGAGTGTGGAAGCAGGGGGATCAAGATTAGCCCTGGCTTACGTAGCAAGCTTGAGGCCAGCCTAGGCTACGTGTGGCCTGTCTCAAGAGAGAACAGAAATGTTAAGACTAGGATTCTGGAGCCTAGGAAGAAGCCCAGCGCAGCTGCAGTGAGCGCTCTTCTGTGCTGCTCTGTTCCAGGCCCTTGCCTGCACACGACCTGGGAGCTCATAGACCCATCTAGCAGGGGCCGGAGCCACCCCCTGGGCATGTGTACACAGAGCCTGGGGTGGGTCAGGAGATATGTGGCTTGGGATGAAGTGGTTTTAATTAAAGTGGCTGGATCAGGGTGGGAATAAAGGGGGGGGGGGTGGCGAGGAAGAGGCAACAGTGTTGAGTCTGACTCCTGGGAGCCTGAGGGGTTGTTCTGTCAAGTCTTTGGATGCATGATCCGTAGCGTGTGCCTGTAGTTTACATGGAACAGTGTCTGCCCTCTGCCCTGTCCCCAACAAGGGACACTCATAAGGAAATGCAACATGATTAATATTTAATTTCCCCTCTTGGCTAGCAACAGATGACTCAAGGATTAATTCGATAGAGCCCACAGAGAGGGATAGGAAATTGCTAGATTCTAGCTCTATACTACTCCCTACCCCTGGATACCCCGCCCAACCTTCCTGTGACTCTGGAGGCTTCCCAGGGACAGAGGTCTTCTGCTGCAGCCCTTGGCATTCTCCAAGGGCTATGACACCTTCGTGTTCCTGGTAAAGCGGAGAGTCTTTTCACCTGTTTGAGTTGTGGCTTCTCATCTGGAAAATGGAGTTCACATGGTCATTGGGAACACAGCTTTTAGTCATTTTCTAAGCTCCCAGCCGGCACAGCATGCAGAAGCTCCTTGTGAGGGCCCAGTGTAGCCTTAGTATTCAGATCAATGGCCACCTAGAGAGCACAGGGCTCAGCACCGGCTAAAATCTCTTGGCTGCACATGAGTGCGTGTGTGCATGCGTCTCAGTTCTGGTCAGTGACACATTAGTAGTTTGAATTGTCCCAGAGGGAACATTCATACAACAAAGAAAGACTACAAGTCAGGGTGCCCTGGCCCTGAGCTATTTTGCCTGCCCATAGCTAGACAGCCTCAGCCTTCCCCTTCAGGTCCCCCACCGCCAGTGTGTCCCGAGAATGCCTCCGGCTCTACTGATCTGCTGGACTTGGGGCCGGGGAAGGAAGGCACAAATAAGAAGATTCTGGTTTGGCAGCTGCCCAGGTGGCCCCGGGATCAGAAGCACTTTCCCCTGAGATGGGCCGCAGTAATGGAGACAGCCTTGCAGGGAGGCAGAGGAAAGGGCCCTGGGATGGGAACTTTGGTGTGTCCTCAGCCCGTGCAAAGCTGGCCTGGCAGGAGGGCCAGCTGTGTTGAGATTGGAGCACAGCAGACTGGCGTGAGCACAGAGAAGGTCCCGCTATCCAGAAATGGATATCCAACGCGGACTCAGCACACCAGCAGCCTTGAGAACTGGGAGGACTCCGGCAGGCACCAAGGCTGCTGGGAGAGTTTCAGCAAATACAGGCCCCTTCCAAGCCTGTGTCCTGGTGGCTATGGAGTCGATGGAGTTACTGGCGGTGTGACTGTCAGTAGGGTCTTAGGTTCAGGGATGGAGCCATCTCATCTTGACAGAAATGTGTCCTGTTCCATTGTGTTCCACTGAGGACCTTGACGACGGAGTCTCGGCCAGGGCCTGGGCCAGCCTTTCTAGCACGAGCTGGTCGGATTGCAGACTGTTTCCGTGCCCTTCAGTGCATATTCCCCTAGAGAGGGCCCAAGGGACAGGTGATTATCTCCCCCACCCCCAAGAGATACCATTGTAAGAGTCAGGATTCTTGGAAGGCAGTAGCTCTCCAGGGGCTCCCTGGGCCTGGTTGGCCTGATTGGTCTGATTGGTCAGTAGGCCTGCCCTGCTGCTGCTGCCGCCATGGCCTCCGCTAAACCTTGAAAGCTAAAAGTACAGGGCAGGGGCTATTGGTCCTGGGCCTCTTGTAGTCACGTGGATCTCCTGATGAATGCTTCTTTAAACCGTGGGCCATGGACATAGAGGGTCGTGGTATGTACCTGGAGGCGCTCCCATGGGTCTGGCCATGCTGGAGACATGCATTATGAGCAGCTAATTGGCAAGTAGCTTGTGCAAAGCTGGAACTCACAAGGACTTGACCCAAGGCATCTGTCTACCTGACCTTAGGGGCAATGGTGTCACTTAGGTGGGAATGGTAGTTCTGTCGGTTTGTGTGGACTTTGGCTTCGCTCCTAGCCTTCGGTATCAGCATCCTAGTGGGGCAGAATGACTCCATGCCCACCCAGATGCAGCCATGTCTGCCCTGGCTCCTGTCTGAAGACTGGGAATATCACAGAAGGAAACCCGGGGTTCAGTTATTTTAGCCCTATCTTACCTCAGCCAATTTCAAGCGGGAAAAGACCCTTCTCCCAAGGCCTCTAGTTCCATTTACCCTTCTTATCCTGGAGGGCAGAAAGAAATGTGTACATGCAGATGGCCCAAAGTCAGCCTCCAGCCCTTTGTTCCCAGGTAGGCAGACCTGGCTTTCCATGAAAGTCCAATATTGAAGAAGATGGATTAGGAAGAATCTCTTGGTTCTGGCTTGGGGAGTAACAGGCCAGTGTGAGAGTCCTGCCTACATAGAGAGTTTTGCAAGCTCAAAGATTAGAGTGGGAGTTTGGGCTTGGCTGGGGCCTGCTTCGGAGAGATCAGGATCTCCGCTTTCCAGGGGTCTTAGCTATTCCTCTGATCTGCTGTTGTGGCTCTGGGGTAGCCATCCCAAACTTGCTACTTCCTTCTCGTGGAATTGTGGGTAAGCGCTGAAATGAGCCCTCAGTGTCATGTGAGGTTAAACGGTGTGAGTGGAGAAACTGAGGCCCAGGAAGGGAAAGCATTCTCGCCACAGCCCCCTATGGAGTGCTCCCTCCATGAGTCCTCTGGGAGTCCTCCCTGAGCAGCTGTTTTTCTAAAGCTGCATTCCCTGCACCAGCTAGGCAGAGGGATGAGTGGGGAGAGAGCGGGAGGCGGATCCCTCAGGGAAGGTAGCAGCCACAGTGCCTGCCCTGCCTGGCTGTGCAGCTTGCTGCCAGGAGCTCTCCAGGCAGCAGGTTTGGCCTGGACCCAGCTTTACCTCCCGTGAGGGTAAGAGTGCTTACTTGCCAGAACTGAAGGCAAAGACCAGATCCCTCCAGAAAGGAGCTCCAGCAGGGGTGTCTGAGCGGACCATAGGGGCAATGGTGTCCCTCAGGGGTGGGGATGGTAATTCCCTGAGGGGATGGTGCCTTCCTGGAGGGAAGGTTTTCATGGATCTGTTAGTGAGTGCAGGGACCCAGAGGACTGGCCAGGCCGCTAAAGGTGTGAAAAGCCACACAAGGGAAGCCAACATATACATAGTTTTGCCTTGACTTTAATTTTCTCTTATAGATTAAAAAAAACATTTTTTTCAGCCGCTAGTCTGAGCTGGGAGGGTGGACCCTGGAGTACCCGGAGTGAAGGAAATGCATCTTGGGTAGTGGGGACAGGTCAGCGGGAGTCCTGGTCCAGTCTGCAGTCCATCCAACCAGAATTGCATCCCTGAAAAGGGTTGGGTGAAGATTTTTTTTTTTTTCCCAAGTCAAGGTTTCTCTGCTGTAACTCTGGCTGTCCCGGAACTCACTCTGTAGACCAGGCTGGCCTCGAACTCACAGAGATCCGCCTGCCTCTGTCTCCCGAGTGTGGGATCAAAGGCGTGCGCCACCACTGCCCAGCACAGGTGAAGATCTTGACAAGACTTCCTTGGAATCAGTGAGCTCTTCTTGTGTCCTGACTGTGATCACAAGCAGATGGGATGAGACGGGGAGTCACCCTCAGGCAGACACCTGGCCCCTACCTGAGGCAGACTCTGAAACGGCCAGGGTGGTTCAGCTGCTCACTGGGACCTTTTCTCTCTCTGCAGATATCCCAGAATCCCAGGACCGAGCGGAGGAGCCAGGCCAGATCCGATGAAGGAGTCATGATTTCAAAAGATTCCAAGTCATCCGTGACAAAGCCTTCGGAGAGCTCTCCCCGGGGACACTCGTGGCTCTTGTGAGGAAAGGGCTGCTGGGCCCGGGTTTGGGTGGACGGCTGGGCTGCAGCTATGGACCGAGAGCTGGCCCAGGCCCGCATCCTTGCTGAGCCTGCCCAAGTGTGGCTAATACCACCATGGGCTCCTCGGTGTACATCACAGTGGAGCTGGCCATTGCTGTGCTGGCCATCCTGG